>CM067373.1:50399786-50659018 GCA_034401795.1 Chaetoderma sp. LZ-2023a
CACCCAGATTTATATCGCTATATGGCAAAGGTGGTTTCTTTTATTAACTAATATTTTCTTTCATTTGCAGGCATTAGATCTGGAAAATTAAACAGCACCACATCTGTCTGATTTGCATTAGGGACAAATATGACAACTTGCTTCTACAATAACTAAACAGGAATTTAACTTCGCACGCCATCGTTAATAGCGTATATTTCCTAGTAGATGAAATGGGTTACGGTGAATGTATTCTATTATGTAGGCTACGCCAATGGCATCGGGTATGTTGTATGCGCATGACAAGCGTATCGTATAATTTTTGTAATACACTATTCTTTCACAAAATTCTAGATTTATAAGTACAGCTTATCGTGATGAACAATTATTCTACGCTATCTACATCACAAACTCGACACCACATTGTATAAGTTTATGCGTTCCTACGCAATGGCGACTGTGGGCGAGAAGGGTTTACCTAGTCCATTCACAACTGGCCGATTCCAGCAACGCTTGGATCAATTTGAAGACTTTATCCGCGTGGTGACATTCCGTGATGCGGAGGCGACTGCGGAAGAACGAAGACAGATGATAACAGGTACCCTGATCTTGAGAAGGACTTAGAAGGATAAGATTGTGTCAGCAGCAACCATTAAGAGCTCCGCTTTCAGATGGTCTCGCGCAATTTGTATTGATCAATTGTTTTCACAGAATTCAGTTGGCCAATCAAATTGCACGAACCCATGAAAATGGAGATCCCAGCGTTGAGACTAAGCTATTGCTTTCCTTTGTGATACCCCAGAGGTAAGCTGACTTGTTATTGGCGAAAACGTATTTGTATGTATGTAGGCATATATATGTCGTTAATTAAAGTTGGTACCAAGGTCACAATGATGTTGACATGTGACATCAATCGCATTGTGCTTTCATTATAGTAGGCTAACATAGCATCTTGCTGAATTTAAGTTGATCGGTAACGTTTCCAGTTTATCATATGACGTCATAATCAATACAGGATGGCGTAATAATTAATGACGTCATGAATGGCGTAGATAAGTAATTTATGATGGGACTAAGCGTTGTTGTATGAATTGTATGTTTGTTACTATTTAATAAATATTCAACGGCTTACCCGTATAGATTTCTGGAGATTGATAGTCAGGAAGTTCGGGGATCGATCGATTCCAACACTGCCGAAGTGTGGGTGGAGCTTAGCCAGAGATGGGCGGGGTATTGTTAAAACTGGATCCATCCATTTTGAAACATATGTCAAAATGTATGTCTAACTGGAACTGGAAAGCTAGATGTGTGTCACGGGCGCGATGACCTTTACTACACCTCATATGTCTTAATGCCATTATTCTGCCCCTACTAGTCGCGGGATCTGTACGCCCCTGTGTGTTTCCAATAAGTTTGACCAGCCCTGAAATAATGGCAATTTGTGATAAACAGAACAGCAAAAAAATAATAATAAAACCGTTTTGTCCCAAGAGGGCAATGAGTGATTGACCTTGTTCTTGACCATCATCCCAATGGCTGTCATGTCACTGAATAAAGCTACATGCGCTTGATAAGTGAACAAATCCTAAGAAGCTATATGATGATACTTTGAACCAATCTTAAGCGAAATTGCTTGGCTCGAATATTCGATGAATATCGACAGTTTGGCTACATTTCCCGTCTCGTTTAACTCTAACGGGCATGTGCTGCCCCTTAACGTATCAGTACTATTTACGTTTGTCTGCAAATTCTTTGCGACATGAACAGAGCTCAGTCAAATTAGTTTCAAAATATTCAATATAATGTTTAATAAGTAGTAAAGAGATACAATTCATACAACTTGACGGACTATTAAAGCGTGTATATGACGGGCTTCATTACGTCATTCATGAGGTAAATGATTATGTCGTTATTATACAAATGACGTGGTTGACGTGGTTGACGTGGCCATAGGCAGCAACAGCGCCCAGTCGAATTAGTTTCAAAATATTCAACAGCTTACCTGTATAGTTTCTGTAAATTGATAGCCAGGTTGTTCGGAGAAGTATCGATACCAGAGTGTGGTGTGGGCGTGGCATATAGCTAAGACTGGAAAGGTCTATTACAACGTATGTGTGTTGTATAGGTCGGGTGCATATTCTTCAGAATAACTTTCCCTCGTACATTTAGTCATTATGTTTGTTCTCAGAGAACGTTCGCTATGACCATTTCTGTGCCCAGATCCGCATCATGTTTGGTGGAGAGGTGAAGAACCAAGATCTGAAAGCCCTCTATCGGAAAATTACCACTAATCCTGATGCCAAAGTTGACTGGAGCGAGGTAATCAGCTAGATGTTACAATTAACATAGCATAGCTGAAGGAGGGATCCGATCTGCCTCTCTGGTTTGCAACGTCAGAATCAAATACTTGTTAGCTTACAAAATGATACAGGCCCGTCGCCGAAGTGACAATTGTCAGTCAGGAAAGTGTCTGAATTGCATGTCTTTAACGAATTTCCGATTTAACAAACATTCTGTTGAATATCTTTGAAAATAATTTGATTAGTTTCAAAATATGCAATAGCTTACCCGGATATAGTTACCGTGAAATTGGAATTCTGGGAATTCAGAGCTCAAAGTGTTAATCTCGATTCAAACGTGCGTACAACGAGGCTGCAGCGTAGTTATAAATGGGCGGGGCATAGCTATAAATGGATCCCTTTAAAATACACTTAATGTGATCTGCAATAGAAGTAAGTGCCCATTCTATCCCTTTAACCCTATAGCATCAGGCAGACCAAAATGCCTTCTGCAATGGTCTTGACCACAGAGGCGGTCATTCCACTTGTAATATTTAATATAATAAGCTTCCCCTGACCTGCAAATACATAGTCCATTCAAATTAGGGTTTGACCCACCACTAATTGCAATAGTAATGAAACGACTTTTATTTTGTCTATTTAGATCTTACAGATTTTGTATTAAAATCTAATAAAATCTTTTGAGTAGAACATGTTGAATTCAGGATGGATGCCAAGATGGCCGCAATCGAGTATACTATAGCATATATCTCGAGAACGGCTCATTTTATACCACATAAATGTATTATGAGTAAATAGCAACCTGCCCCCAAATCTACTGAAAAATGATGTCCTATGCAGCCCATGACCACTCTATGACGTCACAAACACAACATTTGACACTGAAGTTCGATGTTTGTAAACCATTTCTACATTCACCCACCACTAATTGCAACAGTAATAATATCACTGTTATTTTGCGTATATAGGTCTTAAAGATGACGTAGAAAAATCTAGTAAAATCTTTTGTGTGGAGCATATTGAATTCAAGATGGCTGCCAATACGGCTACTAATCGAGTATAATATGGGATATACCTCGAGAATGGTTCATATTAGACATCATACATGTATTATGAATAGATAGCAACATGTCACCAATTTACGGGGAAATGCTGTCTTCTGCACCGCATGGCCAGTATATGACGTCACAACCCCACATCTGGCACTGAAGTTTGATGTGCAAACCATTTCTACATTCACTGGCTGTGTTTAGTTCTCGTGTCATTATTTCTTCAGAAAATTTCCAGCCACATTCATTGGACTCCACGTATTTCCCTTTCAATGTTGGATCTGATGGAACACTCTGAGGCTGTGGCACTTCATTGTCGCAGATATTGCTGGACACATGTTTGGATGGATGACCTTTTTGCTGATGGTAACAAGCTCCTGGAAACTGTGATGCCCATCGTGTCAAGATTATTATTCTGCGTTCCTTTATGCAAAATGACTACGGCCTTCTCACTAATCGCTATGATGTCATCCTTTGATGATTGTGCACTACCGAATATTTTGACGTGTACACGCAGTAACTTGTTGTCACTGGTGAGCCTCAGTCCGACAGCTTTGCCTGTTCCAAAAATTCCCTGGACATTTTATTACACCCGAGGCAAGCACTGCTCTGCGCCAATGGCCACTGTCCTTTGTAGGATGTCCTTCCTCATACCCGTCCGACCACTGCTTGACCATAGTACGTTGTCACATAGTTACCGGAGTCCTGTAATATCTTGCGTGTCACCCATCTGCCAAGGAATACGGCGGAGAAGAGCACACAATCAAGTACGTATTTGAAATTCGGTACTGGGGATGACACCAACCTCCTTATTATCCTCATACATCTTGCTGGAGGAAACAAGCATGATATCTTCATACTCCCTGAAACGAATAAAGAGGGAGCTCTCAAGTGTATTAGTGTCACTTCAATCAGGTATGCACTAGGGAAGAACGTCTACAAGAATATCCCTTTTTGTGCATGTTTCCTTCGGATGCAATAAAATGTTCAGGGTATTTGGAATAGGCAAAGCTGTCGGCCCGAAGCTCATCCGTGACAACACGTTATTCCATGCCCAGACCAACAATATTCGCAGAACTACGTAATCATCAAAGGATGATGTCATGGCGGCGAGTGAGAAGGCCATGGTCATTTTGCATAAAGTATCTTGACACGATGAGGCATCAGAGATTCCAGGAGCTTGGTACCACCAGGAAAAGGGACATCCACCCAAACATGTTTCCGCCAACATCTGCGACGATGAAGTACCACACCTCCAGGTATAGCATCAGATCCAACAGCTGACGGGAAATACTTTGGCGGCCGAGGAATGTGGCTGGAACGTTACTGAAGGAAAACCGGCACGAGTACACTCGGACTTGGTCACTGCCCCGTAGTCACTTCTCGAACTAGTGAGATGCACTCGCATGTCGGGCTGTTGAACTATGGAATGCAAGTGCCGTCGTGATGGACTTGATTGTTCGTCAGAATGTTCTGGATCCAGAGGTACTTGTCAAAACATGTCAAATGATGACTTGTTTGATAATGAGATATAAACACGGCCAGTGGAAATGTCTTGTAAACATTGAATTCCAGCGCCAAATGTTGGGTTGTGACGTCATAGGGTGGGCATGGAGTACAGAAGACATAACCTTTCGGTGGATTAGGAGCATGTTTCTATCTACCCGTAATACATTTATGTGATCTAAAATGAACCATTCTCGGGATATAGGACATATTATACTCGATTGAGGACCATCTTGGCCGCCATCTTCAATTCAACATGTTCCACTCAAAAGATTTTATTAGATTTTTATAAATCATTTCCAAGACCTAAATACACAAAATAAAAGTCGCTTCATTACAGGTGCAATTAGTGGTGGATGAATGTAGAAATGGTTTGCAAACATCGAATACCAGTGTCAACTGTTGGGTTGTGACGTCATAGAGTGGCCGTGGGGTGCAGAACACATCATATTTGATAGTTTGGGTGCATGTTTCTATCTACTCGTAATACATTTATGTGGTCTAATGTGAACCGTTCTTGAGATATATGCTATACTCGATTAACAACCATATTGGCAGCCATTTTGAATTCAACATGTTCTACTCAAATGATTCTATTAGAGTTTTGATATATCACTTAAGGGACCCTACTGAACAGATTCTATGGGGTTTCATTTCAGTTGTAGTTAGTGGTAGGTTTTGTCAAATTTTTGTCCGGACGGACATACTTACACGGCAAGTGCAACACTTCAGGCGGGAGGTAGTTGTTTGGCTAATGAAGGTATCTTTCCTTTTGTAAAACTGTAAACCAGCTGCAACAAATTCGTTACGATGAGAAAAAATATTTTGAATATATTGCGACTAGTTTGAATAATCGCCTATACTATGCGAGACACATTGGGTTTCCAGTCAAATTGCATTTTCCTGTATGTATCATGATATTATGGTTGTCTAGCTTAATGTCTTGCTCGATAGTTAATTCCAAATGTAAATATAGTGCCGGATTAGATAACATACACACTAGGAACGAACCTAGGGTCCCCAAAGTCAGCCCCACCCAAGAATGCCTGTTATTGGCAGTAGTAAGTAGTCATTTTATTTACTGAGGATAAACCACTTAATGTAATTAAACCAATAAGATAGGTAAACTAATAATGTCTTGCGGCCTCAAATGTGTCTTGGCGTGAAAGCCCAAAGATCATTCAGTAATATGTCATGATTTTATTTTAGAAATTGAAAGGATGACCGGTATGCCAGAAAACGTTTATTGTAACAAAACATATAGATAGCTGTATCGCTCACCTCGAATATCTTAAATCTGTGTCAGAAATAAAACAATTCTGTCCGGAAGCACAAGAATTCAGGTTTTAAAAGCACATATTAGAGCATTTTCGAAATTCAGGATTACTGCAGTCGAACTCGACCAATCCAATTTCTGTATAATCGTTCTGAAACCTAACAAGCTAGTCATTCCAAGCCAATTTGACAAAACCGTTATTGTGCAATAACCCAAACCGAATGGTGAGAGGAGCAATGATGTTGAAATTCCAGCCAATTGAGCCCCAAGATAAAAGCACGTATGGACCCAGTGACTCTTAATCCGCCATTGTGCATATACGAATGTGACGTGGATTTCCTGACGTCTATCTGACCAGGAGGTCAGGCACGCGCGGCTAAAGAACTAGTCAGGGGGTGGGTGGGTGGGGCGGGTGTGTGTGGTGTGTGTGTGTGTAGCTGTCCCGTTTGAGTTTCAAAGACACCGATGGAGACACGAGTGGCAGATCCGATGAGCAGGTACATACATCCCTTGATGATAATATATAGCCAAAATTTAATTTTTAAATGTTTCTTAGAATGATTACATGGATGGTTCTTTCCTCTAGGAATTTTTATATCATTGCATATTATGGCCAATGATGGATCGACCGGCATATACCACATTGATATCAGTTAATCGATAATGCTGATGTGATAATTCGATGTTTACTGCAACAGATTTTCAAACCATGCAGCGCTCGATAATAGCGCTAAGTAGAGACAATCTCCTTCACTGCTCGTTGCCCCTCCCCACCCGAAAGAAAAAAGGGTAACGGTGTAAAACTGGGGAAGTTACCAATAATAGACTGAAATAAAACCAGACTACATATGGTGTGAATTGGACCTGTAAGCGATAGACGCCAAACAAGACGATAACTTCTAGATATTCTGGTCGGCTGTCATGTGATCGGGTGGTTGTTGGGTAATCGGTGGAAAGATAGACAATCTCCCCCACCCCCTGATGCAACCACATCGTTGGCATGGCCCAATATGCTGCGCAAATAACATGGATGAATAAAGAAAATTGAAACTGAAACTGGCACGTCCTTTGGAGGGGACATAAAGCCGTCGTCCACACAACGCGGGGGGGGGGGTGGGGGGGTGGGTGGGTGGGGGTGGGGGTGGGGGGAGCGCCTCTATTAAAAGTTAGAGTCAGCTCAAATACACCTGGGTGTAAGCGGCCAATAAAACCAACTGAACAATAACAAACCTAGATACGCTTTTAACTACATGAATGAAATATTTAGCAACGCCAGAGTGTGTACATTTCTGTTCATCAATGCATGTCTAACCAATGCACGAGCTGAGCATATGAAGCTAACTTTCTTTCATTCTTGGGGAGAAAGTGTACCGTATATAGGCATATGGTCCCTTTACATACATACTAAGCTAACAACACTGAAAGGCAGCTCATTGTACGGATAACAATTTGACAAAGTTACGATGTCGTAAGCCCGAGAAATTACTTCCCATAATGTATTGCTCACCACTTTGCTGAATGGTAAATCCGCCATTCGGAAAGCGTGCGTGCGTGCGTGCGTGCGTGCGTGCGTGCGCGTGTGAGAATCCGTGTGAAAGTGCGCCTAAGTGTGTACGTGTGATTGCTACAAGTTATAGTTGTTCACAAATTTAATATGAAAATTTATATTTTGGCGTTTACCCGCCATACATATTATTATTATTATTATTATTATTATTATTATTATTATTATTATTATTATTATTATTATTATTATTAGCATACATTGTCTTCACTCAAGGGCCAACTGCCTAATGTGATTAACCTGTTCACGATGAAGCCGACCAACACCGGCATCTGTAGTGGTCTCTGAGGAATGTCGATTTGCAGGCCAAGAGAAGACTATTTTTTTTAATTTACCACTGGAATGACTGTCTCTATAACCGAGCCAGTCATTCCAGTAGTAAATTTTGAAAAGTAGTCTTCTCTTGGCCTGCAAATTGACATTCAATAAGTAAATATTTTAATTTTTGGAACAAATTTTTAGTCATTAAAGGGTTAAAGATTCATTCATTCTTTGCAAAAACGTCTGTAATAAATTCGTTTCAAATCGTAGTGCAGTACTTAGTATCCTAATGCGGATTAGTTGCGCCTTTGCAGTTACTGACCGATGATCACGTTCTGGGGTGTGTATTGATTGTGTTGTTCACTTTCAGCTGTTTGGGTACTTCCAATCTGGGAATGATGAAGATGAAATCACAGTGGGCGAGGAAGTAAGCGTATTCACGGTTGCCAAGAGACACAGGGTTGGAGAAGCCGCAGGTATCACATTCCAATAACAATATATGCTTATTTTCTATTTGCTATGTTAGGTGGCGGAAACGGAAACGTCAGATTTTGAAAGATGTTAAAACATTCCCTCATCCCCGAAATAACCGCAGCTTAGATTCCCAGCAACCATTCTGACATGGAGAATACGTTGAAACTAATTTGACGGAAATCTCTTGTTGCTGCAAATATTTAAGCTAATGCTTGCTACATCGCAGAGAACTACCAATATATGATTTCTCAGTTTAATGGGTTTATGATTGTCGCACAGGTAGCGAATTGTACACAAACAGGTGGATCACACGTCGGCCTTAATCGTGTAGCATCAACCCTTTAATGACTAAATTTGTTCCAAAAAAATATAATATTTACTTTTTGAATGTCCATTTGCAGGCCTAGAGAAGACTATTTTTGAAAATGTACCACTAATGACTGGCATGGTTATCGAGCCAGTGATTTCAGTTGTAAATTTTCAAAATAGTCTTCTCTTGGCCTGCAAATGGACATTCCCCAAAACCACTACAGAGGCCGTCTTCGTCGTGAAAGGGTTAATCTTGTAGCTTGATAGCATGCGCTATCATATACGGCACCTGTGACCTTTCTTGATTCTAGTCAATTCCCGAGCATAAATCTTCAACAGTGTCACAAAAACATTCGTGTCTCACGAGATCTCCTTCGATACGAGATCGAGAAAAGAATCTCGTGTGTAATGAGTGGCCATTAGCGTAGTAATTATCGCCAGAATTTGGCGAAAAGTGGATTGAATCTTGAGAGGACACGATGAAATACGCTATACATACCAGACAATGTAATTTCATCCAAAACTTGATGATATAAAGCTCACAGTCTTCTATAGGAGAAATACATATAGTTAACAGAAAATAGTGCCTCATAATTCGTGGTGAAATTCAAACAACATGAGGACGAGAATTTGCTGACGTTGCGTAGATGCTGCTATCGCATGAACCACTGGACGGCTCGAGTTGATTTTAATGTCCTTATCAAGCTAGTAACACATGGGTTAAGATGATATCAAAATCAACACGATCCACAGTGGTGCGTGTACAGTTCAGGACGGGTTAGAATGGAGCCCGACCTGTCTGATCTCCGAAGTTGAGTCTGTGTAACAGTCTAGTCGCTATGATGACGTGTTAAAATGGCCGGTCATCATGTTAGATGCGTATTCTCAACATTGAAGCCACGGCTCTATTTTTAGATTGCCACAGCAACTGTCACGCGCATTACGACACAGCTGCAGCTTCCACGCATGGGAATTTTCATTGCCAGGGACACAAGTCACCCCACCGGCGGCTTAGAGATCAGCATTGTGTCCTGTCCATGTTGTCCGGCGACAGCATGGGTGTTTGAATACCATATGTGTGCCAAAAGGGCCATCCCATCCTTCGTTAAGAAACGTAACTCTGCCAATGAGTCGATCCATAAAGAGTTGTCTCCACGTCACGAACAGTATAGCTCAGAAATAACTTACTATCTTTCCAAATCAAAAACAGAAACATGTTAGATAGTTCACTTTTGAACACGGCGTAGAAATGCTTTGTTGAATAATATGAACATGGGCCTAATCGGATTGGAAGACATTTTTGCCTTAGTCAACAGTCTTCCAATCCAATTATGTTAAAATATTCAACAGTGCAAACCTAAGTTATTTCAGAGCTGTACTATCGGTTATTCAAGATTTTGTAATTTAATCTGACGACGACGGGGTGGCGGCGGTGATAACTAAGCTAATGATGATGATTGTTGCTTCAGGTGACAGGAAGAGACGTGATACTGTTCAGTGCATGGTATATTCTCCCGCTATTGAGAGCTATGTGACTGTATCCCAGAAAGGAGCTCTATCTATATGGACAGGAAAGGTTAGTCTTCATGATCGGGATGCGCTGTATTATAGGTTGGTGCTAAAGGCGCATAGAGGGATATGAGGGATCCTTATCTAGCTATGCTCCGCCCATTTCTAACCAAGCTCCGCCCAATTCTTTTGCGCGGGTTGCATTCGATTTGGAACTGAATTCCCAGAATCAAGATTTTAAAGTAACTATGCTGGTAAGCTGTTGAATATTTTGAAACTAATTTAACTGGGGATGTTCCTGCCATGCAGTACCATATTTAACAGAATGTTTATAAGATTGTAACTTCATTTAAAGAGATGCAATTTTGTGACGGGGTTTCGATTTTCGTGACGGAGTTACGTAAATATGATTGTGACGTCAGTTAACACGACTGTGATGTTTTTGATTATGACGTCAGATACTTGAGTAACAAATTTCTCTATAACTTCCAGTTAAATTAGTTTTAAAATATTCAACTACATAGGCCCATTTTTGGAGATGGTTTTCATAAAGCTTTTACAGTTGAATTTTCTGCTTGAGCAAATTTGCGTTGCAACATTTCAGCTACAATAGAAATCTGCTCCATTGAAAAATGATCTCAACTCTAAAAAGGTTTATGAACTCCCCAGGGCTCCATTTAGATTGCGATATTTTCCTCATAGGGGTGAAATGGGCTATACGTTTTGTTCTAGAGCCTAATGTCGCCCACCCACTGTACCACCAGTAATATTTGGCAGTGAATATGGTAACTTGTAGGCAGTAGTCCGCTGACCACCCTTCTGGGACCTCGCCCTTCCTATATATGTACGCAAACTGATTACTATACGCGCTCGAGTTCTAAAAGGCTAAACTCCCATTAATGCCGCACTAACCCATTCGTGTTGTTTTAAGTGTTTATTCTAATTTTTACTTCACCTTATTTTCTATTTCAGCTTCGCTTACATTCGTGTACAGATATCAATGTGAGTATACAATTAGTAATAGTATCGATCTTGCTTAAAGTGAATTTGCTACATTTATGACGTCAGTAACAGATCTGATCACCAGCTCTTTGTCTTCATCCTTTCAAACCCCTGTATACGTGCCACTAACACACTGTATTGAACATCAACACGTGGTCACTAAAGACAATCTGTCTACATTGGAGTATTACAGTCTCTCAGTCAATCATATGACGTCATAATCAACTACGTGACGTGTACGATGGTGTCATAATCAATTACGAGTTAAGTTCATCACGACCGCTTACTTGATGACGGACTAGGCGTTGTTGTACGAATTGTATATCTTTACTGTTTAATAGGCAGCAACAGCACCAAATCAAATTAGTTTCAAAATATTCAACAGCTTACCTGTATAGTTTTCTGGAAATTGAGGTTCGAAGCGCTCATGGTTCGAAAGATCCAGACACGGTCAAAGCGTGGGTGGAGCTTATCTAGACATACGCAGAGCATAGCTAAAACCGGATTCCTCCATTGATATTTGGTGCCAAAAGACAGTAGGGCGTACTCTTTGAAGCAGACGTGTCTGTGTATTTATGTAAATTTAATAGGCTATGTCACAACAAATCCAATCTCGGAATCTGTATTTCCGGAATGCGTCTGATTTACTTCGCACTTTGGAGTACCTCGGGAATTAGAAAGCGGTGCCATTCCTATGCAGATGGCGTAATTTGTACGCATAGCGGCTTAAGAAACTTTCACGTCGACTGAGCACATATTTTAGAGCGTTATAATGAATTAATTAACGACTTAGCATTTGAAATGCCAGTATCTGCATTTCAAGACAACATTACGGGGCAGCTGCCGAGCATTTTACAATCAATTGGACTGGAACCTGTTGATACCATAGGCAGCAACATCTCCCAGTCAAATTAGTTTCAAAATGTTCAACAGAATATCCCATACATCTTAAAGAATTTGTCGTTTGTGGTATGTGAGGGATACATGGTTAAACAGCGGACCTTTCCATTTTATCCATCAATCATATCACGTCATAATCAACAGCGAGACCTGTGGGATGACGTCATAATCAATGACGTCATAAATTGCGGAGATAAATTCGTCACGAACGCAGAATTGATGACGGACCAAACGCGGTTGTGCGAATTATATATCTTTACCGTTTAATAAACATGCTGTTGAATATTTTGACACTAATTTTATTGGCGCTGTTGCTGCAACAGCAACAAGACAAATTAGTTTCAAAATGTTCAACTTCTGGAAATTGTTAGTCAGGGAGTTCAGACATCGATCGATCCTAACGCCTGGCGAAGGGTGCGTGAAGCTTCGCTAGAGATGGGCGGGACATAGCTAAAACTGGATTCCTCCGTTGTCTTGCGAATACACAGTCTACTGACGCAAAGAAAACCCAACAACTAAAATTAATAGATGCAATATTGGGTTTATTTTATTCTCATTCTATAAGCAGAGCTGATTTGCATTAATTCAGGAAAACTAACTGATTACTAATGAAGATCGTCTCATCGTCATATTCATTTCAAGGCAATTATATAGGCCTGGGTGAGCTGTTTGATATCGTTAATCTTAAAAAAAACCCCAGCTTCCAGTCATATAAGTTGCAAACTATTAAAATGACTATTCCTTTCATCGTACATAAGTGTTTGTATAAATATCTGGTTAGTAGGGTCGCGTTTAGGCGGTTACACCCATGAAGATACTGGAGTTGCTCATAAACGACTACGCGTAGCGTTAGAACTGGATCGCGTACATGCACTAACCACACAATACTGATGATGGGAATATGTTAACTGAAGTTGCGCGATGTTAAAGTGCGATTTTCACGTTCGCTAACTGCAAATGAAGCCGCAGTTATTTAAAAATAAATGAACGCATCTTCTCAAATTATTTTATTTTGAGATGAGATGATAAATCGCAAATAATCCTGTGAAGAACGTGTTGATTTGGAAGGCTTACGCACTCTCCTACTCCGGTAGGGACTTTTACCCTTTCTATTGTTTATGCTAATCTCTACGCTAGATTATATAGGGACCTACATGGGTACCTGCTAAGGCAGCTCGCCCAACGGTTCAAAGATCTATCATATGTCAAGTACTATTATTTCCTTAAAAATAGCGTGTGTGTATTGACAGGAGTCAGCCTGGGCCACGGGCTGTGATTATCTGCCCACTATTAGGCGAGTTGTGTGCTGTACAGAGAGAACAATTGTCTTCTGGGACAACCGAGCAAAGAGCAAGAACCAGGTAATCTTCATATGCACATGTATGCATGTGTGTGCATGCATGTGTACATATAATGCGTGTTGCGTGTGCGTGCGTGCGTGTGTGTGCGTGCGCGAGTGCGTGCGTGCGTACGTGTGTTGGTATACATAGCTATGCTGTAACCCATGCATAATATTAACACATGTCTAGTTCCGACGACTGGCGCATATAAATGCATGTATTTCTGACAAAAAATCTAATTATTTCCTATTTTCATTCGCAGAGTATTTACACAATCAAACCGTTGGAGCATTCTCCTCAGTGCATCGCATACGTACCTTTGGGCGTGACTGGGAGCGAGGACACGGTTCTATTTGGTGATGATCAGGGATATGTTAACGTCCTCACGGTCTCTGCCAAAGACCTCACTATTAAAAATGCCAAAGGTGCAGAGAACTATACATCAGGAACCCTTGTCATTGAACCAGCAAACCTTAGCCAGTAAGCATGTGTGGTGTAATCTTAAAGGCGTTTATTTGCTAGTTCCCAATGCTAGGGTCTAGACTCACGCCTGGCTTTTGTGGTTTCTGTTGAATTCGTGTGAATTCGTGTGACGTAGGTTTGTGCATTAGCTTGTGCCTCTCTCTCTCTCTCACTCTCTCTCTCTCTCTCTCTCTCTCTCTCTCTCTCTCTCTCTCTTTCTCTCTCTCTCTCTCTCTCTCTCTCTCTCTCTGTGTGTGTGTGTGTGTGTGTGTGTGTGTGTGTGTGTGTGTGTGTGTGTGTGTGTGTGTGTGTGCACGTGCGTGCGTGCGTGCGTGCGTGCGTGCGTGCGTGCGTGCGTGCGTGCGAGAGTGTGTGAGTGTGAGTGTGAGTGTGAGTGTGAGTGTGAGTGTGAGTGTGTGTTGATTGTTGTCTCTCGATTTTGTCTCATGTTGAAGATGGCATGTGCTGTTCTTGACCCTGGCTTTTCTGTTGATCCTCATGCTTGGGCGTGGGGGATGGCGAGGGCCTAGCCTGGGCCTAACGGGGGTGGGGAAGGGAATGGGGTAGGTGCTGGGGGGGGGGGGGGGGTGGTGCGTGCGGTCTTATGACCTGATGCAACCCTAGGGGGGGGGGGCTTTAGGTCAGAGACCTCTCGGCCCCTTTGGGGGGCTCTTCTAGTAAGCATGCCATTCATTGATAGTTTTAAAGCATGTCTTAGACGACCGCCTGGCGCACTGATACGCTGTCACTAGAATAAGCGCTTCGGGAGTTATGAAAGGAAACACCTTTAAAATTGAAAGGATGGTAGTTCTTCAAGAAAGGCTGTTTTTTCGACCACCTGCCACTAAGAACCAGCAGCCAATAGAGGTATCCGATCAGCCACTCAACTATCTGACGTCATGATCAATTACGCTACCAGGGAGCTGACGTCGCAGTCATTATGACGTATAACTCAGTCATGAAAATCGGAAAGTCCGTCATGATGTGTACGAATTGTGTGTCTTTGACGAATTTGTAATTGAATAAATATTCAGTTGAATATTTAGAAACTGATTTGACTGCTAGCTAGCTGTTGCTGCCATAGATAGCAACAGCCCAAGTCAAATTACTTTCAAAATATTCAACAGCTTAACTGTAAAATTACGTCGGAATGGACCTTTCCGGTTTTAGCTATGCCCCGCCCATCTCTAGCTAAGCTCCATCCACATATCGCTCGTGTTGTGATCGACCGCTCTATGAACTTTTTGACTATGAATTTCCAGAAAACAGTACGTGTAAGCTGTTGATTATTTTGAAACTAATTTGACTGGATGCTGTTGCTGCCTAAGGCAGCAATAGCGCCCAGGCAAATTAGTTTCAAAATATTCAACAGCATGTTTATTAAATAGCAAAGAATTGCAAAGACATACAATTCATGCAACGTGTCTAACTATTTGAGATTTGATGACGGTCTATATGGAAGCCTTTGTGACAAAATGATTGTGACGTCATCATACACGCAGACGATGGGTGGATACTCTGGAAAGGTGAATTGGGATTCTGGGAATTCAGATATCAACGTATAGGCTTATAAATCGATTCCAACACACATCAAATGTAGGCGGAGCTTAGCTAGAAATGGGTGGGGCATAGCGAGAGATGGACCCCGCATTAACGAAGAAGAATTATAATGTTTTGTTTATATACTATTTCAGCCCGATTGCCAGAAGAAAGCTGCACGAGGATTGGGTTCTCAAGGTAAGCAGATTGATTTAAATTAACATCTTATTGAATAAAGTAACACAAGTCATACATTCAATGCTGATCGCCATATGCACACATTTCTATGTCACGTATTAGCGATTTCTATGTCACGTAGGGCCTATTAGCGTCTAAAATCTGATAATTTTATAACAAACCTAAGGTCAATAAGCCCCTCTTTAAAATACAAGATATGCCCTCTGGGAACATCTCGATTTACAGAAAAGTGTACCCACTGTCCACGATCTCTTCCTACGCATATATGTATATTTACTTAGATATGTTCCTAAAGAAACACAAGGCATATATTCAAAATTATACGCCAGAAGGAAAAACAATAAAATACTAAATGTAAATATAACGTAATAACATTATTTGGAAGCGACGCTTGTAAGTTGAGAATAGAAAATATGAAATGGGGGAACTAGTAATGACGCTTATGCAATCCGGTGAGACATTTGTGCGGAAAGCAGGCCACCTGTCTAAATCTATTGGTTACATATCCAATGGACCTTTATGTGGACATCTCCCAGTTCAGTATGCCGGCCAGTCACTGTTTCATGTGATGTAAATGTATACACGCTGATTGTAATATGCCTCGAATTGTTTATCTTCACTCCAGTTGACAACGCGTACGATTTACACGTTACATATACGAGCTGCGGAAGCGATCCGCAAATACTTGCGTGAAAAGATTTAATTTGCGCCTAGTAGTTATGACACTTATGTAGGAGTTAAACTCGGAAACATATTTATAAGAGTTGATTCAAGGTAATGGGTTCGTGTACTAAAGCTTACATTACTTTTTCTTGTCATAGATAAGTCACCTTTCCAGAGTATCTATCTATCAATCTGACGTCATATGACGTCATAGTCAGCTAAGCGGCGTGTATGATGACGTCATAACAGTCCGACACGTTGTACGAATTGTATGTCTCTGCTATTTAATAAACATGCCGTTGAATATTTTGAAACTAATAGGCGCACCCAGTCAAATTAGTTTCAACATATTCAATGGCTTACCTGTATCGTTTTCTGGAAATTGATAGTCAGGAAGTTCAGAGATCGATCGATCCCAACACGAGCAAGGTGTGGGTGGAGCGTAGATAGAGATGGGCGGGGCATAGCTAAAACTGGAAAGGTCCATTAGTGATGCTAGAGATGTTAAATCAAATTACTAGAGAAGTAATGAATTAGTCAAAATATACTACATGTCTTTATGCTACAAAACCGCAATGCCAGACTTCAAATGCTAGCTACCGTCCATTTTTTAGCATATTTTATTGTAACATATGTACACTGGGATTGCGCACAAATTCTATGGCAACTTATTTTAGCCCGCTCCCTACACAATTATTAGACGGCAGCAGCATATAATTAAACTTATATACACCATTTATATTGAGAGAGAGAGAGAGAGAGAGAGAGAGAGAGAGAGAGAGAGAAAGAGAGAGAGAGAGAGAGAGAGAGAGAGAGAGAGCGAGAGCGAGAGCGAGAGCGAGAGCGAGAGCGAGAGCGAGATATCAAATTTACCACACCAGTAAATATTGTTATGATACTCTTAACAAGCATGTCAGTGTGATGTACAGCCAAACCTTCCTACAGGGACCACCAACACCCGCGGGCATCAGACGGCGACCCTCAAGGTGGGTGGTCACAAAACCACCCGTCACAAGAAACCTCCACATTCACACCAGTAAATGAACAAAAGAATAAATTTGGACGGCAAAATGGAGGGTTCCAGTTTCTCAGTCAATCATATGATGTCATAATCAACTACATGACGTGTATGATGACGTCATAATCAATTACGTCATGAATCGCGTAGCTAAGTTCGACATGAACGCTTAAATGATGACGGACTACGCGTTGTTGTACGAATTGTATGTCTTTACTGTTTAATAAACATGCTGTTGAATATTGTGAAACTAATTTGACTGGGCGCTGTTGCTGCCATACAGCACCCAGGCACATTGGTTTCGAACTATTCATCAGCTTACCTGTATTGTTTTCTGACAATTGATAGTTAAGGGGTTCAGGAATGCAAAGAAAGGGCCTCAAATTCATTGAGCCATATGCATGTCCAGGGCATAGAAATGTGTGTTAAAATAAACCGCTGCCTCTATTATGGGAGAATTCATCAAAACAATAGTTTATGCTTTATTTTAAGCTTATGTAGTTGTCTTATTTTGACAATTCTTACCGGTTTATTGCTATTACAGTGACGTAGCAATTCCACAACTGCGTGTACCTTTCCAGGTTATCCATCCGTCATATGATGTCATAATCAACTACATGACGTGGAAGATGACGCCATAATCAATGACGTTGTGAATGATGTAGATATGTTCGTCGCGAACTCTTAGTTGATGACGGATTAGGTGTTGTCCGAATTGTACGGCTTTACTATGTAATAAAGACGCTGTTGAATATTTGAAACTAATTTGACGGGGCACTATAGACAACAACTTCACCCTTTCAAATCATTTTCAAAATATTCAACAACTTACCTGTGTAGTTTTCTGGAAATTTATATTCAGGAAAGCTTCAGGGATCGATTGATCCCAACACAGCGAGGTGTGGCTGGAACTTAGGTAAAATGGACGGAGAATAGCTAAAACTGGATTCCTCCATTGTCAGTTGTCGGTGTGGAATCGACGTTAGATTGATCACTAGGGTTCATCCTTAACATAATGTTATTCTAAGATGTTGGGGTCGTTGTGACTAGGAAGCCAACGATCTTTACAATGCAACCAAATAGAGAATAATAGTCGCGGCAACGGTGTATGACTCCAAGTGTTTACTGACATGCAGTGCCATATATCGTGTGTAGGGGGATTAATTAATCTCGAAATTAACCAATTCATATTCAGATACTAACTAGGACGTATCTAAATGAGTTTGACATCCAGATGCTCTCTTAGGCCATCTGTTACATTTCTGGAAATGGATATGACTGGCTGTGAAAGCATTATAATATCTGACTAATTTTAAATTAAGTGGGCAATTAGTACTATAATACCTCTCATCTCTGAAAAATAAGTAAATAGGTATATTTAATGTTGTCAGATTCTATGCATGAGGATAGTTCTATCTTTTACGAATCGTATGTCTTTGATGGACTTACAAGTTAATACACGTTCTAATTTGACTGGGAGCAGTTAGGCAGCAACAGCGTACAGTCAAATGATTTTCAAAATATGCAACAGCTTTTTCTGGATAATTACATTACATTACATTGAAATTTAGATTCTGGGAATTCAGGTTTCAACTTGAAATGATGATAAACCATCTCTACCTAATTTAGAGATGCCACACCAGACAAGATGGTAGCGTCACCTACAACCTATTCAAGTTCACCAGCGAGACTAGCATTTAAATGTCATACAAAAAGGCTCTCGTGGAACAGCTAACATCGACGCCAGCTCCGATCCAAACGAATCCCTACCCAAAATACTCAAATGTATGGAATCATCAGCTACCAACACCATAGGAGTTCTCAAAAGCACAAATCGAACTATTAACAACCCTGTAGTAGGAAAACTGCGCCAAACTATACAGGGAACGCAATAATATTCTGCACCACATCCACGAACGCTTAAAAGATATTGCTATTCAACAAGCAGACTCCCATGCAGATGAAATCACTGCCACGGATGACTGTCACAAGATATTTTGGGCAGCCCGAGCCCTGGGAATTATTGGCTGCATACCACCACTCACCGTACACAACTCTGAAGGGCACTTTATCGGGACTGACTAGGCAAATACGAGGCAATTTGAGAATAGTTCAATGAACAGTTCACTGACAACGATGATGAGCCCTTACCTCCTTACTCCTTACCTCCTAAAAATGGATGCATATCCGGACCTGATGGTACGAGCAATGAACGATTTAAATTTGCAAGTGACATCACAAAACCGACCACGCACCTAATCAATTCGGCCTACATTCACCACATTCCCATCGATGCTGCAGACGAAGACACCCTTATCGCGCTATCAAAACCCAAGAAGCCACCCGACCCGCCAAACTGCGGTCCATTGTTCTCCTTAACAGCATACGGAAAATATTATCCAAATTTACTCTATGCCGCACCAGAGACAAGCTCGACGACTTCACTGGGATTTCCATAAAATGGGCATTGACATGTCACGAGTCTTTAATTAAACGCTCAGGCAAGATGCAATGAAGAGATTACTACTTGCAGACACCAAGCTGAGGGTGCGAGTCAAGACAATGAAGTCTGCAGAGTTTGAGATATCAAACGGTCCTCTACAGAGAGATGGTCCATCTCCTGTGTTTTTCACCCCATATACCTATCGATAAAGCTTGAAATGAAAGAAAATGATGGTCTAATTCGTGGTGGCAATCCATGTAGGAAAGGTTCAATCCTGGGCTTCCATTGCTGTACGCTGCTTTATGGGGGACTCGTTCTGGAAGATATATATTCATAGATCAAAGATGCCTTTGACAAAAGATTACGTTTATACAATGCAACCTGTGTATCCTTCATGCTGTATAACTGCAAAAGCTGGGCTGCCTCAAAGATACTAGACAAACTTAATGCCTGCCACCGCAAGCACGTCTGAGACACAATACTTTCAAACAATGCATTATACAAGATGTGTAACACATCGCCGCTCTCTGTAAAAGTCACCCATCAAAGATGGTCCATGTTTGGCCTCGCGCTAAGGATGCTAGAGGACACACTCCCGCACAGAGCCTTGGTATTCGCCCTACTGGGAACCAGCAAATATAAAGGCAGGAGAAGATGTCATTGCATAAATATGTTAAGTATGCTGCGAAGTTACCTCAAAGCAGGACACGGTACACCAGAGGAAGCTAAACTACTACTACTACTACTACTACTACTACTACTACTACTACTACTACTACTACTACTACTACTACTACTACTACTACTACTACTACTACTACTACTACTACTACTACTACCACTACTAATACTACTACTACTACTACTACTACTACTACTACTACTACTACTACTACTACTACTACTACTACTACTACTAGTAGTATTATATTTACAAACAAAATATCGATTGAGTCAGTCAGCACGGGCGCGTTACATTGGTTATATCCAAGCTAGATTATCGATCTCAGTTGATTAGTTGATCAGTGATAAGCATTCCACTGATACGAAATACAGTCAGGCTTCGAATTGTGGGTGTCTCTCTCAGAGATTATGAAAGTGCACGTTAGCTATTAATGTATTCGTCATGCGCTGATAATCTGTTAATTGTTTCTACGTACATAGTGTTCGAGTGTTGACATTCACTGATTCAGTAGACGTAGGTTGTCGTGCACTTGTGGGGGCTTATCATATCAATACGTGCGTCACGCGTGTCCTGCTTGGTTAATGGCTGCCATCATGTGTGCGCATTGGTGTGACCCTTCCTAGTTCGCACGTGTACGTGCCATCGTCGTTCGTGCGTATGTGCGCCTTTACGTATGTGACTGCCATTGCTCGAATGCCTTGAATCCGAGTATCTTAATACGATGTACTAGCTTCGCGGGTAGGAAAGATACTCCAAAGATCAGGAGTTTCCCTCAACCTGATTCTGTCTCAGATGACGAGATCAATCAAGCCCATTGGGACACTTCTAATGCTATATATTAACCGTGTTCCATCAAAAGTCTTCTGATATTCACATCAAGGGTACGAGCTGATAGACAGCGTTTCAGTATGTTTTGTATGTCGGCTCTTTGGTGTGCTCATTCGAGGCAGAGACAATGGACCTTTCCAGTTTTAGCTATGCCCCGCCCATCTCTAGCTAAGCTCCACCCATACCGCGCTCGTGTTGGGATCGATCGATCTCTGAACACCCTGACTATCAATTTCCAAAAAACTACACAGGTAAGCTGTTGAATATTTTGAAACTAATTTGACTGGGTGCTGTTGCTGCCTAAGGTAGCAACAGCGCCCAGTCAAATTAGTTTCAAAATATTCCAACAGTATGCTTATTAAATAGCAAAGAATTACAAAGACATACAATTCATGCAATGTGTCGGACTTTGAGATTTGATGACGGTCTATATGGAATCCGTTGTGACGTAATGATTGGGACGTTATCATACACGCGCTGAGCTGATTATGACGTCATACGAGGAAAGGTGAATTGGAGGCGGGCGCTTAGGAGTATCGTCTCTCCTATATGTGAAGGCCGCACATGTGGCCTGATTCATGGAAGACATCTTCATTCTTGTTCCCTCGCGCTGTGTAGAAGGTTTACTACTATGGTCCCCCCCCCCAACCTCACCCCCACCCACCCACCCACCCCACGTTTTCTCTCATAGACACTTCCTGTCCCAGGCGAGTATGGATCCAGCGCTTAACATGGTTTAGCCTCCATATTCCCATCCTTTCATCTGATCTCTTTCTTTCTATTTTGCTGTTTATATAGCAGATCTTTTTGTATATTGTTGCTTACCCAAAATAAGTTGTTTTTCTTGTTTTGACAGCGTGAATGCCTTCGTCCTCTTTAATACTGGTTTATCTCTCATATTGACCGGTCATTGCAGGCCTCGTGCAGTTCCTGACGTAGCGCATAATCTTTATATACATGATACAGTACATCTTATAAATATGTTATCGTGTTTCCAAAACAAAAACAGAAACATGTTAGTTAGTAAGTGTTCTGTTGAAAATCTCTTTGAACATAATTGTATTGGAAGACCTTGCTGCAGCAATGTCTGGCAATCCAATTATGTTCAAAATATTCAAAATCATGTTTCATTTTGTTTTGAAAACATTTTAAGGTATTTCTGAACTATACTGTACTGGTGATAGAATGCCCAGCTGTGATAATAATATAAAGATTTATCTCCAATTCTCCAACAACATAGAGACTCCAGGTTCATCTCGTGCTTGATCGTGCTTGGGACATCAGATATTTCCCCCTTGCCATAAAAGAGAACCGACAAGGTCCTAACCTGTGATGGCACGTCCTGCGCGCAGCTGGAAAGTCTTATGGTCAACGTAGGCCTACATATGTGCGTGCGTGTGTGCATTCAAAACCCCAGCAGAACAAATACATATGTATTCTTCATCTACCACGTGTACTTTCTGGGAATCATTATCAGCGCAGACATCATTTGTTTACTCTGGCTTTCTTATAGTGGACACTCATCCTGACAGAGTCCATGGTGCATATGCTCGTCAGAACGAGGTTGAGTTTGGAGCAGATAGCTACTATAGTTCTCCCGATGCGTTCCTATATTTGTTAGATACATTCACATATATCTATCACAGATCAATACATGACGTCACGCTGTATTTCCACCCTTCTCGTAAATCTCTGAATGAGATTCTTGACTGTTCCTATTTTTGGCCATGATATCTGGTACATCATTTTATTCTCGTCTATGCCATTAATCTCGGCTCCACTGATATCCTCACAGTACACCGCGAGCTCACACAGCAATGGACCTGTCTAGTTTTAGCCATGCCTCACCCATCTCTAGCTAACCTCCACCCACGCCTCGCTCGTAGTGGGATCGATCGGTCACTGGACTCCTTGACTATCAATTTCCAGAAGATTATACAGTTAAGCTGTTAAATATTTTAAAACTAATTTGACTGGGTGCTGTTGCTGCCTATGGCAGCAACAGCGACCAGACAAATTAGTTTCATAATATTCAACAGCATGCTTATTTAATAGTAAAGACACAATTCGTACAACAACGCATAGTCCGTCACCAATTATGCGTTCGTGACGTGCTTATCTACGTCATTCATGACATCCTTGATTGTGACGTCATCATACACGTCACGTAGTTGATTAGGATGAATGAATAAACGGGAAATGTCCATTGTGACTTTGCACCTTTCCAGGCACCCATAATCACCATTAGATGAGTGATGAATGTAATGCGAGCCCAAAGAACACCATGTTTTCCAGGCTAATATATAACCCTTCTACCATTACAGTGTTAGAGCTCTAATCGACATGAACCAGACATGCACTAATCGGATACGATTTTGGTAACAGTTTACGCGTTACAACTCTTGATTTCTGATTTTGTTTTATTTTTTAGATTAAATACTTTCCTGAATTACGGTGCTTCGCGTCGTGCTCGCCCAGCAGTGGGCAATCGTTCGTTCTGGAGGAGGTGCAACGAATCTTCGAAAATACTGGGTTAGTTTTTATTGACAAGTAAATATAATGACCCGGTTAAAATGTGGTACCTTTTAAGACTAACTGTATTAATTTTGACGTGCTATTGTACATAAATCTGCTTCGTCAGGTCCTGCTGAAGCACATTTATGTGCGATAGCTCGTCAAATTAAACAAAGTTAGTTTTAAAATGTAATACATTTTAATCCTGTTATTATTATTTTAACGTGTACAGTACCGCTTTTAAATGAGGTATCATGTTTTCAAAACAAAAGGTTCTGTTTAATATATTGAACATAATTAGATTTGAGGGCACTGCTTCCCTGGGCAGCATTTTTTTTCCAGTCAAGTTATGTTCAAAATATTCAACATTACGTTTTTATTTTGTTTTGGAAACATGTTAAATAAGTTATTTATGATCTGTACTGTATGGGCGGACAAATGCACTGATGGGATTAACATCAAGGATGACATACATACACGTTGTAACATCATTCAACCCTTTAACCCCTGCATCCCAGAAAAATACTTTCTTTCTGAGGTAAGGTATATTCTGCTGAATTTTTGGAGTGCCTGTGGCAGTACCACTTTCCAACCAAATTGGTTTTAAATATATTCAACAGCTTTCCGATATAATTGTCTTTTAATTGATAAACTAGTATTTCAAGGGTCAAGGGGTCAATCTAGATTAGATCATGGTGCTAATAACTCTTCTTTTTGCAGGGAAATCCGAGGCGTGTCCGTCCCGAAAGGTGTAAACGCGTTCGAATACTGCGTCCGTGCTAACATAATTGCAACAGGCGGTGTTGACAAGATAATCAGGGTGTGGCATCCTCATATTTTCTCCAGACCAACAGGTAAACAATGGGCATGTTACTGTCCAGGCCCACGGGTAAACAATGGGCGTGTTATTCTTCAGAACCATGGGTAAACAATGGGCGTGTTATTCTTCAGAACCATGGGTAAACAATGGGCGTGTTATTCTTCAGAACCACGGATAAACAATGGGCGTGTTATTGTCCAGACACACATCTAAACAATGGGCGGGTTATTCTCCAGACCCACGTGTAAACAATGGGCGTGTTATTCTCCGGAACCACGTGTAAACAATGGGCGTGTTATTTTCCAGAATCACGTGTAAACAATGGGCGTGTTATTCTCCAGAACCACGTGTAAACAATGGGCGTGTTATTCTCCAGAACCACGTGTAAACAATGGGCGTGTTATTCTCCAGAACCACGTGTAAACAATGGGCGTGTTATTTTCCAGAATCACGTGTAAACAATGGGCGTGTTATTCTCCAGAACCACGTGTAAACAATGGGCGTGTTATTTTCCAGAATCACGTTTAAACAATGGGCGTGTTATTCTCCGGAACCACGTGTAAACAATGGGCGTGTTATCGTCCAGACCCGCGGGTGAACAATGGGGGTGTTATCGTCCTGACCCACAGGTAAACAATGGGCGTGTTATCGTCCTGACCCACAGGTAAACAATGGGCGTGTTATTGTCCTGACCCACAGGTAAACAATGGGCATGTTATTCTCCAGATCCACGGGTAAACAATGGGTGTGCTATTGTCCAGACCCACGGATAAACAATGGGCGTGTTATCGTCCTGACCCACAGGTAAACAATCGGCGGGTTATTACAGATAATGTTGTTGCCGAAAGTTGTTGTAATACAGTTACCCGACTTCGACTTCATTGGTATGATAAATATTTGACATAAAACGTGAAATGGAGATGTGAGCGGCATATGCAGTCATCATACCATCATTAGCATAGCTTTGCCACAATCCTGCAAAACCTGACATTATCAACCATCTAATGGAGCACAAACAATTAACCGCTTCAAACAGGGACCATCTTAATACAATTTTACACGTGACATCTTACAGGATATAACCTTTAGAGCTAAAAGATGATGCAGCCATAACAGAGGGGTTCCTAATTAATTACGGCATATTTTGTGAAACTATTTTTTAGTCACAAGCATACAGCAAAATACAAAACATATGCCACTACTGCAAGAAAAGTTGTATTTCTCTATGCAATAATAATTCTATAATCCTACAAGACCCTGGACTCGTCGATGTGTCATGACAACGATACGCCGATGCATGTATTGTAGGTCTCGTTATGAACCTTATTTGCGCGCTCAGGCGTGTTTGGCCTTATTGTGGACAGCGCGGGTATTATGAACCTCGGCATCAGCCCATGCCCAAATAAGGCAGATAAGGCAGCTTACTGATCCGATGCTTATCGGTATCGGCCCCGCATCGGCCCACTAAGCTGCGTTATCAGGTTATAAACTATATGCATAAATTATCATACCCTGTACACGATTCAAAAGTCTATTATTTATTGTTGTAATCAATGCAAAATTATACGGCAAATAAATAACAAAACATTACATGATTTACATGGGCAATAAATCAAGATGACGTCGTCGTCATGAGACCAGTTGGTAAGCCAGACATGGAGACAAATCGTCTGTTTATATATTTTCTAAATATTTGATACAGGTAAATTGCTCGGTCACCTGTTTACCATTGTTGACATCTGCTGTAACGAACGTGATCAGCACATCATCAGCCTGTCTACAGCACGCGTCATGCGCGTATGGGACATTCACACACTAACAAGCTTACAGGTATAGAAGGGATGGGAAAATGTAGTCATTTATGATGCAATTACAATAGCAGCGAAGGAGAGGGGGGGAGAGGGGGAGGGAGGGAGGGAGAGAGGGATGAAGAAAGAGAGGGAGAGAGTGAGGGAGAGAGTAAGGGAGAGAGAGAGATGGGGAGGGAGGGAGAGACAGATTTTGCGAGAGAGCGAGAGGGATGGATGGCTGGAGAGAGGGAGGAGGAAAGAGAGTGAGAGAGTGAGGGAGTGAGGGAGAGAGTGAGGGAGAGAGTGAGGGAGAGCAGGAGGGAGAGAGTGAGGGATAGGATGGGTGACTGAGTGACTGAGGGATGGAGGGAGGTAAGGAAGGAGGGAGGGAAGGGGGGGGGGATCGCGAGAGTGGAGAGAGTGGGAGAGAGAGAGAGAGTGGTGGAGAGAGCGGGGCTGAGAGCGAGGGTGGGGCGAGGCAGAGAGCGAGGGCGAGAGCGAGGGCGAGAGCGGCAGGGTAAGGGTAAGAACATGGAAGAGTGACAGAGTGGGAGAGTGAGATGGAGGGAGAATGGGGGTTATGGAGGGATGGAGAGATGGAGGGGGAGTGGGGTGAATGGGAGCGTGGCGAGAGAGAGAGAGAGAGAGAGAGAGAGAGAGAGTGGGGGAGAGAGGGAGTGGGGTGAGAGTGAGTAGGGAGAGTAAGTGTAAGAGGAGGCAAAACACATGAAGTAGAAATTCGATCAATTTTGATAGTTCGGTGATGACGTATGTATCATGTTTTCGACAAAATCGAAAGAACTTGAACTTATCCAGCTTTCTTTCGATTTGTCGAATTCGACATTTGAAAGCATAGCCTTGGCCCATAATGTCACGTTACCCCGAAATACACCAATCAAATTACCATAACACTACTTTTTAGCTATTAAAATGTTTATTTCTTTCAAATAGATATTTACAGATAATGAAGAGAGGCCCGGTGAGAAGCGTATATACTCAATGCTATTCGACAACAAACATGAGAAACTGCTTACAGGTCAGGCACAACTAACATAGAATTGTCATCGAATCGCCGTGCCAGCTGTTCTGCTGGCTATAGCAACCTGTTTAACTATAGACTGAGGAAATACAGTATGAGGTCACGCAAAGCCAAACGAGCATTACATTATACACATTCAACGTTGATTTTACATATAAAGTACACTAAAGCATAGCCATATGATACAAATTCTTTCTCTCTCTCTCTCTCTCTCTCTCTCTCTCTCTCTCTCTCTCTCCCTCTCTCCCTCTCTCCCTCCCTCCCTCTCCCCCCTCCCCCCTCCCCCTCCCCCCTCTCCCTCTCCCTCTCTCTCTCTCTCCCTCCCTCTCTCCCTCCCTCCCTCCCTCCCCCTCCCTCCCTCCCTCCCTCTAAGAGTCTCTTTAAGAGTTAAAGACGGACCATATAGAATCATTCATGACGTAATGATTATGACATCCTCCTCCACGCCGCTTAACTGATTATGACGTAATATGACGTCAGATGGTAGACGGATACTCTGGAAAGGTGAATTGAGTCTACACGCTCTATAGACCTGTCATTTGAAATACAATACTGATGCTAATAAGTATCTGGTTTCTTGTCAGTCCATGGATGGATAGCAATGCCAATGTAGATAGGTAGATGTGTCTTAGAGATGTGCACCGTTCGTAGGCCTATAACAGACTTGGATGTCCTCTTCTTTGTATTATAGACAATAGTCTGACAAACCGTAAGACAGGCTTGAAATTCAGGTCTCTTGATCTTTCATGTTTGTGTCATTTTATGGTACTATACATGTTATACAAGCAATATTTACAATTTGCAATGGCAGTCCATTCCAAAACATAATAAACACCAATCTATTCTCATCTTAGCTTTGCTTTCACTTTATCAAAAATGTAGAGTGAATTCACGAGGGCTCACATGAATAAGTACTGCCTAAGAACCTACTGTGCCAAATCTGATGATTAAAATCGTGCGCCGAGTGCCATCAACTATATGTAACCTAATACCATCTGACGATTAAATTAGTTTCAAAATACACAACATAGGATTTCTTCCACCCGGGCGGCATAGTCGTGACCGGTCGTTAACGTTGAAAGGTTTAAAGCAGTCCGTGTTAATGACGATAAAGTATAACGGACCTTTCCAGTTTTAGCCATGTCCATCACTAGCTACGCTCCACCCACACCTTGCTCGTGTTGAGATCGATCGAACGATGAACTCCCTGACTATCAATTTCCAGAAAACTATACAGGTAAGCTGTTAAGTATTTTGAAACTAATTTGACTTGGCGCTGTTGCTGCCTATCGCAGAAACTGCGTTCAGTCAAATCAGTTTCAAAACATTCAACAGAATGCTTACTAAATGATAAAGTCATACAATTCGTCCAACGTGTCAGAATATTAAGCGTTAAAGACGGGCTATAACGAGTCATTCATGACGTCAAGATTATGACGCCATCCTACACGTTACGTAGTTGATTATGACGTCATATGGCGTCATATGATGGATGAATAAACTTGGAAAGGTTCATTGTGCGTGAATGGATGACTTATAGATCAATCTGATTATAAGTGTGTGTTAATTATGTTGTGATCCTGATAGGTTCTAGCGTTATAGATGCCTGGCCCCTGACTCGTTCCGTACAGGACATGATGCAGGTTCCGCACACGCACGACAGACCCATCAGCCAGGTACGTATATAGGACTATTTTCTTCTCATTCCCTGAGATAATGGCACAAGGTATTAGTTTTAGCTTCAGAGCAGAACATTGTATTATTTTACTTATGCTTTATGATACGTAATTGTTAAGATTTTTATAACGTCGACCGCTTAATTCTCAGAATCTAAATTTCAACGTAATGATAAAGGTACGCTACTGAATATGTTTAAACTAATTTGATTGGAAAATACGGACAGTAACAGCTACCCGTTAGATTAAATTAAATTATGTTGAAATATTTAACAGTATCACAATTGAATTGTATATGTGTTTTCGAATTTGGCCTCCCTCGTACAAAGAGTTAATGCTTGTTATTTGCCAGTCGCATGCACTATTTCTAAAAAGATTGTAAGAAAATACTCTTGCGGGCAAATGTGGTGTTTGGAAGTCCCGTTGTACCCCTCTGTCAGAGAATGTTCATTGGTACCAAATGAAAGGTATATATGTCCTCTTCAGAAAATATATGTTGGGCATGTGACTGAGTGGTTAACTAAAGAGATATGAAGCATTGAAATAGGTGACCAAGCATCCACAATTTTCGTCTGAACATACGAAATATATAATGATTATAATGAAAACTAATATTCAACCAACAATAAAAAATTATGATAACTCCCAAGTTATCATAATAATAATACATCAAAAACATAAATTTTCAGAAAATATTTCTGCATAGATTTGGTTATTCTGTCTATTCTATGTTTGGGGACACACTTGTTATACATGTATGTATGCTCATTTATTTTTGCGTGCTCAAATCCGCATGTCATAACATAATTACATTCGATTATTTACTCTATGATATGTCCTCCACATCTCCATGTATATGTATGCATACGAAGACACCATGCTACAACTAAGATGTAAAAATGTTAATGAATATAACCCAAATGCAATTACAGATAGGAAAATAAAACTGCCATGTCTCTTTGAAATCATTCCATAAATTACATTATTCATCAATTTAATCGTCATCATCAATGGCTTCACTCTCTGCATCTTGCATGGGCTGGTTCTCACACTTGCCATCATTGCCTTCACACAAACTAGCAGGACTGCACTTCAACACAAGTTTGGCGCATTTACAATAATGAGAAGAACATCTTAATTTGCCATATTTGCATGTTGTGAAATCTACACGTTCATCTGACGCTGCAGCTTGAGTCATCAGCAACTAGTTTGCTCCATGTTCCATCCATGTTGCGTTGGAGATGGTATATTAGGTCTTGCATCCAATGCAGTTTTCCAAATGGCACATTGTTAATTAGCTCTGTGGAGATGTTGAACTAGACTGTCATAGCATGGAGAAAGACATTCATTCTGTTTTGGGGTCTTGCAGATGCATAATCAAACAAATGTCCATGCCTTTTGCAGTGAAATTAAAGGGTTCTCTGGTCTCTGTCACTTATGTCTTGCCTAAAAGACGTCTTATATTAGCCATTTTCTGAAACTGATTTGGACATTCAGACAACTCTAAGCATTTGCCACTTACAGCTTTCTTTCTATGGCTATCAAGATTTTTCCTGGGTTCCTAAGCGGCTGTGATATATCAAAGTGCCAAGAACGCGACTTGTACCCTTGCCAGTTCGTGTCTCCTAGTTAATGTCAACTGCAGCTTGTCCAAATCTTCCTGGCATGATATTTCAAGGAAGCAATATACCGTCATCTGTAAGTTGCTTCATGACACTTATGGCAAAACAGTGTCCAGTCAGCACAAATCATCGTAACACATACTGCGTCCTTGTCAATGTAACATATCAATCAATTTTATGTTTCTTGATGGACAGAAACAGCTAAGCCGATGTGTGTGGGGGTTTTGCATCGTGCATATGGTGCATTGTAGATAATCTCTTGTGCTACAGCTGGGCGGGTAGGTCTATTCTTACCTCCTCTTGTTTACCAAACATCAGTAGTCCTATCAAGAGGAAAGGGTAATCAGGTATCATTGTTTAAACTCTCCTTTAACATATGTGTTGCTAGTCCTTGGCATTTACGCACTGAACTGCGCAGAGCTAGAGCTGTTTGAAATAGGACGAGGTTTGTTGGTTTGTGACGTCACAATGTTTTAATATTAATGTAACATTAAAAGATGCATCGCTAACCAATGTTGATTAAAATAAATTATAAGAATATTATCTGTCAATTATTAAATATTATGGGTATTCTTTTTAAAATAATTAGAATATCATGACTAATCTGATTATTTCTAGGCCGTTCTATTTTGTTTAAATTGCTTGTGGGTAGCCATAGTCAGAGCTCTGTAACCTTTTAGTTAACACACACCGACATATCCAACATATATTTTCTGAAAGGTGAGATATAGAGCTTTCAATTGGTACCAATGAACCTTCTCTTACAGAGAGGTGCAACATAAATCATAATTAGGCTCTGTTTGGAGAATGGCCGCAAGACTACTTCAGTCATACGTGCCCATGGACCAGTGTTAGAGCTAATTAAGACTGCACGGCATGGCATAATATCAAACCAGTGACGATATCAATTTTCAACCCGGTTTGATCCACATATCCGTTTTGTGTGGAAGGCAGGGGTGGACCAAGGAGGAGTGGGTTCTGTTATTGGACGTAATAGTTTCGCTAAACATGTAACAAGTATACACGTGTTTTTCGGAATCATCTACCGTCAGTATTCCGATAGCCTTTCACAGGCCAAAATTCAGAGCTTTTATCTTCACTTATTCAATAAAATTAGGTGTAATTAAAAATATATCACACGACCTCTACTAATTGTTATAACTTATTTACAGGTTCTCTATAACAAGGACTTGAATCAGGTGATTACCCTATGCATCGAGTCAGTTATAAAGGTGAGATTTGCAATACATCACTGAGACAATATATCTTTACACACATTCGCTAAATTAGTACATTTGCATATCCTTTGTTGACCAAGCATCAGTAGACCTATAGATTCTTACGCGACACCCGTGATCCCGCGCAAGTTCCCGAACCCACATGCACGCCCGCAGTCGCGCATTCCCCATAACCCCATAAACAATAGATAAATCGCTTAGGTATTTTATAGCATGAAAGATGAGCTTTCTTCTCATCATTGTTGCCTTATAACTGCAGGTGTGGGAGATGGACAGTGGTAGGTTACTGTATCAGATCCCTGATCCACATGGAGTGGGTGTCGAGGTGACCGCTGTCGCAGTGGACAAGAGCGGATACAGGCTAGTCAGTGGCGCATCTGATGGTCAGTATGATAGACTAAATATTTGCTTAACTACCTGTTATAATTATTGAATAATTTGACTCTAATTCCTTGCCTGGCTACACCAATCGTTACCGAGTGGTGAACAGTTGATTAGGCCCTGTTTTGTTTTGTTTTTGTGGATAGATCAGCGTCCAGTAGAAAGAGGCTTCTTACTCTTTTAATCAGAACGTCCTTATTGTCCTGAACACAGAACCCTTGACGTTGAGAGCTTTATTTATAGTCGTCTGCCAATATTCAGCATGAAACGCTTTCCCTTCATATTCCAATACTTGTTATGCCCATTCGCCGAGTGCCAAAATATGTAATCTGAACACACGGTAGTGGCATGTATAACACGCAATAGTCTACTCCTCTTAATAGAATATTATTACACTCAATAGAGTGCATTCCCGTCGCATCTGCTTTCTCCTACACACTTGCAGGAATGACGCCATTCCAGCAGACATAAGATCCGACAGATGGCATCATTTGATTGACACCTCACATTCATGACCTGTTGGTATTTAGCGAAAATAATTGAGCGATCCATTCATAACTACGTCCCGCCAACGGAGGATTCCAGTTTATCCATCAATCATATGACGTAACAATCAACTACGTGATGCGTATGATGACGTCAAAATCTATTACGTCATGAATGACGTAGCAAAGTTCATTGTGAACGCTTAATTGATGACAGACTAAGCGTTGTTGTACGAATTGTATGTCTTTATTATTTAATAAACATCCTGTTGAATATTTTGAAACTAATTTAACTGGGCGCTGTTGCTGCCATGGGTAGCAACAACACCCAGTTAAATTAGTTTCAAAATATTCAACATCTTACCTGTATAGTTTTCTGGAAATTGATAGTCAGGGTGTTCACGGATCGATGGATCACAACACGGGAGAAGCGTGGGTGGAGCTTAGATAGAGATGGACGGGGCATAGCTTAAACTAGATTCCTTCATTGCTAGCTAAGTTCCGCCCACTTTGTACGGACATTTGAAGGATTCTAACGCTTTGCACCCTGAATTCCCAGAACCCCAATTTCAAGGTAACTATACAGGTAAACTGTTGAATATTTTGAAATTAATCTGACTGGGAGTGTTGCTGCCTATGACAACAACAGGTTCCAGTCAAATTACTTGTACAATATTCAATAGCTTGCCTGTAGGATATGCGTCTTGAGACACTGACCTGTCAACAAACCGGTGGAACCGGAAGTACGTCATTACTTGGCTTTGATCCTATTCGCTTTTAGTAATTATCGAGTAGTGTACTTTTAAATGATATGTAGCCAAATTACTACTTTACACTCTATCATCGGCGTATCACTATATATTGTACTGTGCACACAATTAACGTCTCTGTTTATTTTAAGGTTCTTTGAAAGTGTGGGACTTTGGTTCAGGCCAAGAAATCAAACACCTTCCAGGATCGGTTACTGAAGACGATCTGAGCATCACAGGACTCGGTTATTTCGTCATACAGGAATCGCGAGCGATCATTGCCTCCGGGTGGAACAACAAAATTAAGCTAATTATTGTAAGTGATAGTGATAATAATTAAATGCTAATTTATTATTCTGACGTCATTTGCATACCTCTGATGTCACATATATATCCATAACCATTTAGCGAACAAGCTGGCCTAAAACGGCTTCGCGCGAGTCTTGAGATGTTACCATTTGCAGACCAATAGAAGACAATGTTTGACAATTTACCAGTGGAATGACTGGCTGGCTAACGAAGCCAGTCATTCCAGTGATACACTTTTAAAAGATAACCCTCTTCTGATCTACAAATCATCATCTTTTATGAGAAACTGAAATTTTCTTGGACAAATTTTGTTAATATGGTATTAATGTAGCAACACACTCGAACATTTTAGAAGTATTCTATAAATGACTATATTTTTCTGGCATATGCATATGCATATGATATTGAAATTACAGGTAATATTCACACTACACGTTATTTGTCTACATCTTGCTGCTCATTACAGGACCCTAACGAGACAAATGACCTAGCGGTTGTACGCGAGTTCGTGGACGTGTATTATTGGCTGCAAAACAACGACCTGTCTACGCCCGATGACACATTCAACAGAAACAGAGCATTACCAGGAATTGGAGAGTCCCTCTCTCGCTCCAGTCTTTTCAGGAAGGTATCTTCATCCGTCTTCTCATACCGTATATGTTTATAACGTTAATCAGATGGTGAATTGATTCCGGTTTAGCTGATATAGAGAACGATGCAGCTACCATTTACGGCAACACCATTATCAAAAATGATAGAAGCCAAAGTGATAGAAGTGTGTTCGACAGCGAAATTGAGCAATGTAAAATCGTCATTTCTCGTCTATACTGTACACAGTATATAATCAGAAAGCTCTGTCCTGATAACGCGGCTTACTGGGCCGATGCTGGGCCGATACCATGCCGGTACACTCAGCCAGGTAAGCTGCGTTATCTAGGTAGCCGCGTTATCTAGGTAGACTTTTATATCATAATTTGTGACGTTAGCAAAACGTATAAATGTTTAAAACTATCGATATATAATCCGCACAAATAGTGTGTTTAATCCTCTAACCCCGAAATTCACAACAAATCCACCTCGTTGTACAAAATAACCAGTGGACTATTTTGTGACTACCTTTGCTGCAAGAGCTTTCAGACAAATGACTCCCAAAATATCCAACAGTAATTGTTTTTAAATTAGTGTTTTAGGTATAAAATAGACTTTTGTTCATTGCAGGACTATATACTGACGTCACACGAGATTTGCGCATTGGATGTCCATTTGCCCAATATCCTTCTAACTGGCTGTGGAAATGGCAACGTAGTTCTTTGGGACATCGAAAAAGGCCTTGTTGACAAAATGTAAGACTACTGGATGCTAGGAGAGAATATGCACGGCCCCCCACCGTTTAATGACCATGCTTTTCGACGTTTGACCACAAAATCGATACGTTTTTTCACTCAGTAAAACCTTAGTAATTGCGGTGGACGGGTGGGCAGGCAGGCAGGCAGGCAGGCAGGCAGGCAGGCAGGCAGGCAGGCAGGCAGGCAGGCAGGCAGGCAGGCAGGCAGGCAGGCAGGCAGGCAGGCAGGCAGGCAGGCAGGCAGGCAGGCAGGCAGGCAGGCAGGCAGGCAGGCAGGCAGGCAGGCAGGCAGGCATTTAGACTGACTGACCGGCCGACCGACCGACCGACTGGCAGGCTGGTGGACGTGCGGGCGGGTGGGCGGGTGAGGAGGTCACCTGGCGGCCAGCAAGCCAGACATGGTTATTACAATAATCTCACGACATTCGTTTCAAGACTAATTACTTCTACACAAGGATTGAGGAGAATTCCGCGTCTCGTTCACCCACATCTTTTGCTGACCTTTAACCCTTTCACCGTTTGGCCCAAAAAATCAAGAACTTGAGTCATCGTGCTACATGTTTTTCAGTGATCTTGACCTTTGACCTTTTGATCTAAAACCAATCTCATTGGAACCACAATCGCAACTTAACACAAGTTGGGTCAAGATCTCTCCAGTAGAACACAGATTTATAGCACCAGACACACACCCGCACGCACGCACGCACGCACGCACGCACTCACGCACTCACGCACTCACGCACTCACGCACTCACTCACAGACACACACGCACACACACCCACCCACCCACACACCCACCCACACACCCACCCACCCACCCACGCACGCACGCACGCACGCACACACTCGCCCATGCACACACGCACCCGCGCATCCACTCACACGTGGCTGTTATGATAGTCTCATGACACTGTTTCGTTACTAATGCAAGTATCTTATCAATGATTGGAACGCTGGTCATTTTAAAAGAGAAACTGGATAATACACTCAATCAAGCCCAGTTCAGTAATCTATGCATAGCAGATAATGCATAGTCGATATATTATTTTATTTTAATGTTTTTCTATCTGTTGTGTTTGCAGCTTAGAATTATCAGCAGACGCCGTGGAAGAGACTGATCAATCCATGAGTGAAGATATGCTCAATCCGCGATCTGACCACAGTATCAGCTGCATACGGATACTCGTGCACAAAGTACGCAAACTGGATCCGGCATACATCAGGTAGTGAAATTAGACATTCCATAGCTTAGCATCCATAAGGCATAAGGGTATCAGAAATTGTTAGGTCGTTTTCTATTCTGGTGTTCCTTAAGGTGCTCGAATAAGAGAGGTATGCTTATATATTGCATTTATCTCTGACCAGAGATATTGTGGAACAGATTGTTGAACATGAAAGATGTGGAGAATGGATAGATCCAATCCGGCATTCAAGTATATAACGTCATTATCAATTACATCACAAGTAGGCTGATGTCACAATCAAAATGAATTACGTATCTAGGTCCGTCTAGGTCCGTAATTAACATTAAATAGTTCGTTAAGTGTACCAATTGTAGCACCAATGTCTACTATTTAATAAACAAGTTGTTGAATATTTGGACACTAATTTGATTTGAAGTAAAATAATTAGTTTCAAAATATTCAACAGGTTACGTGTATATACCTTGAAATTTTGGATTCTGGAAATTCAGGATCAAAAGAATATCAATCGATCCCAACATGCACACGACGTGAGCGGAGCTTAACTAGGAATGGGCGGGCATAGGTAGAAATGGGCGGATCATAGCTAGAAATGGGCGGGACAAGGCTAGAAATTGGCGGAACATAGCTAGAAATGGGCAGGCCATGGCTAAAAATGGGCGGGCCATAGCTAGAAATTGGCGGGACATTGCTATAAACGGGCGGGACATAGCTAGAAATGGGAAGGACATAGCTAAAATGGGCAAGGCATGGCTAGAAATGGGCGTGGCTAGAAATGGATCCCTGTTTTATAAACACTGATTGAACAGACTCCTCTATTAGCCCGGGGAAATTCATGTGTGAAATTTGTGTGACTATCCATCGGTTGCTTTATTTAGTTCAGGTTTGTGTGCTTAGTTTGCAAGAAGCTGTCGCTATTTATTATTACAATCTCGATTCAACCATGCATATGTTTAGTCTATGACTCTCCATACATAATAAGGCGTCTTTCAAAACTCTATCAATGTATGCATTCTCCAGACAATTGACGAAAAAATTGCCGAATATTGCGGAAGATGAAGAAACATCTACATCACCGGGCCATATCAGCCACATGACGTCAGCCACTTCTCAACGATCCAAGCCACAACCAGAACACGAGCCAGAGAAGGTGTGTACTTTATGTCCCAGAGAATCTCTAATTAACTCTGAACCCGAACATTTGTTTATTAAAGAGACATCAAATGCCTCGTGGTTATAAATAAATGTCGAAAACTTCAGTATTTTGTTGTAATATAACGGTCTTGGTGTAAAATTGCTGCATACTAATTTTTATGCACAATTCAGACCACATCACCTACATTTGTTATTATTTGTTGTTTTTTCTAGAAATTTAGAGAAGTATTATATCTCCGAAACGATCCAATTGGGAAATCGGAAAGAACTCTTCAAATATAAAATCTGAAATATGTCTAGACAGTTCGCCAGACTTAGACAAAATCCTAGTGATACAAATGTTGAAATTCAAAATCATCAAAGATGTATGCGCTGGGAGGATGGAAACCGCAGAAGCTTATATCATGACATCAGAGAAATATATTGCATTAATAAACACATGACTATTGATGAATTGCAAGTGACCACTAAATAGCAAATACTCTGGTTTCTCTGGTAAACCTATATACATTCCACCGGCAGATTTGTGTTTGCATTTATAATATTTGTGGAATTTATAAGTGACGTGTAGGATGAAGTCATGATCATGACGTCATGAATGATTCAATATTGTCTGTCTTTAACGCTTGCTATTCTGACACATTGTACGAATTGTATGTTTTTACAATTTAATAAACATTCTGCTGAATATTTTAAAAGTAATTTGACTGGGTGCTTTTGCTGCCATAGCATCTGATTGGATTTTGAATGGTATGTATAGTGCTTGACGTTAGAATGCTAGTATTGACCCATGCGACGTGTTTTTAGAAATGGTTCCATATATTAAATTTCTAGATTTATCAACTCACCTTTCCAGAGTATCCATCAATCATCTGACGTCATATGACGCCATAATCAGCTAACCGTCCTGTATGATGACGGTATAATCATTGTCATAAATGATTCTATATGGCCCGTCTTTAACTCTTAATAGTCCGACACGTTGTACGAATTGTATGTCTCTACTATTTAATAAACATAGTCGCCCAGTCAAATTAATTCCAAAATATTCAATTATATTGTTTTGTTTTCTGGAAATTGATAGACAGAGATTTCAGAAATCGATCGATCCCAACACGAGCGAGGTGTGGGTGGAGCTTAGCTAGACATGGGCGGGGCATAGCTAAAATAGAACGGTCCACTATCTCGGTATCTCCTCTTTAACGATTCCAAGCCGAGAAGATGGAGGGACAACAAATTGTTAACTTTCTGACTGCTGCAAGTCAACAGACAATAATTTCAACGAGCAATTACTCTGGACATGCTTAATATTTAGAATAATTTGACTGAAAGGTGTCACTAACAGCTTTCAGTCAAATTGTTTTCAAAATATTCAGCACATCCAGAGTTGAACTCCATGTAAAATGTAGTCTGCAGAAATTCAGCAGTCATGCAGTTAATGATATTAGTAATATTGTGTTAGCCTACATATTTAGACATTATCTTGACTGAAAGCTGATGCTTGCTGCATTGACTTCTTAATTTAATATAAATAGATAAGGGCACATGCACTGAGATATCTCACGTAATGATCTTAATGATATTAGTGAACAATACATTTATATTGACCAGGTGATTATATCTTCATAATTGCAGGAAAACTCGAGCGTGGTTATAGTCGATCCATTACTAGAGGTGTCTGTAGTGAATGACCCATCTACGCAGGACAGATCAGGTGAACTATCTAATGATCAGTGCATTTATTCTAGTGCTATCTGACTGGTACTCATCTTACTACACAACTGTGTTGCATCTTTCATTCATCAATTTTAAAATAATTAATTTACTTAGATATACACCAATATATGTGTGTGGTGGTGAATGAGCGGTTGGTAATGTTGCTGCCTTTATGTTTTCATCATGGGTGCTTGTAGTTTGTTTAATAAACGCTTCTATTTGATGATTTGAACTAATTGACAGAACACCAGACTAATATAATGTAAAATCCATATTCATATTTGCCACTGAAAAAAATTACCACTGGAATGACTAACTCTGTTATCGAACCAGTTACTTCAGTGGTAAATTTTCTCAAATCTTCTCTTGGGTTGCAAATATACGTTCTTCAAGATCACTGTAGATGCCGGTTTTGGCCGTCTTTGTCATGAAAAAGTTATTTCACTTCAAGCGATATACTTACCTCCCTAACACTCTATGATATTTCCTAAATATCAACCTTCACTCAATAACCCCAGATTGAGAAAGAATTGTGCCTTACTGGGCAGGTAGACAGGTGACAGTTAGCCGGATGCCGGCCCCAACCTCGCGCATGCGCAGACTGTCACTGCCTCTTTCTTGACTATTGGCCTGAACCACATGCTTGTGTTTTTTACTACTTGCTGAGTTTTTGCACAGTTTTCTATCTAAAAGTTGTTGTAGTCTTGATTATCATGTCTTATCATCATATTCCATCTGAGGCCACTTCAGAACCGAGTTATCAGGTGATCTCTTTTACAATGATGTTTTAATTACGTCTTAATTACGCGGTGTCACCTATTTTCGTGACGTGGTATAGACGTTATAGGCGCTCAGAAAACTGGTAACTTTATTATCTGGCGCCATAAAATGTTAATATCTCTGTTTGTGTCCACATTTCCTGTAAGTAGGTGTGTACACATCTAAAGAGGTTTGTCTGCACTATTTCCCTTTAAATGTTAGGAAAGAAGACTATACCCAGAGTGATATAGGCTCCCATGAGAGAGAGAGAGAGAGAGAGAGAGAGAGAGAGAGAGAGAGAGCTTGTCTTTCTGCCCTCTGGTCCCACCCCTCCCTTTATAAATAAGTGAGTGGTGATGAAGAGTGGTTGTCTGGTGGAGCTTTCAAGAGCAGGACATGGTGGTATGCTTTTGCTAAAGACGCAGGTACTCTAGTTATGCTTTATGGCACTGTAAAATAGCTGAAAATATTTGTAATTATTTGCTGCCAATATTTTATCAGTCATACTGTTTATTTGGATCATTATCATGATCTATTACTGTGTTCAATGTACTGTTTCGTATGCTCTTGTATTTTTACAATTCATCTTACACCTGGATATTGTTCGTCTGTTTGTATTTTTGGATATTATGACGTCATGATCATTATTATTATTATTATTATTATTATTATTATTATTATTATTATTATTATTATTATTATTTTTATTATTATTATTATGATTATGATTATTATTATTATTATTATTATTATTATTATTATTATTATTATTATTATTATTATCCTCTTTGAGGCTGGTTGTTCATCTATCTCACCGTCCTTTATAGGCCTATAGGTGATTTCTTTCTCCTTTATGAGTTATTTAATTTATTTAATTATAAAAGAATCTTTAACTCATTGTCGTCGTCTTGTTCCTTTTTTCAGAAGCCTTCTTGTGTCGGTTGTAACCGCTCGATCAAGTCCAAGTTTATTGCCCACGTGTGTGTTAAATGTTCACCTTGCGGTCCATTATTAAAATGTGATGTCTGTAAACAGTGGGGGGGGCCGACTTAGCCTCTGAATTCTTGTTGTTACAGGCGAAGGATAAGGCGTCGGAGGAGGAGAAGTGTGCGAAGAAGAGTGTAAGTGGCAAGGTTAAGAGAAAGGCGTCTGTTTCTTCGGAAATGGAGTCTCAGGTTGGAAATAATGGAGGAGATGAAAAAGACAATAAAAGATTTGGTACCAGAGCTGCTTCACAGCATGCTCCCTGGGCCAAATACTTTGTCTTCTTCATCTACCTCCCCGCTGCTGATTCTGGTGTCCGTCGTGGTCCGTGGTCCGAAAATGTTTCAGAATCAGTGGTGTCTTCAGTAGATCTTGAAGGGCCCGCCGTCTTGCCAATGGATCCTGGAGCAGGCCTAAATGATTCCGGCTGGAGGCTTGCCTCGGCGGTTGATCTTGGGGCTGGCGGAGCCAGGTTTATGCCTGGTGAGTCCACGGCCGAAAGGTACTGCCTCCTCTTACAGTACCTTCCCTGGTTAGCACTCTTTGCTAGGTCAGAGGCAGTTTATGATGGCCTGGAGGAAGAGGATTTTCTGCTGGGTTCACCCGTTGAAGCCGTGGACATGAAATGGACGATCGTGCACGCCTCGCGGGGAGCACGCACGATTTTTTCCATGGAACTACTCCCGCAGTTGTAGTCTTCACGGCTCAAAGGGTGGCCCAGGTTGGAGTGGATGACCGCCGTTTCCGTATACCTTGGCTTACCGAGGATATGACGGCAGCTGGTCTGGGACATGGTGTGGTGAATTTCACCACGTATGCTTTCATGGCGCCGGCTCCTGGCTTTTCGGCCGTGGCGCAAGACATGCCTGCTCTCTCGGGCTTGCATGTTTTCCTTGGCCAGCCAGGGGTATCCACGGCTCCAGAGGCTGTAGAGGATGACGAAGGCCCACGCCTTGTCGAGCACTCACGGGTGGCCACAGAGGAGGACTGGTCTGACGCATGCCAATGGCTGGTAAGCGTTAGGCCAGAGCTTTGTGTAGAACAGTCGGTAAGCCAGTGGGACCAGCACCCGTGGTTGGCTGGAAATCCGGCAGTTACCGCTATGCCATCTCTGCCGTTAGCAGAGCATATAGTTGATACGTTCTCAGTGGCAGAAACGTCCATTAAGCTTAATGGATGGCTTGCGAAGGCCCCCACCCCACCCCCGTGAGGTATCATTGCTGGCCAATACCAGTCAAACAGTACAGTGCCAAAGCTGAGCACTGATGATCGTGCAGCGCTTGGCACGGACACGCGGCCAGGCTCCCATTCTGACATGGGACCGCTGTTCTCGAGCACTCTGCGCTCAGCAAACACCGCATTGCGCGATACAGAGGGGAGCTCTAGAGCATCCATAGCGGTGCTCTCGCATGTCTCACAGCTGTTACAGGGTGTAGTAACAGCGTCTGCATCGCGCCAAGAAAGCTCTATCTCAGTTCAGAGAGCCATCCAGGATGGTATTAAACTGATTCTGGACTGCATGACTAGGGCAGTGACTAGAAGTGTCAGAGCGAGATGCACATTTGCTCTAGACAATTTATGTCCATCCCAGGATTTGTACAACAGGCTGCTACGGACGCCTATGTCAGGTCCTGGTCTCTGGGGGTGAGGGATGTAGACACATTCAGGAGATAGTCACTCTAGTCAACAATCAGAGGGCGCTACATGAACAATTTGAGGTGCTTTGTAGCGAGCACGTTCGTGCAGCGCCCCCTGCGTACCATCCACCGCCGGCCTGAGGTGGCGCTGGTCAAGTCAGAGGCCAGCCACCTGTGCAGCATAGGCCATGACCACGCCAGCACCGGCCTGCAGTTGGGGGTGGGGGGGGGCGGGGGTGGGGGTGCAGGCACCTCAAGCACAGCCAGCCAGGCAGCCGCCCATGCACCTAGGTGCGCGAGGCGTGGGCAATTGCACGCGGGTGCAGGCAGCATGAGATGTGGTACTTGAGGATCTGGTCATGGTAATCGTGCCTGATGGGTTGATTTCCACAAGAACCAAACCAATGCTAGAACCAGAGACAGTCCCACTCTTGTACTGCTTATGTCCACCTCTCTCCCTAGGTGGACCCGTGGGAGGTCGATTGACCTTCAACAAGCAGGAGTGGGAGCGATTAACCCAAGACCACTTAGTCTTGCGATGGCTTTCAGGCGGGTACCAGCCTGACTGGTCGATAGGCCCACCATCGCACTGATTATTTATTTCATCAAAATTCATTTCGTCAACTCTTCACAAAAATAGAATCATGCTCGTGGATTGTTCCCCTCATCTCTTTGTAGAAGCGTTAACGAAATTCAAAATCATCATGAGAAAGGCACGCAAAATGACAAAATCGGATGTGGAATAGTTTATCAATAAATTTCTGATGTAGCAGAATAGTTTCACTTTAATTTATAAATAATTCTTAAAAGTGAACTTGGTTACACCTTAAACAAAAACAACCAATTTTGTTGCGAGATTATAGTCTACCCTTATTACATAAATAGCCGGTTACATTCAACTCTCCCTTGATGCGTCATGGTCAAACAAATGGTTAACTATGGTAACGATCAGCAGGTCCAGGCCATGGCTAACCGGCATCTAGAGTTGACATTGCAACGAGGTGTCTCGGATTGTGTAGCTGTAGCTGTCTTAGTTGAGAAGGGAAGGGTGGTCCAGGAGATGGGGTAGCTAGACGACTTCAAACTTGTGGTGGCTGGGACCAACATTCTCAGTGAGGTGCACAATCTGGCTGATTGCTGTCTCTATCGACAGAAAACGAAGTCATATGCTTTACTCAGCCTGACCAGTGGCCACGAGGATCTCGAGTCGGCACTCGAAGATCAATGCCACCTCGGAGGAAGGGACATCCCACCTAACCATGGCAACCAGCTCAGCTTTCATACTGGGAACCAGCACGGAGAGCGAGGGGGCACTCGCCCGGTCGGAGTAACGGTGTTGTACTTTGGATATAGCAAGGTTTACTTCTGGAAAAATGGAGGTATTCAGCTTGTAGCTCCATGAGCCGCATAGAGCATAACTCCACCAGCTCCCACTGCTGCTACAGGAGCCACTACTACTATGACCTCGGCTGTCCCCTGACCTCCTGATGCCCCATAGTTGAGCATCGGCTCAGAGAGCTTTACAGCCTCGGAGTACTCATCGATACTCTCATCGGCCTCGTGGATGTTCTGGGTGGCTTGAGCCTTTTGTTGTCGTCGGCGTGCCTCCCTTTGGTGCATATGCTCGAGTGCCTTGCTGTATTTCAAACTTCTCCTTAGACAGCTTTTCCATCGCCTGGTTATGACGTTTTCTCTCTACCTCCACTGCTTTATGCTATATTCACCAATGCAAACATGCCTGCATTCAAGATTGCAGATGCCATGTCTATAGCACTATATATAGCGAGTTTAAATTCACCATATGGTCAGCAGGAACTACAAGCAATGTATGAACTGGAAGCTTTCGAGGATCCAGTCGAGGACTACGATGAGGACTATGGAGAGGATGACTATGATGAAAGCGAGGACAATGATGAGGATGCCTATGATGATGATGCCTATGATGATGATAATGTAGAGCCAGAATCTCGCCGACTAATCCACCTGGCCAAGGGAATTTATCGTACCGACGTAAAGGGTTCTCTTGGCCCACTAGCGGGAGTTGGGGCTCTGATTGCTCTGTTCACGATGAAGGCTGGCGAGACGGTCCGCAAAATTGCCAACAATGCTCTCCATGGAGTTGAGAAGATCTCCGAGGCCATTCCAGTCATCGCGTCGGGGGTGGGCACATTATTTTTGAGGTCCATGACTCCCGTATGTTGCAATGGCACTCGCAGTCATCTGGGCTGCCGAACATTTAAGACATGCTTTATAATATAGAAATGTTTCTCTGTATGACCTGGTCAAGTCCCTTAACTGGCAAGCCTTTATCGATAACCTACCCTTTAGTGGTGGCGCTAGCACTGCAGAGATTAGACAGCAGTGTTCACAGGTATTCGAGAAGGTGTTCAGCCGTGAGGACCGCTGTCGGATGAATGCTGGTCATCTGTCTAGAGTTTGCCCGAGCTGTACAGGAGAAGACAGGTGTCGATGTCAGAGATGAAGTCCGAGAGTTCACCTTCTGTCTCTCTTGAAGATCCCTATTACCGGCCCGGTGGCTATTATCATGAGGCTCACCAGCTGCTCGAGGCTGCACGTCGCAAGGGTCATATATTCACCTTGGAGATGGTTAGCCAGTGGCTCACCAGGCAGGCGATGTTGCAGATCTATAGACCTCCTCCACGGCACATTTGGTATGCACACTTCGATGAACCTGTCCTGAACAGAGTCCATCAGTCTGATGTGCTGTTCCTTCCACATGATCGGGTCTGTTCCATAGCAACATGCCAGACCTATGAGTATGCCCTCACCATCGTCGATGTTGCCAGTAGATATAAGGCGGCAGTGCCTCTCACAGATAAGTCCACGGGTCAGACAGCTGCCGGGTTCCAGAATATCTATAAGGACCCGCAAAATCCCCTCCAGTGGCCAGAGTTGCTGCAAGTGGATGAGGGTAAGGAGTTTAGAGGTGAAACTGCGGCCCTCATGTGGAAACATGGTGTGGCAATTAGGCGAGGCCAGGTGGGACATCACCATGCCCAGGCTATCGTCGAGTGGTGGAACCGGACACTGGCAGAGAGGCTGTTCCCAGATCAGTATACTGAGGAGATGGCTGTTGTCATCCTGACAGGCAGTCGTTCCAGGGTATGGGTTAGAGGTTTGCCCATTGTGATGGAGAGATCCAATGCTGAAGTTACTAGGCAGATAGGATAGAAGCCATTCAAGGCCATTCATCGACCCACTGTGTCCCAGCCATCGGAACGACTACTCGGAGGATAGACTTCCATCCGATTCCCTGGTTTGGTATTTGTATGAGCCTGGTGAGTTGGAGAGTGGATGTAGGCAGGTGACTGACCCCAACTGGTCGATAGATGTACACAAGATTGGCAGGTATGTGGATACGGCTGGACAGCCTATGCTGTACTACCTGGCACACTAGCACAGAGTGCGGAGCAGTCCTAGGCGACCGTTTGTGCGAGAGGAGCTCCAGCTTATCCCTACAGGCACCCAGCTACCTCCACCGGGAGTGCTTACATCGAGTAGACATCTTCCACTGACTATTGGTTGATGTCGCATGATGCTCATACTTTGATGTCGCATGATGCTCATACTGGAAGCGATCCATCCCTTTGTGTCTGAGGGGCTGAGGTTTGTCTTGTTTTGGTAGACCCCATAGAGGTGGTGACCCTCACTTCGCAGCATGTTCATACCATGGTGGAAGACCTTTCGCTCGAAGAGGCATTCCTTGTACTGCTCATGGCGAATCTGTCTAACCACAGCCCTGCGCACACCCTTTGCCTTATTGATTTCCTGCTCATCCGACCGCTTGCTGGAGTACATCTTCGTGCACAGACCAACAAACTCCTGGATTGGCACCCCGGCACACTCATCCTTCATCTTTCCCAGGACCTTCTTGGTGGCAGTACTGTGCAGAGGGTGTGTTACTGAGTAGTCACTTGTGTCGCTCCTCACAGCCATATCATCATAAATATCCTCTGTATGAACCTCCAGCAGGAGGCTGTCGGTGTCTGTGTACAGGAGCCCATGGTTGACACCATATATTTGCTTCAGCTCGTTGTAGTAGAAGTCATACATCTGGTGCTTCAAGCGGTCCAGGATGGACATTCCCACATAGACAGGGCGGTTTAGCAGCAGGCTCATCTTGTACATGTGGAGAGCAGCTAGATCATCATCGAACACCTTCGCCCAGGGGAAGTTAGGCTTGGCTATTAGGTGGCGCAGCTTGTCTTCCTCGAATGACAACACTAGCTTGACATGCACTCGCTTGCGTAAGTTCTCCATGGTCTTACCGAAGACAGCATTATTCATCAGCTTGTAGAGATCCTTCTTACGAAGCTCTGTGTTGAGTCAGATGTAATGCTCCATCCACGGCGACTGATTGAAGTGTAAACCCTGTGCACCATCTTCAACCTCATTCCTAAACTAACGTAGAGCTTTAGGTTGCAGTAGTGTAGGACATAGCACTCTTTGTCTCTCAGGTTAGGCACCAGTTTTTCTGCTGTCGTCTCCGCTGTCGACTCGCCCAATGCACGCTGATACTCTGAGAGTCACTCTCCTTTGACCTTCATCCATTCAGGCGCCAGCGGGTAGGCATTGTGCATGTCATGCAGCTCTTGTGGGTACTCATGTTCAGCCTCTAGGATGTAGCCCTATTCATCATCATCGGGATGTGTGTAATCTTTATGGCTAGCAATGAGTCATCAATGTCCTGTTCTGTAGGAACGACCCACTCAAACCCCCAAGTCGGTAGGTGTTGGCTCATTGCCCAGCCATAGAGATTGTTAGCATCCAGACACATGATGTGGCTTGTCGGATGTTGTAGATTACAGCCAGCTAAGCCACAGGCCAATGGGTTGTTTGCCTTAGCATAGTGTTTGCTGACCATTGATACACCACCCCTGAGTCCTTCCTCTATGAAGAGATGCATGTCGTAGTCAGTGAGGAGGTCCAGCTCCACACCTTTCTTCCTTAGAAGTGCATCTCAGCTCAACCCCAGGCTCGTGTAATAGTATGCTGGGTCCAGATAATACTACTGGAGGCACGTGATGTGGAAGTTCTCAAAGACATCTGCAAGGAGCAGCGTGTCAGACCGCAGATAGAGGTCATGATAGTCTCCCATGGTCTGGCAGCCGAGCTGGGCCCAGACAGCATGTGCGTGGTTGTAGTCACTTTCAGAAATTCCGTCGCCAGAGCGTTTACTGTAGAAAGCAGCTTGAAGTTGGAGAGAGGTTTCATTGAAACGGTGCCACCCATCCATGTACTCATAGGGGTATACACCTTTGCAGAGCAGAAGCTTATGCTTGGCAGTGCTAGGTTCATATTGTTTTGTAAGTGGGAATGGTGTGGAACTAGCTACCAGCTTGTCAAGTGATGCTGAGAGTCGATGAACTGCAGCTGATGGATGCTGAAGAAGATGTACTTCTCCATATTGTTGGGGATGCAGTTGATCGGTCCCTCTGTTTGGGAGATGACCTGCATGATGAGGTGAGAATCATACCCACGCATGTTGTGGAACACGACTTGGTAGTGTTGCGTTTTCTGTGTGCTGCTCTGAGCCGGATTCGCCTCTGGCCCCTTAATCTTGGTTGTTAGGGATTCAAAGTCGGCATAAATGATGAATGGCACCTTGAGTTGCTTGTGGTAGTTGGTGTCCTCTGTAGGCATTCTTATGCGCATTGGTCTGTCACTGATACCACCGCACTCCGGTTTGTGCTTGATGAGAAGGTCTTCGCGAGAATAGCAATGTAGGAAGCGTTCACAAAAGTGTTTATATTCGATATGCCGACTCTGGTCACGGGGCAAACGATTCAGGTCCTTAATCCAGTTATAGTGTTGTCTGCCGCCCTTCTCAATAAGCAGTAGATTTGTCCTCGGAATGCCTGGGTCAGTCTCACTCGGCTGCAGTGGGTAGACACTCTTGTCATGCCCGAATACATTAATGGCCAGGCAATTCTGCCGCTCAACATGCTTAAGCTGGCGGAGAGGTGTTGGAGAGTCTACACCGCTGAATTCAAGGGTGTCCCAGTGGCCTAAATACTTCGATGTCCGCTGACGATTACTGTCTGCAGAATAAGCAGCAGCCAAGAGAGACCAGCGACATTAGCCACGCCACGTTTTCGCTTAATCGAAGCAGTGAGATCGATGTAGGACCCACCACGTAGTGGTTGATATCTGGCGATGTCGAGGTACAATGCATCAACCTGGTCGACTGCCCAGCCAGACCCCTCACAGTTGCAGCTCTCAAGGCCTTGCAGCACCTTGCCTTTGGCCTCCTTCACAGCCTCGCTAATATCGCTTGCCTTCAGGATGGCATGCTGCTTAGACCAGAACGGGGGATTTCTGGTGACCTCTGACCCATTATTCTTCTCCTTGTGGAGGGAGATCTTGAGAGCAAGGCTGAACTTCATCCCCTTCAGGTCGAGCACCTCTTCCACCAACTTCCTCTCGATGTTGTCGAGGTTTTTATTCAGGAGTGCTGTTGGATCTTTTTCCCCATTTCCAGAAAGTTCCCATCCCCGCAGATAGATCTTGATTGCATGTCGGACCTTCACAAATCCTGGGGGTTCGTCCGTCATTTCCTGGAATAAAGCATCGAGAAACTGTCGATCTCCTCATCTGTGAACTTGGGTGGGGTTTCTAGCTCTGGGTGGGGGTGTTTCTCGGAAGTGGTTGGTAGCTTCCTGCGTGGGGCTGGGGTTGGCTTCTCGGTAGTGGTTGGCAGCTTCCTACGTGGTGTTGGGTTGGCTTCTCGGGAGTGCTTGGTATCTTCATGCGTGGGGCTGGGGTTGGCTTCTCGGGAAGGAGAGATGCCAGGTTTTCGGCATAATGTGGTATGGCTAATAAGCCCTTGCTGCAACAATCTCGCCAAATTTTGAAGTACTTCATCAATGTCCATAGCAGATATTTACCTATACAGTTGCGCTTCTCTAATAGTGGATTTGTAGTGGAAGTTTTATACTTTCCTGATGTGAATACACTTATGATGTTGTAGGTCTAAAATGGATGTTTTGTACTTGCCTGGCATGGTCTGAACTCGTGAAATGCCTGATGGGGGCCCACCGGGCTGTTTGGGTGGGCCCTACGTTGTACAACACATCGCAGCCAGCCGTCGCCTCTGTTCTGATAGCCTCACATCCCTCCTGTAGTCGCCGATCGGCGACCCATGACTACCACCGATTAAAGCAGGCTAACAACAGTCGGCCTCCTACATAACATGTGACCGCCCCTGTTCTGACAGCCCACCTCCCTCCTGTAGCTGCGGATCGTGGATCAACTACGCCCACCATGTTCTGTTCTGAAAACCCTATGTATATCTACTCATAATTTATTGTCACGATGTATTACCCTTACTTAATAAGAATGTAATGGTACCTGTGTATTATGTGGGAAATGTTTTGAGAGTATACGAAGTGAAGTCTTTCGTCTCGTGTCCTGTAGTACTTAGCACCAGTACTTAGTGAGCGTATGGGACATTGAGGTCATAGCTTCTCCTTTCCCAAAAGCAGTGGGGTGGGGTGGTTGGGGTGGGGAGCGCATTGACATACGGTCATTACTCTTACCATCGGTTGTGTTATCCGATGTTCAAATCATTGCCTGATTGTGTGTGTCACACAATTTCAGAGGTTAGTGCTTCATGTGTTCTTTTGACCTCGCCTCCCTCCCGCCAAATTCTCTTACGAATTCTGGCAATATCATAGAATGTTAGGGAGGTAAGTATATCTCTTGAAGTGAAATAAACGAAATCACGGATTTCTTTTTTCTCGAGAGAGTAGTTATACTTACCTCCCTAATACGGATTCGGTCTCTCCGCTCCACAGAGGCTCGGTTTTCGGCGTTTAAGTTGCATGTGTTGGCCAATAGTCAAGCTGAGGCAGTGACAGTCTGCGCATGAGCGGGGTTGGGGCCGGCATCTGGCTGACTGTCACCTGTCTACCTGCCCAGTAAGGGCACCTATCTTTTTTAATCTGGGGTTATTGAGTGAAGGTCGATATTTAGGAAATGTCATAGAGTGTTAGGGAGGTAAGTATAACTACTCTCTCGTGAAAAAAGGAATCCGTGATTTCGTTTAATCAACGTTGACTACTGCTATTGTTCTACAGACAACGGTGCCAAGTCACAAATCAAGTTTGAAGAATCAGATGACCAAAACGACATGACTGGTCAAGTGTCTGGTCAAGTCAGTGTAGCAGATAGTACTGACCCGGATGCCAAAATGATTGTTGAGACGTTTGACGCTGTCATCGTTACTGCCCACCATGACTCATTCATACGCTTCTGGACTATGGAGGTTTGTCATTCTAATTGGCATTGATGCAATTGTGTAAATATACACGTGGAGCTTAATAGATTCAGCAAAATAATTAAAAATCATCTTCATTATCTCATTACTGAAAGCCGTGTGTATCGATTTTAAGCCAAAGACACGGAAAATGTGTTAGATATACTGAAAGTAATTCGATAGGAATCGAATTGAGCTTTATTAACATTTGCAACCCATTTCTGCATCTGTAGGCGTATATTTATATTTAGTTTCTTACCAATGTCATTGCGAACAACTGATATAGTAATTTGACGGCAAGCTGTTGTTGGCTGTTGCAGCAACAGCTTCCAGTCAAGTTAATTGAAAAATATAAATAATTTAAGAACTATTCAACAACTTTTCGCATGGTTTCTTTTAAAGTGATGGATAACTAGTTACGCACAATCCTACTTTTCTTTTAAAGTGATCAATAACTAGTTACGCTCAATCTTAGTTTTCTTTTGAAGTGATGGATAAGTGGTTACGCTCACTCTTAGTTTTCTTTTAAAGCGATGGATACCTAGTTATGCTTAATCTTAGTTTTCTTTTAAAGTGATAGATAACTAGTTACGCACAATCTTAGTTTTCTTTTAAAGTGATGGATAACTAGTTACGCTCAATTTTTTGTTTTCTTTTAAAGTGATGGATAACTAGTTACGCTCAATCAGAGTTTTCTTTTAAAGTGATGCGTAACTAGTTACGCACAATCTTAGTTTTCTTTTAAAGTGATCGATAACTAGTTACGCACAATCTTAGTTTTCTTTTAAAGTGATCGATAACTAGTTACGCTCAATCTTAGTTTTCATTTAAAGTGATGGATAACTAGTTATGCTCAATCTTAGTTTTCTTTTAAAGTGATGGATAACTAGTTACGCACAATCTTGGTTTTCTTTTAAAGTGATCGATAACTAGTTATGCTCAATCTTAGTTTTCATTTAAAGTGATGGATAACTAGTTATGCTCAATCTTAGTTTTCTTTTAAAGTGATCGATAACTAGTTACGCTCAATCTTAGTTTTCATTTAAAGTGATGGATAACTAGTTATGCTCAATCTTAGTTTTCTTTTAAAGTGATAGATAACTAGTTACGCGCAATCTTAGTTTTCTTTTAAAGTTATGGATAACTAGTTACGCACAATGTTGGTTTTCCCGTAAAGTGATCTATAACTAGTTACGCTCAATCTTAGTTTTCATTTAAAGTGATGGATAACTAGTTGCACTCAATCTTTGTTATCTTTTAAAGTTATGGATAACTAAATACGCTCAATCTTAGTTTTCTTTTGAAGTGATGGATAACTAGTTACGCACAATCTTAGTTTTCCCTTAAAGTGATGGATAACTAGTTACGCTCAATCTTAGTTTTCTTTTAAAGTGATGGATAACTAGTTACACTCAATCTTAGTTTTCTTTTAAAGTGATGGATAACTAGTTACGCTCAATCTTAGTTTTCTTTTAAAGTGATGGATAACTAGTTACGCACATTCTTAGTTTTCTTTTAAAGTGGTGGATAACTAGTTACGTACAATCTTAGTTTTCTTTTAAAGTGATGGATAACTAGTTATGCTCAATCTTAGTTTTCTTTTAAAGTGATGGATAAATAGTTACGCTCAATCTTAGTTTTCTTTTAAAGTGATAGATAACTAGTTATGCTCAATCTTAGTTTTCTTTTAAAGTGATGGATAAGTAGTTACGCACATTCTTATTTTTCTTTTAAAGTAATGGCTAACAAGTTATGCACAATCTTAGTTTTCTTTTAAAGTGATCAATCACTAGTTACGCTCAATCTTAGTTTTCTTTTAAAGTGATGGATAACTAGTTGCACTCAATCTTTGTTATCTTTTAAAGTGATGGATAACTAGTTACCCTCAATCTTAGTTTTCTTTTAAAGTGATGGATAACTAGTTATGCTCAATCTTAGTTTTCATTTAAAGTGATGGATAACTTGTTACGCTCAATCTTAGTTTTCATTTAAAGTGATGGATAACTAGTTATGCTCAATCTTAGTTTTCATTTAAAGTGATGGATAACTAGTTATGCTCAATCTTAGTTTTCTTTTAAAGTTATGGAAAACTAAATACGCTCAATCTTAGTTTTCTTTAGAAGTGATGGATAACTAGTTACGCACAATCTTAGTTTTCCCTTAAAGTGATCTATAACTAGTTACGCTCAATCTTAGTTTTCATTTAAAGTGATGGATAACTAGTTGCACTCAATCTTTGTTATCTTTTAAAGTGATGGATAACTAGTTACGCTCAATCTTAGTTTTCATTTAAAGTGATGGATAACTAGTTGCACTCAATCTTTGTTATCTTTTAAAGTGATGGATAACTAGTTACCCTCAATCTTAGTTTTCTTTTAAAGTGATGGATAACTAGTTACGCTCAATCTTAGTTTTCTTTTAAAGTGATGGATAACTAGTTACGCTCAATCTTAGTTTTCTTTTAAAGTGATGGATAACTAGTTACCCTCAATCTTAGTTTTCTTTTAAAGTGATGGATACCTAATTACGCTCAATCTTAGTTTTCTTTTAAAGTGATGGATAACTAGTTACGCACATTCTTAGTTTTCTTTTAAAGTGGTGGATAACGAGTTACGTACAATCTTAGTTTTCTTTTAAAGTGATGGATAACTAGTTATGCTCAATCTTAGTTTTCTTTTAATGTGATGGATAACTAGTTACGCTCAATCTTAGTTTTCTTTTAAAGTGATAAATAACTAGTAATGCTCAATCTTAGTTTTCTTTTAAAGTGATGGATAAGTAGTTACGCACATTCTTAGTTTTCTTTTACAGTAATGGCTAACAAGTTATGCACAATCTTAGTTTTCTTTTAAAGTGATCAATCACTAGTTACGCTCAATCTTAGTTTTCTTTTAAAGTGATCAATAACTAGTTACACTCAATCTTGGTTTTCATTTAAAGTGATGGATAACTAGTTACGCTCAATCTTTGTTTTCTTTTAACGTGATGGGTAACTAGTTATGCTCAATCTTGGTTTTCTTTTAAAGTGATGGATAACTAGTTATGCTCAATCTTAGTTTTCATTTAAAGTGATGGATAACTAGTTACGCTCAATCTTAGTTTTCATTTAAAGTGATGGATAACTAGTTGCGCTCAATCTTAGTTTTCTTTTAAAGTGATCGATAACTAGTTACACTCAATCTTGGTTTTCATTTAAAGTGATGGATAACTAGTTACGCTCAATCTTTGTTTTCTTTTAACGTGATGGGTAACTAGTTATGCTCAATCTTAGTTTTCTTTTAAAGTGATGGATAACTAGTTATGCTCAATCTTAGTTTTCATTTAAAGTGATAGATAACTAGTTACGCTCAATCTTAGTTTTCATTTAAAGTGATGGATAACTAGTTATGCTCAATCTTAGTTTTCTTTTAAAGTGATGGATAACTAGTTATGCTCAATCTTAGTTTTCATTTAAAGTGATGGATAACTAGTTACGCTCAATCTTAGTTTTCATTTAAAGTGATGGATAACTAGTTAAGCTCAATCTTAGTTTTCATTTAAAGTGATGGATAACTAGTTATGCTCAATCTTAGTTTTCTTTTAAAGTGATGGATAACTAGTTATGCTCAATCTTAGTTTTCTTTTAAAGTGATGGATAACTAGTTACGCACATTCTTAGTTTTCTTTTAAAGTAATGGCTAACAAGTTACGCACAATCTTAGTTTTCTTTTAAAGTGATCAATAACTAGTTACGTTCAATCTTAGTTTTCTTTTAATGTGATGGATAACTAGTTATGCTCAAACGTATTTTTCTTTTGAAGTGATGGATAACTAGTTACGCACAATCTTAGTTTTCTTTTAAAGTGATGGATAACTAGATACGCTCAATCTTAGTTTTAAAGTGATGGATAACTAGTTACGCACAATCTTAGTTTTATTTTAAAGTGATGGATAACAAGTTACACATAATCCTAGTTTTCTTTTAAAGTGATGGATAACCAGTTACGCACAATCTTAGTTTTCTCTTAAGGTGTTTGATAACTAGTTACGCGAAATCTTAGTTTTCTTTTAAAGCGATGGATAACTAGTTATGCACAATCTTGGTTTTCTTTTAAAGCGATGGATACCTAGTTATGCTTAATCTTAGTTTTCTTTTAAAGTGATAGATAACTAGTTACACTCAATCTTGGATTTCATTTAAAGTGATGGATAACTAGTTACGCTCAATCTTAGCTTTCATTTAAAGTGATGGATAACTAGTTATGCTCAATCTTAGTTTTCTTTTAAAGTGATGGATAACTAGTTATGCTCAATCTTAGTTTTCTTTTAAAGTGATGGATAACTAGTTATGCTCAATCTTAGTTTTCTTTTAAAGTGATGGATAACTAGTTATGCTCAATCTTAGTTTTCATTTAAAGTGATGGATAACTAGTTACGCTCAATCTTAGTTTTCATTTAAAGTGATGGATAACTAGTTACGCTCAATCTTAGTTTTCATTTAAAGTGATGGATAACTAGTTATGCTCAATCTTAGTTTTCATTTAAAGTGATGGATAACTAGTTATGCTCAATCTTAGTTTTCTTTTAAAGTGATGGATAACTAGTTACGCACAATCTTAGTTTTCATTTAAAGTGATGGATAACTAGTTATGCTCAATCTTAGTTTTCTTTTAAAGTGATGGATAACTAGTTATGCTCAATCTTAGTTTTCTTTTAAAGTGATGGATAACTAGTTACGCACATTCTTAGCTTTCTTTTAAAGTAATGGCTAACAAGTTACGCACAATCTTAGTTTTCTTTTAAAGTGATCAATAACTAGTTACGCTCAATCTTAGTTTTCTTTTAATGTGATGGATAACTAGTTATGCTCAATCGTATTTTTCTTTTGAAGTGATGGATAACTAGTTACGCACAATCTTAGTTTTCTTTTAAAGTGATGGATAACTAGTTATGCTCAATCTTAGTTTTCATTTAAAGTGATGGATAACTAGTTACGCTCAATCTTAGTTTTCATTTAAAGTGATGGATAACTAGTTGCGCTCAATCTTAGTTTTCTTTTAAAGTGATCGATAACTAGTTACACTCAATCTTGGTTTTCATTTAAAGTGATGGATAACTAGTTACGCTCAATCTTTGTTTTCTTTTAACGTGATGGGTAACTAGTTATGCTCAATCTTAGTTTTCTTTTAAAGTGATGGATAACTAGTTATGCTCAATCTTAGTTTTCATTTAAAGTGATGGATAACTAGTTACGCTCAATCTTAGTTTTCATTTAAAGTGATGGATAACTAGTTATGCTCAATCTTAGTTTTCCTTTAAAGTGATGGATAACTAGTTATGCTCAATCTTAGTTTTCATTTAAAGTGATGGATAACTAGTTACGCTCAATCTTAGTTTTCATTTAAAGTGATGGATAACTAGTTATGCTCAATCTTAGTTTTCATTTAAAGTGATGGATAACTAGTTATGCTCAATCTTAGTTTTCTTTTAAAGTGATGGATAACTAGTTATGCTCAATCTTAGTTTTCTTTTAAAGTGATGGATAACTAGTTACGCACATTCTTAGTTTTCTTTTAAAGTAATGGCTAACAAGTTACGCACAATCTTAGTTTTCTTTTAAAGTGATCAATAACTAGTTACGCTCAATCTTAGTTTTCTTTTAATGTGATGGATAACTAGTTATGCTCAATCGTATTTTTCTTTTGAAGTGATGGATAACTAGTTACGCACAATCTTAGTTTTCTTTTAAAGTGATGGATAACTAGATACGCTCAATCTTAGTTTTAAAGTGATGGATAACTAGTTACGCACAATCTTAGTTTTATTTTAAAGTGATGGATAACAAGTTACACATAATCCTAGTTTTCTTTTAAAGTGATGGATAACCAGTTACGCACAATCTTAGTTTTCTCTTAAGGTGTTTGATAACTAGTTACGCGAAATCTTAGTTTTCTTTTAAAGCGATGGATAACTAGTTATGCACAATCTTGGTTTTCTTTTAAAGCGATGGATACATAGTTATGCTTAATCTTAGTTTTCTTTTAAAGTGATAGATAACTAGTTACACTCAATCTTGGTTTTCATTTAAAGTGATGGATAACTAGTTACGCACAATCTTAGTTTTCTTTTAAAGTGATGGATAACTAGTTACGCACAATCTTAGTTTTCTCTTAAGGTGTTTGATAACTAGTTACGCAAAATCTTAGTTTTCTTTTAAAGCGATGGATAACTAGTTATGCACAATCTTAGTTTTCTTTTAAAGCGATGGATACCTGGTTATGCTTAATCTTAGTTTTCTTTTAAAGTGATAGATAACTAGTTACGCACAATCTTAGTTTTCTTTTAAAGTGATGGATAACTAGTTACGCACAATCTTAGTTTTCTTTTAAAGTGATGGATAACTAGTTACGCTCAATCTTAGTTTTCTTTTAAAGTGATGGATAACTAGTTACGCTCAATCTTTTGTTTACTTTTAAAGTGATGCATAAGTAGTTACGCTCAATCCGAGTTTTCTTTTAAAATGATGGATAACTAGTTATGCTCAATCTTAGTTTTCTTTTAAAGTGATCGATAACTAGTTACGCTCAATCTTAGTTTTCTTTTAAAGTGATGGATAACTAGTTATGCTCAATCTTAGTTTTCATTTAAAGTGATGGATAACTAGTTCCGCTCAATCTTAGTTTTCATTTAAAGTGATGGATAACTAGTTATGCTCAATCTTTGTTATCTTTTAAAGTGATGGATAACTAGTTATGCTCAATCCGAGTTTTCTTTTAAAATGATGGATAACTAGTTATGCTCAATCTTAGTTTTATTTTAAAGCGATGTATAACTAGTTACGCTCAATCTTAGTTTTCATTTAAAGTGATGGATAACTAGTTATGCTCAATCTTAGTTTTCATTTAAAGTGCTGGATAACTAGTTATGCTCAATCTTAGTTTCCTTTTAAAGTGATGGATAACTAGTTACGCTCAATCTTAGTTTTCATTTAAAGTGATGGATAACTAGTTATGCTCAATCTTAGTTTTATTTTAAAATGATGGATAACTAGTTATGCTCAATCGTAGTTTTATTTTAAAGTGATGGATAACTAGTTACGCTAAATCTTAGTTTTCATTTAAAGTGCTGGATAACTAGTTATGCTCAATCTTAGTTTCCTTTTAAAGTGATGGATAACTAGTTATGCTCAATCTTAGTTTTCTTTTAAAGTGATGGATAACTAGTTATGCACAATCTTAGTTGTAAAGTGATGGATAACTAGTTACGCACAATCCTAGTTTTCTTTTAAAGTGATGAATATCTAGGTACGCAGAATCTTAGTTTTCTTTAAAGGTGATGGATAACTAGTTATGCACAATCTTAGTTTTCTTTTAAAGTGATGGATAACTAGTTAAGCACAATCTTAGTTTTCTTTTAAAGTGATGGATAACTAGTTACGCTCAATCTTAATTTTAAAGTGATGGATAACTAGTTATGCACAATCCAGTTTAAAGTGATGGATAACTAGTTACACACAATCTTAGTTTTAGAGTGATGGATAACTAGTTACGCACAATCTTTGTTTTAAAGTGATGGATAACTAGTTACGCTCAATCTTATTTTTCTTTTAAAGTGATGGATAACAAGTTATGCACAATCCTAGCTTTCTTTTAAAGTGATGGATATCTAGGTATGCAGAATCTTAGTTTTCTTTAAAAGTGATGGATAACTAGTTACACACAATCTTAGTTTTCTTTTAAAGCGATGGATAACTAGTTATGCACAATCTTAGTTTTCTTTTAAAGCGATGGATAACTAATTACGCACAATCTTAGTATTTTAAGGTGATGGATAACTAGTTACACTCAATCTTAGTTTTGTTTTAAAGTGGTGGATAACTAGTTATGCACAATCTTAGTTTTAAAGTGATAGATAACCAGTTACGCTCAATCTTAGTTTTAAAGTGATGGATAACTAGTTATGCTCAATCTTACTTTCATGCTAGATCAATGAGAAAGCTGAATATCTAGTAAGCAATTTCATGTAAGATAACAACAACTTAGAACCACAAGCAATGCAATCTGTAAGGATATCTGAACTACACAAATCATCAATTCTAAATGAATTTCTAATAATTGTAATTTTACACTCAGGGTAGCTTACTGCGTGAGGTCACAGCCATGACTAGAAGACAGGGATCAGCTGTGACGTCATTATGCGTTGATAAGGATTGTAACATTATGGTGACCGGCGATCAGAGTAAGTAGGTGTACATGTGTGTATCGATGTGCGTATGTGCTTGCATGTGTATGTGTGGGCATGCAGAATGGAAATAGTTACGGAAGTTGAGACGATTTTTTATAACATATTTTATTGTAACATTAGTACAATGAGGTTGGGCAACAAGTTTTAACAACTTAGTGTATTCTACTCCCTACACGATAATTATGCTGAGACGATGCTACCACAATGAGAGTAATGTTTCACCTGTCCCATCTCTTGTTTGCAGAAGGTTATCTCACAATGTGGGAGATTGGACAATTTTTGGCAGACCCGAAATCTGAGGAACCTGTAAGTATTGCAATAGTGAAATAGCTTTGCATGCTTTATTATTACAAGCATATTCATATCTCTAAAGTTATCCACACAATATACGCCTGTGCTCGGAAGATAACTTGCTTACGTTTATAGATAGGCGGGTTTGACAATACTAAATAACTTGTATAGACTAAATAACCGGTTATAGATAAGGTAGGAAATGTATTTTTGAACATTTCGTTAATGAGCAAGTCATATCAATTACAGCGAATTAAGTAAAGATAAAGAGGCCTTGGTCACACAATAGATATGAGGTCTTTTAATACAAGTAGCTGGCTATATCAGCTATGCATAAGGAGCCATAACGATCATCTACTTTTAATCCTTTCCACCAGCTGGCTTATATAACAATAATGTTTTGGCTATAAATCGTGCGTTGTCTCCCGGAAAGGGTTGTAATATTATATACCTTTGCTTGCTAGGCTGTCCTTAAACAGATAATTAGTTGGCGTGGACATCTGCTCAAGATAGTGTCTCTAGCGTATGTGGATTCACTTAACGCCGTCCTCTCAGCCTCTACAGATGGGTCAACCAGGTGAGATTATACCATCTATGCTGATTTGGAAGATGCTGTCCTTATGTAAGGAGCACCTTTGCTATAATTTAACAGAAGAGGCATGCAATCACATTATTCTCTCTATAATACGCAGTGGCTTAGGATGCTTAGCTATAGTATATCTGATCTATTATGTATAGGATACGTATGTGTAGAAGAACATATGGCTTGTTCGACACATTTAAAGTCTGAGAGAGAGGGGGAGGGAGGGAGAGATGGATGGAGGGAGGGAGGGGAAGAGGAAGGGATGGAGAGAGAGAGAGAGAGAGAGAGCGAGAGCGAGAGCGAGAGAGAGAGAGAGAGAGAGAGAGAGAGAGAGAGAGAGAGTTTACGTAATGTGATGTGCTGTGAGGTGATGCGGTGGTCAAAATGGTAGAGTCATGGGTTACGGTAAGGATATATTTCCACAGACTGATGATAGCCTTGTTCTTCAGAAAGTGTGTCAAAGAGCGTAATATTATGACGATTGTCTGATATTACGATATGCTTAAGTTTGTATTCAACATACTTTGTTAACAGGGTCTGGTGGGGAAACAAGGGTCGGTTCGTTGGATTCTTTGGTCAACATCGACCATTTAACTTCCCCGCATCTGAGCAGACATCGGGTACCCCTACATTGCCTTATGACATCACAGAGGTAAGAGTCCACTTATCTTGATGTGCCACCCTCTCATATAATGAACCGCTCTGTGTTGTAACATGGCTAGTCATTGATCATTTGCATACACATACACGCCATGTCCAATGGATCACTTGTTAATTCTTATTCTTATTCTCCTCCTCACCCCACCCCACCCCAACCCACCGCCCTGCACTCACTCGCTAACCCCCACCCCATCCTCCTCTTCCTCAGCTCCTCCTCCGCCTCCTCCTCCTCCTCCTCCTCCTCCTCCTCCTCCTCCTCCTGGCTGAGCCTGGTATGGCCAGTTCTGAAACAAAAGACAACTATTACGCTGAGCGTTGCTTACAATGTTAGAAAGTTGCGTGGTGGTAATGGTGGCGGCTGCGGTGGCTGCGGCGGCGGCGGCGGCGGCAGCGGCGGCGGAGGGTTACTGTGTTCTGCGGCTGAAGAAGTGAAGACTTCTTTCCACTCCAATCAGTTTTTTCTCAACCTTCTTCACTGTGGCGTGTCCACTACGAGGGCGTGCATCCATTTATGTTTCTCGTCCTGAGTGGTCATAGATTACGCTATTTTGGGCCTAATCGCAAAATACTTAGCAAGTTGATGCTGCGGCGTCCTTTGTGTGCCTGATACATGTTGGCACGTAGCACTACAAATTCTACTGCTTTCTGGGCAGGCATATTTTCCTGGCATTCGAGGAACATGTCCACGCGTCGACCATCACTGTTGCACTACCCTCACAGATAGTGGCTCGTATAGTTGCATCTTTTATGGTAATTTTGGAGCCACCAATTCACAATTTCCAAAAGGACGGGAGGTCTATACATACATTAGCATTATGAGTGCAAATACATTAGTTCTCTTGGGCAATGCTCACATCTGTTCACCAAAACGGTTGCTCCTACAGAAACCCGATGGGACATTGCTTCGAAGTAAAGGTTTGGCATTCATACCAGCACATTTTTTCTTTCGAAAAATAAACAAATGTATTACATTCACATGACATATTTAACTCAGAACAGCTACTTCGAATCAGTCAATCCGCCGATTTTTTTCGAATTAACTAATCTGATGGATGACTGGATGTATCGATCGAATTAGCGTATTTAGATTGACGATACATCTGCGTTAAGCCGGAATAACTCTGATGTGAACGCGGTGTTTATGCATAGTGCATCATTATTAATTCTATATTGGTATATGTTGCAGCCTCCATTAGCACCTGCTAAGAACCAAAGTGCCCGTCAGAAGATACGCTCCAATAAACAATTTGAATACCCTCTCATCTTTGCCAGAGACAAGTAAGTGACAGATTTGAGAGCATTTTTACCTCTTAGTTATCCAATATGCTTGCTAAGATGTGGGTCATCCACCTGTAACGGATATTTCAGCATCTCAGCATAACGTTCTTAGTAGAGAACCGACATATCTATGTTGGTGAGAGGTTTAATAGAGGAATCCAGTATATCAATCGATCATATGACCTCAATCAACTACGTCACTTGTAGGCTGATGTCATGATTATTTACGTCATGAATGACTCGATTTAGTCTGTCATAAACGATTAATACTTCGTCAAGTTGTACGAATTTTGTCTTTATTATTTAATACACATGCTATTGAATATTTTGAAACTAATTTGACTGGTTGCTGCCTATCGTCCAGTCAAATTAGTTTCAAAATATTCAATAACTTACGTCATTGTTTTGTGGGAAAATGAGATTCCGAGAGTGCAGGCATCGCTTGATCCCAACACGGGCCAAACGTGGGTGGAACCTAGCTAGAGATGACGGGGAATACAAAAAACTGGATTCAGCTGTTAACTAGCATGTTGAAAGAGTACCTATATAACGCAGATTCCTTGCTTTTATTTTCAGATGGAAGCCATTTCGACGCTCTGCTTATATTAAACAACCAATGCATCTCAAGCGGGAGCCAGAAGATAAGAAATTCTTTGAAGCTCTCATTAAACCAAAGGTATCTTTCTGTCTATGTCCCTACAGATGTGAAAGGATAGGAGTTAATGTTTGTTTATTTTTAAAGGAGTTTTGAGGCTTTCTTGTATGCTAATATTGTAGTGTAGTATTATGCATGTGCATAGCCATTCACAGTAATCAAATACGCAGCACATATTTGCTTATTCAGTTATCCTTGGAAAGTTGATGTCCATGTATCTCTGTTTCACCTCTACAATAGAGAAGAGCTGATGAATAATATACTTACTCTATGCGATTGCCTCATAAGTATACGTTTCAATTCACGTCACAATACACCTTTCCAGAGTATCCATCCATCATCTGACCGCCTATGACTTCATAATCAGCTCAGCGCATGTATGATGACGTCACAATCATTACGTCACAAAGGGTGCCATATATACCGTCATCAAATCTCAGAGTCCGACACGTTGTATGAATTGTATGTCTTTGTAATTATTTGCAATTGAATAAACATGCTGTTGAATATTTTGAAACTAATTTGACTGGGCGCACCCAGTCAAATTAGTTTCAAAATATTCAACAACTTACATGTGTAGTTTTTTGGAAATTGATAGTCAGGGAGTTCAGAGATCGATTGATCCCAACACGAGCGAGGTGTGGGTGGAGCTTAACTAGAGATGGGCGGGGCATAGCTAAAACCACAAAGGTCCATTAAAAGCGGGCTAACCTCTCTTGTTCGCTGACGCTACAGTCAAATGACAGAATCAGAATATGTTATCGGCTTGAAATCTATGTACATATAGATATGGCCACACATGAAGTGACAAAATGAATAATACAAGACAATACGTTTGACATTACAATACTATTTAAACGATATTGATTAATATATTATATACAGAAATATATATGTTTGTCTATTTACAAAAATAGGTGGCGGTGGGTAGGTAGTGGGTTACAATGATATGGGGGATAAAATGCCAATGCACAGGAGAGACGGTAATATGTTTTAGCATTGTTACTTATTTGGGACGGGCATACGAGGATGAGAAGGTACACAGAGTATACGCCCTTGCTAGTGAGCCGAGTATTTGTTCAGAGTAGGCTAATTGGATGTAATTTCTTAGCAAGGTATCGTGTTTGTCCTTGGATGGTCCAATTATTCAGATCAGATATGGTCCTTTAAAACTGAGTCAAGTGATTGTGAAGGGAGATGATCTGGATCACAAAATGATCCAAGACAAATCGGACCATATTAAACAGTAATGGCTGATGACTATCGTGGTGCCTAGGATCATGAGTGCAGTAGGCTAGGGTGTTAAAAGACACTGCCTTTTTCCATGCACTTGTTCACAAAGTTGAGTACAGGCTTACATACTTCACTGTCACATTTGTTGCATGACGAAATGGGCAATTAAGTATGATGTGTCTCTCATCCTCGACTGCTTGTGTGTCACTAAGTTTACAGATCCTATCTTCAAGAGGTTTCGGGAAAGGTGTGCCTACCGAGCTCAATCTGGAGATTATGTACACTGACATTGAGCATAACAAATTGTTTTCTCCTACTGGGATTTGTCGGCCAACAGAAAATTTTCCATGCTGCGGTTGTATTGAAGTTCTGTAGGTTCTTAATTTCGAATCCTCTTGGGACGCATTCGGTGGTTGAATAACATATCTGTTTATATGGGCCTACCAGTTAGATTGGTACAACGCCTCCATAGCATGTTTCAGTAATTTGATGGGTCTGGATGTATTGATGTCCACATGGTTATTCCAAATATCCTCTAGATTAACGTTAGTCCGTAAAGTTTTTATACACAGTGCGCAGTTACCTTTTCCCATTGATGTGCAACATTGTTGATATGCGTGACAAACTATTGTCTTAAAGTCTAGTGTGCATAATCTTAGCCAGAACTTTGATGTTTGAGAGAAGAACGTAGTCAGAAGTGATTACTACCCTAGCTCGACTCTCACAGCTGCATGGGTGGTTTTCCTGCTGACGCCAAGTAGGTACTTGCAAACATTAATCAGGGTTTTTCGATTGGTACCTTGTTTCCTAATTGCATAAAATTATGCTAATTTACACCACTTATATAGAATGTGCTCCAAGCTTTACCACAATAGGACACAATTGATAGAATTAACGACTTAAATAATTTGAATGCCATTGGGATATTGTTTTTGCATTAAGTAGTTTGAGCTTAAACAGGGCCTTACATCCTTGCTCGGAAAGTCTTTCGCAAGATGCTTTAAAATTTCCTGAGGTGGTAAATACTATCCCTAAATAACAGTATAATTGTACAATTTCAATTGGTGAGCTCATGCATGTGAATTGGTATTTCGTTAGTAGGTGGTTCTCTTATTGAACACACGTACTTTGGTTTTATTGGGGTTCACAGTGAGGTCCCATTTTCTGCAGTAGATGTTAAGTTTATGCAAAGCAATCTGCAGACCATTAGATGATTCAAATAATATGACTAGATCAATCTGCAAACACTTATATCATGTAGTAGAATGGGATCACATGTTTCATCAAATATGTCTGATAGGTCGCACAGATATTGGTTAAATAAAAGTGGGCTAAGCACGAACCCTTGCCAGCCTACATATGAGGAATAGATATTACTACATCCGTCGCTCATTTTGGCTGCATATCTAACGTCTGAATACTTGTTTTGGATGAGATTAAGGAAGCTGCCAACAATTCGGCTTGTAGTAATTTATAGAGTAGCTTTGTATGATGTCATCATAGGCTAGACGTAAAGACATCTTCAATTATGAACTATAATGACTTATTGCCAACTGTTTGCAAAATTTAATGCTATTTAGTTACCTATCGCTATTTCGTTACTTATGGTCGACTAGACTCGTGGGCAAAATGACGAGTTCGATCGCATATGGTTCATGCGAAACATACGTAAGATTCTAATTGACAAGTAAGGCCTAGCATTCGCTCAGCACTCTTAAATGTACCTAACCATATAAATAATGCAGGAACTAGTTTGTATGTGATGGGATAGCACTCCCCTACTGTATTGCAATGTCCTCACGCCAAATTCCTTCAACATTTTCTTTCCTATGGGTATTATTTGAGATATTAGCTCACAGAAATGCCAATTTTCCTATCTCAAAATATGAGATGCCATTACCTGGAAAGGTGTGCATTAGACTTGTTCCCACCGGCTCTAAATGATTTTGCAATTAGACTCCTGGTATGAAGGGTGGTGGGCTCTATACCAACAAACTACAGTTAATGGTCTACCATTCGCTGTGCAAGGACATTAAACATGCGTTGTAAAATATCTATTGCTAATTATTTTCGACAATCGTCCATGAACAAAATACAACTTCCTGGTTCTTTTACTGAGTACATTTATAGCCAAATTAATATCTTTTACCGGAGGCTAATGAGACAATAAGTATTGTATTTATCACCGATTGATTTAACTCCATCCACTTTGTATGCATGTGTTCAAATCTTATTTATGCAATGATAATTGGTATTTATATAACTGTCTACGCCCTTAGAATCTTTAATAATAAGCGTGGATTAAAAAGCAACACCGACTTACAAAATAGTTTAATTTTCCTTTCACAAAAATGAAAATTACTTTGAACATCGATGGTGTATCATGTGTTGTAAAGTGTGTTGCTTGAAGGCACATTGTGACTCTGTCGGTGGCTACTGTGCTGCTGGCAATCACCTAATCTACGACTGACTACTAGTAAGATCATAACATCGTCTTGAATTACAGGCCTATAATTACCACTTAGAGAGCACACGGACGGGTGAGATGACACAAGGAGCAGTATTCAGGGCTTTACCAGTCTATAGGGTAAGAATTGTGTGCTACTCTTCTTCTTTCTTCCTTTCGTTCGCTGATCATACCGCGAGTCCTGTAAGTGACTATCGACATGATCATATGCGTTAAGTTCGTGGATCGATGCTTTATTAGAGTGCGCCGTGCGGCCTGGAACCTCCGTCTTCAGCACTCGAGGTTTTTGTCATGGTTACCTCATCCGTACCTCCTTTAGTCGCCTCTTACGACACGCAGAGGATACGGAAGGTGTATTCTAAGCCCCACCTACAGGGCAAGTGTGTTACTAATATTTAACATAATAGCACATGTTGCTCCATTTTCTTCTACGTTGGTAAAAGTTAATAAAATACAGATTACATAACTAATATACTGACTGAACGTGGCCAACATATAAACATGTGGCGGGACAGTGGCTGCCAATTCGAATGTTAGGAGCTCGAACTACCAGTGAGATCTGAATTGAATTACTTATTTGCTCTCTTGGGCGTTTCCGTGAACTCCGACGCCAAAATTACGTATCAAAGCAATACAGCAAGTTGGTCATGACGCGAAGTACCATTGATATTTATCCAACCCCTTAGCTATGATAGCCCCTTCCCAGCTTCGAGATAGTTGCCCTTAAACCTTATGCTATAGCTTCCAAGTGTACTACCTTTCTGCGAATCGGGGGAGACCATCAGAAAGTCCATAATATAGCCACACGTAATCACGTAGACATGTTAATGACAATTATGGTATTCAGGTCTTGCTATCATATGACTTCCTATTCCTGACCCAGTGTTCATATATAATCTAAGGTGCTTGTCCTATAGCGTTAAATGGATTAATGTTGCATTATTCAAGTACGAGCATCAAGATTGTTCCATTGCTATCATGCTGTCTTGTTACAGGTCATTACACCAAAGACAATGAGCACACCACAAATATATCCTGCCACTGCTGATGATAAACAGTTTATGCAAGCTTCATCTTACGTCAGGCCAGGTGGATCACCCTCCAAGGTTAATATTACATTCGTCCATAAATTCATTCATTCATTCATTCATTCATTCATTCATTCATTCATTCATTCATTTTTTATTCACGCTTCATTCATTCATTCACGATTCATTCATTCATTCATTCACGATTCATTCATTCATTCATTCATTCATTCATTCATTCATTCATTCATTCATTCATTCAATCATTCATTCATTCATTCATTCATTCATTCATTCATTCATTCCATCCATCCATCCATCCATCCATCCATCCATCCATCCTTGATTCCATCCATCCATCCATCCATCCATCGATCTATCCATTCCCCCATCCATCCATCATGCATCCGTCCGTCCATCCACACCAACAACCCCCCCAACCCCCCACCCACCCCCACCCAACCCTCACCCACCCACCACACCACACACACACGCACACACCAATCAAAACAAGAACAAACTCACCCACTAACTCACTTACTGACAGAGATTCGTTTTCATGCCACAGATGAGATAGTTGATTATTTCTGAGGCATTTTCATAGCAAATTCCATATCTCTCCTCCACTTGAAAGTTGCCTTTATGATCACCATAATCAATAATTCATTTGACATGCACCGCTTTTATATCAATGCCCTAATGATGTCCCCTTCAAACGCCCTCAGCAGCACACACCCAATGCAATCAAGCAGAACCATTCATCACTTTAAATGTTATTTTGTTTCTTCTGATTGGCTGTATTTGTTGTACTAGCAATATTGATGTCACACCATTGTGAGCTTAAAATGCCATAACACAATCTACTGATATAATACAGTTAAACATTCTGAGTGAAAAGTCATAATTCATATGTTGTCACAGTTGGCATATCATTTTTATAGATGGGATTGACTTATGCTTGCTATATCTGAGAGCTGATTATCTCGCGTTCCTGCCAATTCTAGACTCACTAATATTTAATACAAGCTTCTATGTTCTTATGAACTCTAATTTTGCCAGAGGGTTTATATGGATGCTAAGCTAATCTCAAATGCTGCGTGCGTTATACTGAAAGATTACGGTATATAGATTCCATATCTTCCAAGTGCATTCCTGTATCTCTATCAAAATGGCGCTTTCCAGTTTTAGCTATGCACCACACATACTTCGCCGTGTTGGGATGGATCGATTCCTGAACTGCCTGTCTATCAATTTCCAGAACACAATACAGATAAGCTGTTGAATATTTTGAAAGTAATTTGACTGTGTGCTTTTGCTGCCATTTTGCTCAAAATATTTCAACATCATGTTTATTAAATAGTAAAGACATACAATTCGTATGACAAGGCTTAGTCCGTCATCAATTAAGCGTTCGTGACGAACCTATCTACGCCATTCATGGGGTCATTGATTACGACGTCATCATGCACTTCACGTAGTTGACCATGACGCCCTTATATGGATGGATAAACTGGAAAGGGCCATTGCTTGCATTTTAACACTGTAGTAATGTTTAACTGTGGTCGCTGCCATCTTGTCTCGTCAAGCAATGGTGCGTGCGTGCGTGCGTGCGTGCGTGCGTGCGTGCGTGCGTGCGTGCGTGCGTGCGTGCGTGCGTGCGTGCGTGCGTGCGTGCGTGCGTGCGTGCGTGCGTGCGTGCGTGCGTGCGTGCGTGCGTGCGTGCGTGCGTGCGTGCGTGCGTGCGTGCGTGCGTGCGTGCGTGCGTGCGTGCGTGCGTGCGTGCGTGCGTGCGTGCGTGCGTGCGTGCGTGCGTGCGTGCGTGCGTGCGTGCGTGCGTGCGTGCGTGCGTGCGTGCGTGCGTGCGTGCGTGCGTGCGTGCGTGCGTGCGTGCGTGCGTGCGTGCGTGCGTGCGTGCGTGCGTGCGTGTATGTCAGAGACGATAGCATACTTTCTTTATCATGAAATAATAATCATGTTGAATATATTTAAACTAATTTAACTGCAGGTTATTGCTGCCTAATACAGTAACAGCTTCCATTCAAATTAGTTTCGAAATATTCAACAGCTTAACTGTAGCCTATGTTGCTAAATTACATCACACTCGATATATAGAGTGCGCACTGTGTATAGGATCGGGCGTATGCAACGAGGCAGACAGATTTAGGACTTCTGATTGCTTAAAAAAATAAACAATGGCAGCGTTCATAACCTGGAGATATGTATCAACATTTAGCCATAGTAACGCCTAAATGCGGTTGATGGTATAATAAAAAGCTTTAAAATATCATGCATCGTTTATGGGTGGCATATTGTGCCACTTGAATGTATAGTGCAAGATGAGTTTTCTTTTAAAATTAAAATCGTATGTATTAATGTTATTAACATTACAACTAACCATGTGAGTAAATGACCCGTAAATTTAACCCTCCTTAGAGGACTCAATGCTAACGTTGAATGCGAGGGTAGGCATTATTCAGTGTATACTGAGCTTGGAGTTGGAACTCAACTTGACATGGTATTGAAGAAGTATATCTGCCATTGACCTTGGCCTATTTTCTATGAATTTGGATTTCAAGCCATCTTATAGCCTGGATATCTAGACTAAATCCCTAAGAATATAGTAAGGCTAAATGTAGGGCAAATCCATAACTCTGCATTACCTAATCCTACCTAGTCCTCTCCGATTCTGATTAGTAAAGTATCATTTGAGACCGGGCTGGTCTCCTACCTATTATGAAGCCGTGACATGGCGGATCCCACGTAAAGCAATTACGGCCAATGTCAGAATTATGGAATGGACTAATTTTAGGTATTTGAAGATGTTATTTGAAGCGACCCGTCAAATAATATCTAATTCTTACATCGAGGAGACTAGATTGTATTTCTTTTAAGCACGTTACCAGTGCGTGCATAGCCTAATATTAACACGTGGAATGAAAGCTGTCTTAGCGATCATCGGTTAGGGCGGTTGCAGAGGTTTAAACCTATACATTATCAATATCCAGAATTTCAATTTCAAAGTAAATATGCAGGTACCATATTGGATATTTTAAAACTAATTTGACAGGAACATGTTGCTGCCAATCAAATTAACTTCAAAATATTCAATTCAACAGAACATATTTTTATATTTGGCTTTTCCTGGTCAAAGGCTTAATCAAACGCCTATTGGGGTTACACGATTGTTTATTTCAGAGATCAGCTGAGCAAACGACGATTAGTTGTCTGCCAGATGCATTTCTGCAGACCGCATTTTCCATGGGGTTTAACTCTGGATATGCTGAATATTTTGAAAACAATTTGACTGAAAGTTTTAGGTGGCTAAGCCACCAACAGCTTTCGTTCAAATTGTTATCAAAATATACAGCAGTTCGAGAATTATTGCACAATGAAATTATTGTCTGATGGCTTGCAGCAGTAAAGCCAGTTATATAGACGCTATTTTGCGGTCAGAAATGTCTACTAATCTTATAACAAGTTTTTCTCTACACGTGTTTTATAACAAAACTAATCTTAGCCTACTAACTCTGTTCACCCCACCCACCAACTCACCGCGCTGCTAACCTACAGAACTCAGTTTACGCTCTAACCGCTGGACGCGCCTCGTCCCATCTAACTAATTCAACCTCTACCAGGTTTCGCCATCGAAGTGTCAGACTTAAACCTGTCTGTTTTGCCATACAGGGCGCCAGGATGATTGGGCGATTTGATTGTGACCGACCAACTCGTTCGGTAAGTGAAACCAAGTCAGACCATGAGATATGATATAATGTATCGAATTACGGTGAAACTTGCACCATGAGAACCATACCAATCTCTGCAACGTACAAACTGACTGGCATATTAACTGAACTGCAGCCCGAATTACCATTGCCGTGATGAACGGCTCTGTGTGCCATATAGCTTTTGAACAAACCATAGACGGCATAAAGAGTAAGTAGTCTCTGGGACAGTTGGCCTAAAGAGAAGATTGATGAACCTGTCATGGCACAGAGCACATCGCCTACGATCTACGAATTATTGTACGATATGTCCACCGCATGAACTGACCAATGCACGAAATAATAAGCATGTTATTTGACCACTGCACTTACTAACCATGCAAATGACCATTGGGTAATTAGCTAATTACAATCCGAGAAACAGACCTGCTTTAGAAATGAAATCTTTAGTGTGCAAAGGGATCAGTGTATAAGATGCTAAGTATGTCCATAAGCTGGTGATCTAGGCTATCGGAGGTTGCGGATCTGTGTAGTGTGGGATGTCTCTGTGTTTGAATAGCAATATGAATGTTAAATGTTTGACAAATAAGTGAGCATATGTCCTAAATACTAGCATTGGATAGAATTAGAAATATCTATAATACTAGTGGCCTGCAGCGCTCCTTTAACTAGTGTAAACGACATTGGCAATCACTATGGGCTTTAAATCGTGTCATCTGACGTAGATACTCCGTAAATCCGCTAATTCGCCGATTTCGTGCATATTTATGAGAATGAAAATTGAACAAATTCATCATGGGAGAAAGCCAGTCCTGTGATTGATAACCAGGTCATTATCTCCGAAGTGCGCCTATGCACATACCTTCACTATGGGACTAGTTATATCGATTATCAGCATATATGGGCTGTTTTACAATCCTGAGCACACATTTGTCTCACAAGCATCAAATTTATTTTTCGATCCATAAACTTTATTGAACTTTATTCTGATCTAGCATAACATTAGGCATGGGGGGGGGGCCTTTATTAAAAATATAAGGAACTTGTCAATATGCAATCTAAAATACCACAATACATAATTATTAACATGGTGGTTGATTTTTATCGAAGACCGTTGAAAAGTTGTGTGCTAGAGAAAAATAGGGCACAGTATCTACACAAAATCAAATTGACATGTTTATGACATATTAACTGTTTCATAGCTATGGGTTTGTGTAATTTGGGTCTACTTTGTGCATTAGACTGTCAAGATTAATGTCCATTCCGACACATATGACTTTGACGATGTTGTGATCGTAGTTAATCACTGAATTAATGTATGTGCCAATTAGATGTATCATAAAATGTAAGAATTGACCATCACATAAGTGGTGCATTTATTAACTAATATCTACACCGACCTGATGATATAAATGAAACATAACCGTCCATTATGAAAATCTAAAAATGTATCATTCAGAAAATAAAACTGGTTTAGCAATAAGAAACCAAAGATCGGGTTGCATATCAATTATGATACCGGTACACGTTAGCAGATACATATGCAATGCATTTTCTTACATGCAAACATGCAGTAATAGTGATAATTCAGTGTCCCGGAGAGGACATTTATTTAAAAGATCCAGGCCGCCATTTCACATGCATAGCAGTTGTTTTTCAAATACATTGTTACGATATGCAATCATTTAAAACCATCAGACTCTTTGCTCAGATATCAAATTAGACATTAGACAAGAAATAGCATGTCTATAAATGATTCAATATATGTTGGTTGGCCAGTCTTAACCTGTGGAATTAATGTACATGCTACCATGTACAGCCACCTACACGTATAGCTGTGCCCAATGACAACTCACCTTTCCAGAGTATCCATCTATCATCTGATCTCGTATGACGTCATAATCATCTCAGCGCGTGTATGATTTCGTCACAATCATTACGTCACAAACGGTTCCATATAGACCGTCACCAAATCTCAAATACTCCGTCACGTTGTATGAATTGTATGTCTTTGTAATTCTTTGCTATTTAAGAACATGCTGTTGAATATTTTGAAACTAACTTGACTGGGTGCTGTTGCTGTCTTAGGCAGCAACAGCACCCAGTCAAATTAGTTTCAAAATATTCAAAAACTTACCTGTATAGTTTTCTTGAGATCGATAGTCAGGGAGTTCAGAGATCGATCGATCCGAACACGAGCGAGGTGTGAGTGGAGCTTAGCTAAAGATGGGCGGGGCATAGCTAAAAATGGAACAGTCCACTCTGAACCTAGTCTTGATGACGGAAATCACAGAGAAAGGGAGGACGATATAAAGGACTGGTTGGGTGGGGAGGGGGAGGGGTTGGGGGAGGACTACTTTATGGACTTTAGTGTATTGATCTTGACGAAATCTGACCCTGAGTAGATGGCGGCCTAGTCTGGAAATATCTTTCAAAAGGTCAGTGACAATCATCTTCACCTCATTCCTCAGCAAGTTTACTACCTAAAAACTCTTTCTTGTGTTCTCTGTGTGTATTTGCTTTATTACTTCAATATGTGGTAGATAATATTTGTATCCCCTGAAGTTTGACAGATGTTTAGCAATGATCTTTGAGGCTTTCAGGACATGCCATGATGGTTTACTGCATGACTGATTAAGGTACTCCTCGCTGACATCTGCTGCACACATTTATATGTCAACAATATTATTTATTTTCAGATTTTGCTTAGGGGTGGTGCATAGAGTATTCGACAATAATTTGTCATTCTTACACGCCTTATAGCAAGAGAGGATTCTTTCACCATACCGGATTGTACGAATATTTGCCAGCTTCAGTTGCAGAAGCTTATATTCCTGTTTTAGATGCACTTAGTTGTCGTTCTTGTATGCATCTGTGCAGGAATGTTGCAACAGGTTTTCGACATTCCCCTTCTTCGCCCTTTTCTGGACGAAGTATCTTTCTTTAACTGATGAAAGAGCGACCATCTCACAACTCTTTTTCTTTGCTTTTTAGTCCATGAGACCCTTGTTACACCCAGTCTCTGTTTTGATCTACTTCTTACTTCTTGAGTCTTTATCGCCAATGCTATATTGTTAAGCTGTTTCCTTTTTTCCGACTGTTCTGTTGACTAAAGCCTCAACCACTTGGGCATATATCAGAGATGCTGGCATATGTGTCCTCGGTTATCGAAGTTGTATCTGCTGTGCTTGGTTCTTAAGAAATATCTTTCCTCCCATTTCGAAGGCTTGGTACATGCGGCAATATTTGCAGACGCTCTATTTGCCCTGTCTTTCCACCGAGCTTGTGCATCTTTCTGTTTCTGCGTTTCCTTTATTTACAGGGACAGATCTGGCTTTTGCAATGTTCTAGCCAATCGATTAGCCAAATACCATTTCTTTTATCCCAATAATAAATATTTTCGCCACATCTTTACCTCAATGTCACTTATGAACATGATTGCAGTCAGTCATCATCAGTTAATACTATAGATTTTACCAGTCCAGATACAATAGGGTCTTAATATATAAGAAATGTGATGAATATTTTGAAACTAATATGACTGAAAGCTGTTGCTACCATAGGCAGCAACAGCTTTCAGTCAGGAGTTTTCCTTTGCAATTGTAACGCTGGAATTAGTCAGGATTCGGCCAATCAAGAAAATTAAATTAATTTTAATCATTAGCCAATGATTTAGCCAATTCCTTATTTTCATTAGCCAGATTTCGGTTTCACTAGCATTTGGCTAATTGGCTAGTGGGTAGATCGGTCCCTGATTTAGTTGGTTCGCCTGTAACTGTCCAACATGGTACATTCCGGATTGTTCATTTTCTTCCCCCTCATGTTTTTTATATCACTTCCTGAGCTTCCTGAGCATCATCATAGTACGAGTCCATTGCCACTAATGTAAGACAGACGGTTATTGCTGTTTTGTCTGTGTACCGTATATTTTCTTCTTGCAGATGTCATAGAGGCAGTGCTGGACTGATCAGTTGTGACTTTTGCTTCTCAATATTACTGCAGGCATTGCCAAGTACAGGAACTTTCACATTTATCTTTGATATCTTGGAATACATCTATGTAGTTTACTGACCTTGTTTGCCTAAACTTAAAATGAAACACATGTTGGTCACATAGCTGTGAAAGAAGCTAGGGTGTATTTCATTGTTCAGCAATATTGAATGCATATAGTTCAACAATAAAATCAGATATTGATGACTAGCATGACAATTAAATCAACATATGTACACATATTCCTAAGGGGAGGCATGCAGGTGAATTAAACATAACAGGCACATCAGTTATTTGGGCATTAGAATTGTGACAATACATAAATCAAGAACTTTATTAACCAATGTCCAAAAAATGTGTCCTTTCCGACACATATGGTGGGTATATTGGTAACTGGTGAAATGCCGTTCTGTTTGTAATAAATAACTCTTGGAGTGATAGAATATGTTAGAACCTTTTGTCAGTCAATTAGTCTTGGGAACACAATTTGAATATTTATTGAATCGTGTTATCTATAACTTGTTGTTATCTCAGAAGTTACATTATTGGTTACCAAAATCTTAATCGAAATAAATTAATCATTAAAATAATTGACTCCAGATATTATTTTGAATAGAGGAAGCTATTGCAATACTTTGAAAACCAAAAATCCCATTGTAACCACATTACTTATAGCTTAGCTGTAATACATCGTGGTGTGTCAGAAAGGAAATTTTGGCATAGCCGATTCAATTGCTTATAAAGCACTAACACAATATTTAATTAACATGACAGAACTTTGGCTAGTTCTATATATATTTAGTGACACCTAAGGCAACAATTCCAGCCCATAATATATTGGTCTTTATATTTATTTGTAATTGTCATGGACAAATCTGATGTGTCAGAAAGGACATCGATTTGACGGAAATGTACTTCATTATTTTACATGCTATGTCACTTGCTAACCAGACTAAATTTAATTTTGCTTAATTTATTTATTGTGACAAATACTTCCCAATTGCTGCAGGAAATGTCTTAATTTTAAGTCTATCCAATGTAATGGATAAAATAGTGTTGTAGTTTGTGTCGGAAAGGACATTTTGTTTGACGGAAAAGTCATGTTGTGCAGTATTGCTATTGTTTTTGGCCAAAATTCCCAACACATTATTCTATGATTCTAATTGTTTACAAACACACCAATCTTGCTATAAATAAGTCATTAACTTAGTTTATGACTACAAATATGCACATTTATACACGTCTAAGTAGTTTATTTTTCAAATGAGACATTTTGGAGTTATTTAAGAGGTAAAATCGCCATTACTCAGTCACCGGTAAAGATATTTTGATTCTGTTTTTGGTTTTTATTAGAGTTAAGACACATTGATTTTATGCAATTGCAAATGTCGATTATAAAAGAGTTATCAAGTAAATCATCAGAAAATGGTCAAATTTCAAATGTGCTCAGAACTGTAAAACTGCCCGTATAGACTACAAAAGGGACTAAATTCTCTTAAATGGTAATTGGGATAGAAATTGAACAGATGCACAGTTATATATTTTTATCAGAAATAAAATGGGATTGGCTATATTAATCTGACACTTAATTCGAATACGTAATAAAACTAGTAACACAAACTTATTGTTTTGGAGACTAAAGGACCTACATCCGGCGAGAAAATAGTGACATCTACCTTGCATTCAGTACGGAAAGCATTTCAAAACGTTTTGCTAAATCACTAAACTAGTGACAACTTGTTATTTTAACGTCAAGTACGTCATATAATATACCATCGTCCTATTGCACGATCCTCGCCTTTCCACTCCGCCTATGAACAGCGTAGCCATGAGAGTGGACGTATGCTGGTACGATGATAATATACAAACCGAGAAAAGACGATTTTGCACGCGCATGGTAGGAACCAATGCTGTATGAACTACGTAATGGAGCGTTGTATACTTATAGCATTTTTTAAAAATCTTTCGAATAACCCAGGTCACGTTCGGCTGGTTAACCACAGTCAGTTTACTGGTTTACTGAACATGTGCAGTTGCTATGTCCAGTCGAACGCTAAATAGTTAACTATAGTTTATTGGTACCCTATTCCCCATTGAATTACTATTGCAGACAATTTGGAGCCGGGTACCAGTCTCGATTAACCCTTGCTGTCGTCTGTGTTGATGGCCTACGAAAATGGGCCTTGGGAAGATTAATTTACCGTAGGACGCACTAATTTTATGAAACTTTCATAGGTTATGGAAATATTAACATGTTTATGTGCATTTAACGGTAGCAAGCGAAACCTATCCGCCATTTTGGATTTTGCGGCAATTTCATACTAACTATTTGAAACCGAGCTCGGGTGCTCTGTCGACTATAGCTGACTAGCTAGTTAAGTATGGTTAGCCAGTCGAACGTGACCCTACATATAAGGATGAACTGTTTGTGACCTCACACGGGCATTTACTGAGTGTTCTATTTTCCACATCCACACCTTTTCTGCGATGTTATTCTGGAATTCTAGTTAAACCTGCTCTCATCTGAGAAACATATGCAACTGAATATTTTGAGAAGCTTGCTGAAAGTGAATGTCACGTGGTTTATTAAGATACAATATGATTGACGGATAAACTGGAATCTGCCGATCCAGGACTGATATTTAACCCTATAACCCCACCCACCAGAAATGACTAATCCCTTTTGATGTACCGGTACGTAAAATTCGATTGAATATTTAGAAACTTATTTGACCTGGAGCTATCATTGCATGTTACAGCCCTAACAATGACATCCCCGTGTTACGATTCCAAAGCAACCTTACTTGGTTCTAGCAGGATGTTTGCCATTTTAAACTAATTTAATAAGGTTCGAATATTCTGCAAACTATCTCTTACACGCGGAATAAGTGACATTTTCTGTTCTGTTTGGGACTATGGATGGGTATCTTAATGTATGTTCTGTTTGGGATTATGGATGGGTATCTTAATCTATGTTCTGTTTGGGACTATGGATGGGTATCGTAATGTATGTTCTGTTTGGGACTATAGATGGGTATCTTAATGTATGTTCTGTTTGGGACTATGGATGGGTGTCTTAATCTATGTTCTGTTTGGGACTATGGATGGGTATCGTATTGTATGTTCTGTTTGGGACTATGGATGGGTATCTTAATGTATGTTCTGTTTGGGACTATGGATGGGTATCTTAATGTATGTTCTGTTTGGGACTATGGATGGGTATCGTAATGTATGTTCGGTTTGGGACTATGGCTGGGTATCTTAATCGATGTTCTGTTTGGGACAATGGATGGGTATCTTAATCTATGTTCTGTTTGGGACTATGGATGGGTATCGTAATGTATGTTCTGTTTGGGACTATGGATGGGTATCTTAATGTATGTTCTGTTTGGGACTATGGATGGGTGTCTTAATCTATGTTCTGTTTGGGAGTATGGATGGGTATCTTAATCTATGTTCTGTTTGGGACTATGGATGGGTATCGTAATGTATGTTCTGTTTGGGACTATGGATGGGTATCTTAATGTATGTTCTGTTTGGGAGTATGGATGGGTATCTTAATCTATGTTCTGTTTGGGACTATGGATGGGTATTTTAATGTATGTTCTGTTTGGGACTATGGATGGGTTTCTTAATGTATGTTCTATTTGGGACTATGGATGAATGTGTAACTTAATGTATTTTGTGTTTGGGACTATGGATGGGTATCTTAATGTATGTTCCATTTGGGACTATGGATGGGTATCTTAATGTATGCTCTGTTTGGGACTATGGATGGGTATCTTAATGTATGCTCTGTTTGGGACTATGGATGGGTATCTTAATGTATGTTCTGTTTGGGACTATGGATGGGTATCTTAATGTATGTTCTGTTTGGGACTATGGATGGGTATCTTAATGTATGTTCGTTTGGGACTATGGCTGGGTATTTTAATCTATGTTCTGTTTGGGACTATGGATGGGTATCTTAATGTATGTTCGTTTGGGACTATGGATGGGTATCTTAATGGATGTTCTACTCTTTATCATTCACAGACATCGCCTGTAAAACCCGGATATCGTGTTGGAGTAAGGAGCTCCTCCAAGGCCAGCTCAAACACTAGCTTATGCAGTTCACATCATGCGTCACCTAGAAGGCGGTGATTGAGGCCTACGCGTATACACGGCATCGCCATGGAAACATTATACATGTCAAGCAGACTGTCATTATCTTACCTAAGACGTCATTGCGGAACCTGGTGGCAATGGAGGGATCCGATCAGTCACTCAAGTTTATAGTTTATGCAGTGCGTCATCACAATACACAGTGCCATATCTAGCTAATTCCTGAACATCGATGAGAAGTCTGCCAAGTGCACGATTTGTATCGCTTTAATATTTAATGAAACAGTTGATTTTTTAAAATATTTGACACTAATTTTACTAAGCGCGCTGCCATAGGCAGCAACAACATCCAGTCAAATTAGTTTTAATATATTCAACAGATAACATGAATAGTTACCCTGAAATTGGGATTCTTGAAATTCAGGATTCAAAGCATATAAATTGATTCCGCACGCTGAAAATGTTGACGGATCGTCGCTATAAATGGGTGGGGCATAAATAGAAATGTATCCCTTTATTATTGTACATGTTTATGTATGACGAAACCTGTCTCTGGCGGCCACCTTATGTAACGTAAAAGCGGCCACTACCAGGCACTGCTAGATGATCTTTTACTACAAGTCAGTTGCCAACAAATAAAAATAACAACGACGCTTTAGAAGAGACGATCAGTCTACCATCTGCCTTATAAATACATCGCCTTTTCATCGTACGTGAATTGTTCTTTTGTGACAGTTTTATTTTAAAAAGTGGAACCTCCTTTTGCAGTTGAGCTGTAGACTTAATACTCTCTTGTGAAATGCACTGTCATCAAAGCATGACTATTCAAATACTACGATCGCTGCTGCCGCTGCCGTGCCGCCACTGCTGCTGGCGGCTGATGCTGCTGCTGCTGCTGTAGCTTATCTCGTCAGCGCTTTATGCCAGGTGTATACATATCCTACTTTCGTGTATTAACGCCATTTTCGCGACGAGATGTTCGCTTCATATTGGGTTTATTTATGCGCTGTTCTGATTCAGTCGTTAGCTATTCTCATCCAAAAACTCCATGCTTTCAATGAAAGTTTAAAGGCCTACTTTAAAGTTTCAAATAACACATATTTGTTTTGTTAGAATACGAAGGTAATTTTATTTCCATGGCATAGATTGAATTAAAATATATTTCTTTATAAGAGTTAAACAGAATGGCGTAAGGCGGCACATTATTCAACACCCGTTTTAGAAGCGTTTAGTGAATATAGCAAATGAGCCAGGGATATTATGGATTTTGTTTGAGCATGCCGAGCCAATAGACAAAACCAATACGGACGCGCTGACAAATGGATAAATAAAATGGCGGCTTCACGGGCTCTAGCTTAATAGCTTATCTCATTGCATGATAATGTATACATGATAAGTAATGGGCACCCAAATTTAGGATCATTAGTATCCTAGGTTTGATCTATGGAGTTTGAGTATACGCTCATGAGTGGCGTATAGGCCTACCATTCACGGAAATGCTGAATCATTCGCGCGAAAACCTGACAAGCCTCGTTGGTATGACTGACAATGTAGAATAGATTAAAACGGCTTTTATTCCAAAAACAAGATTTTACGTGTGTTGATCTCAGAGATTACACTTTGTAGCATAATTTGTCGAATTAGTATGTGTCTACAACTACTGCCGCCGCCACCATCGCCGCCACCGCCGCCGCCGCCGCCCCGCCGCCGCCGCCGCCGCCGCCGCCGTCGTCCTCGTCGTCGTCGTCGTCGTCGTCGTTTACAGAGCCAATACAAAATATATAGCCGACTCAAAGATTATTGTGCTATGATGACTGATATCATACTGATATATTATTTATATATATTTTTAATTATACATTTACTTTATATTTAGTCTATCGCTTAACAATGATAAAGTTATAAATACATTTTTCTACAACTTCTCTTGTTGTTTGCTGCTGAATGCTGAGAACATAGCACTGTAATAATCGCCTGATCCACGGCAATTAAATAGACAATTAAGAAGATATTATAACAATATTTTTAATTTAGACTTGTAACTCATATAAGTCTGTCCATCTGTCCGTCCGATCGTCTGTCCATCCGCCCGTATGTCGGCCCGCGCACCCACCCGTATGTCTCTGTCAGTGTCCGTCTTTCCGTCTGTCGGTCTGTCAATTTTGGACGATTTCTGCGAATGCCGCCTAAATCGCAACTATATCACATGCCATTTTAGCTTACTATTTGGTTACGGGGACCATTAATGATGAAGAAGAGTTTGGTACCATACTGAGACCGCTTACGTTTACAAAATAATAGCATGATTTTTTGCTCACAGCAAAACAGTATTTTCGAAAATGAAGATGTCAGTTGTCATAGCAAGAACATTTCATAAAATAATGAAATGTGGCCCTTTAGATTTGTGGGGTAGTGTTTAATACTCGCTTTCTAGATGTTCATATGAAAATATTTTTTATTAGCAATTTGCTAGTCACGAGAGTGTGGGATACAGCTGCCAGATGTTAAGCAGAGGTGCAAAATTGGCGACGTTTGACTACTGCAGGTCGAACTAATCAACTAATTTGCATATAAAAATTAGAAAATAGTAGAGGGCTACAAAAGCAAGGGTTTGACCAATCATTTGATAGTCTCTATGATTGTATCGGAAGCTATCTCCATGTTTTCTTATCAGCCTCGCTATGGGTCAAAGATGACGAAAACATTTTTTCGTCTGCGATGGTCTCTTTAACCAAAAATTATGCGCAAATAAAATCCCCCTCCGAGTTGCTCCTACCTCACTCTCATCCTGGTATGGAAGATGGCTCGACTTAGCGATCCGAATGCCATCCAGCATACACCATATACAACTGGTGTCTGTTGTGTGTGTATATATATATATATGGCACTCCACCACGTACATACACGCCGATGTGTTGCATCGGCCACCGGGAAGTTCCTATCACAGCTCACTGACTGAAGTAGGATTAGACGTGATAGAATATCTGCCAGGAGCCACCAGCAAACTGTGGAAAGCGATCAGCTCCAACATTTCACCCACGTAAATCACTTGTTTGACCGCTCCACCATTAGTCTATATGCCAGCATGGATGGTCTGTCGGATGCCCAATTAGAGTTTACTCTGCTACTACTTATTGACCTATCCCCATCATGACGATATCATATCAGACCTATCCGACATTCGCCTAGATGTTGAAAAAGGAGATAGAGGAGCCACACCCCTTCCCATTGTTCCTCTGGAACAGGCAGATATAGTGGTACAGGAAATGCGTTGTCGACAAGAAGGCGAGCGACTGCAGCGGGTGAGGTGGTATGAACAGAGTGCCAGAGAGGCATGGAGACGACGGGACTACAACTCTGTTAAAGAATGGGAGAGCCTCATCCGGCAGAAGGAGGGCATCGTAGGGCTAAACTTGTATGATTCTAGTGATTCAATCAGTCCAATTGATCTGTTTGCTATTATTGCACAACAATTCATAAAAGATAAATATCATTATTTGTAATCTAATTATCGGTTCCCCGTTGGCTCAGTAGATAACAGCGCTGACTTCTAACAAAAAAAACCGTGGTTCAAATCTCTCAAAAGACCTCGGCTAGATGGTACCAAGTTCAAAATGGTATGGACTAGTGTAGGGGTACAATGACAGAAATAGGAGCAACGGGAACCACATAAAAAAAACCTGCAGAGAGAGAGAGGCCGGCGATAATGCGGGAGTTCTCCCAGAGAGGTGGGGCCCGGGAGTTCTATAGTTTTTTTAGTTTTTTGTTTGCTGCAACGTTATAGTATACTAACTCGTTAGAGGCATCATCATACCTTCGATCTCTGGTTCATTGTCGTTGCATTCAGGAAGAAGTGGTCCAGAACTCCTAGTATCCTCTATGGGATTTCTGGCGTGAGAAACTTAAGATGTTGTGTGTCTAAATGGAATTTTTTGTTCTCTAGTGTATCTCAGAAGTTGAAATCCTTTTGGGATTTCTGACGTGAATAAACTTATGTTGTTGTATGTCTGAATGGAAATTTATTTGTACTTGCCTGGCATGGTCTGAACTAGGCAATGCCTGCTGGTGCCCCGCCGGAGGGTGGGGGCGGGGCCTATGGGTATAGACCAGCTGGCCGTTCAGCAGACAGGGGTCCAGGATTCCGAAGCTCCCGTGGGAGTCGCGGCCGCAGAAGGAAGTGGTCCAGAACTCCTAGTATACAACTACTGAAGAGACGGAATAGACTGAAAATTGAAACTGAAATCGATATAATTTGAGAAGAATATTCTATGGGTATCTCTTGACCTAATCACGGAGCCGGGTTTTCTATTCACTAAACTGATAGATTTTAGTTGGGCGCCCCACAATTAAATTTTTTAATCGACACTTCGTTATTAATGTACGGAGCTCGATAATGATGTCAAGCGTTACACATAGAATATCCCTCAAGATTTATCGCGATATGCTCATTAATAACGGAGGCGTAGCGATTTAAAAATCTAATGGCTGGTTGGGGTGCTTGTATAAAACCCAGCAGGATGGTGAATCGAAAATTACACTCTGTAATGGTGTCGATAGTTACGCCTAGAGTACCCCGTTAGAGCTTTATCAAGCTACATTCATAACTAACGGAGAAGTAGTGATTTGAATATTTAAGGGTGGGGCGCGCTACTAAAACCCACCAGGGAAGTGGCTCCGTACTGATCTTGAGACTTATCTCTAGAGTAGGTGTGTGAAGTTTCGGCGATACTGCAGAAAAACTGAATGAAGAGTTAGTAAAAAACAAAAGTTCACATCTCAACAACAACAACAACAACAACAACAACAACAACAACAACAACAACAACAACAACAACAACAACAACATGACCAAGCTTTCGAGATCCTATCCGGATCTAAAAATTCGTTGAGTAATTATGTGACCGGAGGTTAAAACGTCGCCAGTTGTAGTCTTTACTTAAAATCTGACAACCACGAATTGTTGTCTGACAAAGCACTACTACAAAGGAATATTTTGCTTCTAATAGCTGAAAAAATTGAATAATATACACTATCCGACAAATCTAAAGGTTCAACTCTTTTATTTCATGGAATGTTGTTACCATAGTAACGCATCGAATCTTCTTTTTTAAATATTTGTACAAACAATTAAAGTGAAAAATGACATGAATATAATATCACATCTAATTAGTGTTGAAATGTTAATGGTCATTCCACATGTGTCTTCTAGTGTCCTCTGCTATTTCAGATATGTTAATATGACTATTTTCTCCGCTGCTTTAAATCTGGCAACACCGCATTGCAGTGACTGACTCTGCACCGTTAAAGGAATATTTGGGTGCTAATACTTTTAAAATGAATGATAGACACAAATCCCGTGAGCTACGTTCATGTATTTCATGAACTATCTTTACTATGACAGTTAACAAACTGTCCATAATTTGAAAACAACTGCAAAATGCAATTGTGGGAATTGAAAATAAAACGGCATAGCATCGAATCAAAGAACGTTATAAGCATACATTTTCTGCCCAGTACCGTCTGAAGCATTTCGGAATATCATTAGACACTCTTTAGAAGTGGCATATTCCGTTCTTGGATGGTTGATTACGGACAGGATGCTTCTCATACCGTTGGTGGGTCATGGGTCTTTGTGCTCATAATCTTAGAGAACCTCTTTCTTCAATTAGAGGATTTCATCTGCCGAATGTAAACAAGACGACTTCCGTAGCATTCCGTTTCTCCCTATCAAGGGCAAAGCGTGCTTAATCAGAGGAACATCTCACCAATAAAATGGTAGAGGACACTACAACCAACGCCTTCAGCGGTGATTTATGACCAACAAGAGCAATTAGAGATTATAACCCCAAACACCTCTTCCCGGTTTTGTCACATTATAAAGATCTTTCGGATTTTCTAGAAACATTTTCCCGATTTTTCGGATTTTCCCGATTTTTCGAATCACGCCAAAGACGCTAGACTCCTATTGCACAGTCATACGCTATCGTGTGTTAAAATATGAGCCAAATCGGACCAGTAATTTCCGAAATAAGCATAAGCATAGATTCATAATTTGATCCGATCTTGATCCGGATTATTGTTCGGTTATTTTATCCGGATCGTGCGGGCGCACGCACGCACGCACGCACGGGCACACACACATGAATACAATACCCTCTTCCCCTTACTGGGAGTGGGTGATAAATAAGAAAAACTGAAGGTTTTTATCCTAGTGAACGTGTTTTTTCTCTGGGAACATTTTCGTATCTATCAATTAGATGCTAATAATTTAAAAGAATAATGACGGCGATGAACAGTTGCATGCGGGGGTGGGGGTTGGGGGAGGATGGGGGGAGCCGAAGCATATATCATCTTCCTCTTTCCTGGCGAGGTTAGCAATAAATATTCTATTAATGGTGCCACCTGATGCCTAACTCTGTAACTAAACACTCCATGACGCTTGCTTTATATGTACCCGCACAATCATAATATGAATTGTTGCATTTCTCAAGTTTTAAGAAAAATTCCCTTTTTGTTATAAATACAATGATAATTACTCACGCTATCCAAGGTCCATGTGAATATTGCAACTGATGCAGTCTCTTTGTCTGTATGGCTGTATGATTGTCTGTATGTCCGTTTTTCTGTTTGTCAGCTTGTCAGGAGCGTGTCTCCAGACCACAGGAAAGTAGAATCATCATTTGGCACATACAATTATATTGGGGCTGTTTAGAGAGACTTGGATTTCAGGCCAAAGATCAAATATCCAAGTCACGTGGGCCACATGCTGAAATGCAAATTTTGTCCATAATCTAGGAAGGCAAGAAGGCAGAATCATCACTTTTGGTACAGCCTGTGTGAACTTCAGATCAAAAGATCGAATCTCTAGGTCACGGGGTCATTAGGTTTATACCAAAATAGAGATTTTTGGCCATAAATCGGGAATGCAAAAAGGGTAGAGTTAGACAATGTGTATCTTATCATCACACTGTGGCTTGCTAGAGATTCTTTAAGTTTCCGGTCAAAAGGTCAAATATCTGGGTCACCGAGTCACTAGGCTAATGTCAAAATAAACATATTTGGCCATAAATCGATAGTGCAAGAAGGCAGAATCGCAAAATTTGTCGCACCCATTCGTATTGTTGCTGGTTAGAAAGTCGCTGAGCTTAGGACAAAAGTAAAAATGTTACACACTGAAATATACATTATTGGCCATAACTCGACAATGCAATGGAGGAATCCAGTTTTATCTATGCCCCGCCCATCTCTAGCTAACCTCCAGCCACACCGCGCTCGCTCGATTGATCCCTGAACTTGTTGGCTATCCATTTCCAGAAACCCATACGGGTAAGATGTTAAAAAATTTGAAACAATTTGAGTGGGTGCTGTTGGTGCCTAATTAGTTTCAAAATATTTAAAGTATGTTTATTAAATAGTGGGAGGGAATAACTAGGGAGCAAAGATTATGCACGATTTGTGACAAACAAGATATCGGAGATCTTTCTTCTTCTTCTTTTCGATCGCTGGTATCACACTTGGAGAGCCGTTCTCAAGATGAAATCTGTGGTTTTCTGCAGTTCTTCCACAGGCCCATACAGCTTTTCAAGAATAGAGGTTGACAAAGGCCAGATCTCTTCTCTCAGCAGCTGATACGTACTGCAACATTGAAGTATGTGCTCTGTGGTCTGTTCTGCTTCTCCACAAGGACAAGCGGGCGATGTCGTAAGGTGGAACCGCCTGTACATGTGTTGGTTTAGTCTGTTGTGTCCAGTTCTGAGACGAAAAATGGTCACTTGCTCTGGCCTCGAGAGATGATGGTAGGCATCTTCTGATTGAGGTGTTCTATAGAGGGACTTAATGATAGTCTTCATCTCTGTATGGGTAACCATGTTTTCTGTCTGATTCTCTTCTGCACCCACCTTTGCCATCTTGTCTGCTTCCTCATTTCCTTGGACTCCACAGTGTGAGGGGATCCACTGCAGTGCTATCCGAAAGCATTTGATGGTTTGTAGTGCTTCTTCAAGTTGTGGCAGCTTACCTTTGGTGATAGCCTCAAGGACGGAGCGGGCATCAGATAAAAAGACAATCTGTGCAATAGGGTCTGCTGTTCTGCTGATGGTATTAGCTGCATGAACCAGTGCTTCGACTTCAGCTCTGTAGTTTGTGCAGTGTTTGCCTGTCGGTATTGCAGCTGACTCATGTTGTCCGTTTGGATACTGTATGTGCACCTCCGCTCCTAATTGCATCTTTGGCTGATCCATCTGTGTAGATCCTTATCCATGTCTCCTGAGGGTACATTTCTTCCAGCATGGCTAGGGTCAGGGCCTTCTTGCTCACATCACTGTGTTCATTTTTGGTTGTGAGATGAGGTACTGTGGTGCGAATAGCTATGCTCTCTAGTTTGTTTTCCCAGGGTGGAGGATCAAGGGTGTGGTTTGGATCTTCTATTTGTGCTGGCAACATCTCTTGGTGTTTCCTTTGAAGTGCTTTTGTCTCTTTCACAAAACTTGATCTTTTAAGTCTTCCTGATGACAGCTGTGCTTGCCTGATCTTCATCGGGTGGTTATTGACCGATTTGAACTTTGCAGCTTGGATCAGTGCTTTGCATTCCCTTCCTTTGCTAAGTGGGGGAATGGCTGCTGTCTGCTCCATTTTTTCTATTGGTGTTGATCTCATTCCACCAGTGATGATGCGCAGTGCCTGGTTTTGTACTCTGTCGAGGTTCTGTTGATGAGATTTAGCTGTTGTCATCCATGAGCTGGATCCATACTCAAGGTGTGGTCGTACGGCACCTAGGTAGATGGTCTTGAGGATCCTTTCATTGGCACCCCACTTTGTTCCTGCCAGCTTCCTCATGATGTTTAGCTTTCTTCTGGCCTTTGCCTCTGCATTCTGGATGTGCTCCTTCCATGTTAATCTTCTGTCATATGTGACTCCCAGGTATGTCTGCTGGTCCTCGTATTCGAGTGGAGTACCGCCCAGTGTCAGATTGCCAACCTTGGTTTTGGTGGACAGTGTGAATAGCATGGCTGATGATTTTTCTTTGTTGATGGTAATACACCAGCGATTGGCCCAAGCTGTAATTCTGTCCAAGGCGAGCTGCATTCTGTACGTGGCAGTCGTTGTGTACTCCTCGGTGCACCAGATTACGAGGTCATCTGCATAGAGGGCTGCTTGGATCCCATTGGGCAGCTCTGCTACAATGTCATTGATGAAGAGTATGAACAGAGTAGGTGATAATACTCCGCCTTGTGGCACCCCTTGTCTCAGCAATACATTCTGTCCAGATTGTCCATCCACCAGCACCCTAGCTCTGCGATTGTGTAGGTATGACTTGGTCCATCGGAACATGTTGCCACCGATGCCTGTGCGCCAGAGCTTCACGAGGAGGCCATCCTTCCACACCTTGTCAAATGCTTTCTGCAGATCGATAAAGGCAGCTAGCATAACCTTCTTGGCTTGAAAAGTGTCCTCTATGTCCTGTGCAAGATGTGTTGTTTGATCTTCTGTGCTCCTGTATCTTCTGAATCCGGCCTGCTCTGAAACTATAATGTTCTCTGACTCCAGGTACCACTGCAACCGCTGGTTGATGATGCGCTCCATGGTCTTGCATATGCAGCTTGTAAGACTGATAGGACGGTAGCTCAGCACTTTCGTCTTGTTCTTTCCTTTTTTCAGAATAGGAGTCATTCTGGCTTCCTTCCAGCACTGAGGAACCTCTCCATTGGTCCAACTGAGATTAAAGATGTCTAGCAACTTGCGAAGAGGTGCATTACCAAGGTGTTGGATCATTTCATTCGTAATGCCATCTGGCCCGGGAGATTTCTTCTTTTTCAGTTCTGTTAAACTAATGTCAACTTTCATTGCATCGTGAGTGTTGGTGTCTGTTCTTTCCTTTTGCTCTTTTCTAACCTCCCTTTGACGCATTCGTGGTATAGAAATGTTGCTTTCTTTTGCATATGCCTTCGCAAAGGCATCTGCTGCCATCTTTCCTGTCAGTGTTTGTCCATCTTCTTCAAGAGTAATCTTCTCTCCCCTGACACCCTCATCATTGAGTGCTTTAGTCAGTCTCCATAGTTTTGTGGTGTCTCTCTCTAAATTAAACCCTGCCGTCTTTTCCCTCCAGCTTCTTCTTTTGGCCTCCAGCTTGGTCTTTAGATACCTGGCTTTAGTTTGTTGTAGTGTGAAGTGGTTTCATGACAGGGATTACCCTCTGCATCTTCTCTGGCCTTGTCTAGTTTATCATGTGCTGCTTGCAGTTCTGTTGTCCAGTAGGGGCGGTAGTTTTTCCTGAACCCTCGAGGAATCGCTTCATTGGCAGCCTTGAGGATACTTGAATTAAATTCCTTTACCACATTGTTGATGTTTCTCCCTTCTACTGCTATATTATGGGTAAGCTCATTGGAACGAATGCCGAACAGACTCCAATTTGCCTTTTTGTAGTTCCACCTTGGATGTTGAGGTGAACTGGTCGAAATACTTCCAGAAAGAGAGAGGAGGACTGGGCGGTGGTCGCTTCCTCCTAACTGCGATCCGACCACTCTACTGAGGTTTCTGTGAATGTCTTCTGTACAAAATGCCAAGTCTGGCGTTGTTGTCGAGTGCCATCGGCGCGAGTAGAAGGTAGGCTGATCTGTGGGATCGTTGACAAGTAAAAGGTGCTTTTCATCTTGCCATGCTTCAATGTCTTCTCCTCGTTTATCAAGTGTTCTGTATCCCCAGCTCTGGGACTGGCTATTAAAGTCTCCCGCAATGAGGAAGTGGCAGTCCGGGACCTGGATTGTGTCAAGTGAGAGATTCTTGTCATTAGGGCAGTAATAATTGACAATTTCAATCACAGAGTTGCTGGTTGTTACCTTGATCTTGATATATTCTGCCTCTTCCATAAAGGTTTTGATCTGGCTGGCGTTCACGCTGTTTCGGACCAAGGTCATCACCCCACCTTTCTTTCTTCCTCTTCGATCACACCGGAAAATCTGGTAACCTCGGATCTTAAATGGTTTTCCTTCTTGCAGGTGTGTCTCTTGAATGCAGCAGATATCAATGTTGTTTTCGTACAGGAACTGTTCGAGCTCTGATTTCTTGTTGGTAACCCCTTCTGCATTCCAGTGCATGATGTTGATACTGGGTTCTCTTTGGGTTTGGTCTTCTCTTTCCGTTGGCCAGTAGCTCTCCATCCTCGTCCCCTGGCTCCACAAGACGAGTTGATGGGACCTCCAGTAGCTGAGGGTGGGCTCCTTCGAGGCATGGAGCCCGGCGCTGCACCTGCCTGGCGGATCCTCACAGGGCGAGCACCATTTCGATTGATTCGATCTCCAAGTGTAATTTCATTAGCGTTGTGCATAATGCTATCGGAGATGAATATCACTACCTGTTTCTTTGCGACCACTTCAAACAAGATAGAATTATTATACTACCAAGATATTACACATACAGACCAAGCTACCACAAATTCTATCAACTATTTTCTAGCTATAACCTCAACCCACTTATTAAATTATGCAGATTTATCAGGAGAATAATGAAACAGCTCAAATAACAACATAAAAAACCAGTACCTCACAACAACCAAACCCACCACTACCGCTACCGTGCTATACCGCTACCCTACCGATTCCGCTGACACTACCGCTACCCTGCCGCTACCTATACCACTACCGCTACCACCACCACCACCGCTACTACTACTACTACTACTACTACTACTACTACTACTACTACTACTACTACTACTACTACTACTACTACTACTACTACTACTACCTCTCAGTAATAGATATCAACTACTCAGTAACAATTAGAGTAATAGTGGTATTTTGCCAAAATGCGGCATACGTGCTAATAATATACTATATGATGAAGACAGCAACGACGATGACGATCATGACAATTATGACGATGATGATGACCATGACAATGATGACGGTCATGATAATTATGACGCTCATGACAATGGTGACGATCATGGCAATGATAATGATCATGCTAATGGTGATGATGATGATGATGATGATGATGATGATGATGACGTAATTGGCGGTGCTGCTGCTGTTGCTGATGATGATGATGATGGTGATGATGATGATGATGATGATGATGATGATGATGAAGAAGTGGATGATGATGTTGTTAGTGGCGGTGGTGATGGTGGTGTGGGTGTTGGTGTTGGTAGTAGCGGTGGTGGTGGTGGTGGTGGCGGCGGCGGCGGTTGTTATGGTAGTGTTGGTGGTGGTGGTGGAGGGGCGGTGGTCCTAATAATAATAATAATAATAATAATAATAATAATAATAATAATAATAATAATAATAATGATAATAAATCCATTGATCTGCCGTCTTATTCATCCGGAATTAGGATTGGTCATTTAAATGTACAGCACTTGGTGCCTAAGATTGACCAGTTAAAACTGATTATGGAGAAGTGTGAAAAAGAACTTGAAGTTTTCTATACCACTGAAACATTTCTGTCATCAACAATCCCAAATAACTCCATTGAAATTGAAGGCTATGTCAATGAAAGAAAGGACAGAAAAGAACGGGACGGTGGTAGAATTGTACTATATATAGCTGATAATTATTCATATGTGAGGAAACAAAATTTTGAAACCGATGAGCTGGAAACTCTATGGATTGAAATTAGACCTTTTAAGACCAAGCCTTTCCTATTGGGCTGTGTCTAGAGACCCCCTGATTCACCCGCTATCTGGATTGATGAATTTGAAGCTATGTTAGAAAAGGTATATTCCGAAAACTCCGATATTATACTTGTAGGAGATTTTAATTTCCACCTTATTAAAGCAGACAATCATAAATGGCAGTCTTTAATTGAACTTTTTCATTTAGAGCAACTTATACGTAATCCAACCAGAGTTACTGAGAAAACATCTAAACTGATTGACCATGTGTATGTCACAGATAGACAAAATTCAATCGTCACATGTCGGCTCTTTGGAACTAAGTGACCATTATCCAATATTCGCTGTACGCAAATGTAAACCATTCAAAACTCAAAATTCGCACCAACTTATTAAATACAGGAGCATCAAAAGCTTTAATGAAGCTAAGTTTCTTAGTGACCTGTCTGTATGTGATTGGCGTTCTATAGGTTATTTAGGTAATCCTGATCAAGCGCTTGATCAATGGTATGCAAAATTAATCAACATTATAAATAAACACGTCCCTGTCATTGAACGCAGAGTTAAACGTGTATGTCAACCGGGATGGATGAACAGAGAAATTTTAAAAACAATGAAAGAAAGGGATTATCATAAAAACGTAGGAAACATGTTGAATTTTAAAATGTTAAAGCAAAGAGTTGCGTATTTGATTAAAGCATCTAAACGAGATTATTTTGCAAATAAATTAGAAGCAGGCAAAAATAATCCGGCTAATATATGGAAAATTCTAAAAGACATAAATCCCAAGGCAAACAAATTACCTTCAATAATCTGTGATGATAATGGAAGTGAAATTCAAAACCCACAAATGCAATCTGAACATTTAATATATATTTCAGTACAATCGCGTCAAAACTGACACACTCCATGATAAAACAAAGGCCAATGGCATTTGAAAAGCTATCAGATCATGTTTTTAATAAAGTTCCAGAAAATATAGAGTTTCGAATTCCATATATAACCGTTGAATATGTGTCTAGAGAACTTAGCAACTTAAAAACAGATAAGTCATCTGGTTATGATGAATTGAACGCACACTTTCTCAAAGCAGCAGCATCAATAATTGCACCCTCAATTACACTTATTATAAACAAAAGCATAACTACGGGAGAATTCCCCAAAATGTGGAAATGTGCAAAAGTAAAGCCTCTACATAAATCTGATTAAAAAACCAATGTCAGCAATTATAGGCCTATGTCTATATTACCCATTATCTCTAAGGTTATTGAACGACACATACATGATCATATTTATAAATTTATAACCAAGTATAATTTATTAGTGGAGTCGCAATCAGGCTTCAGACCTAACCATTCATGTGAAACTGCTTTGTTAAATCTAGTAGAAAGATGGCGCTTTTCGATAGATAATGGCGACCTTATTGGTTCTATTATGATTGACTTTAAAAAGGCCTTTGATCTTGTCAATCATGACATCCTATTACAAAAATTAAGTATTTACAAATTCAGCTATAATACATTAAAGTGGTTTTCTTCATATTTAAATGGCAGACAACAATACGTTTCAATTTCTGGAATGAATTCTAAACAACTGCCCATTGATATAGGAGTACCACAAGGCTCAGTTTTAGGGCCACTTCTGTTCATTTTATATGTTAATGATTTACCCATGTGTGTCAACAATCTTATGGATATGAATGCTGATGATACAACTATGCATGCTGCTAGCTCAAATGTCGCTGAAATTCAAGAAAATCTAATTAACGGTATGAAGTCGGTAGAAGAATGGTGTGTAAATAATAAAATGTTGTTAAATACGGACAAAACTAAGTGTATGATGTTAGGAACTAAGCATAAATTGAAACAAGTAAATAATAATGTTATAATCCCTACAAATCGTGAAAAGCTTAAATGTTGTGGAATCTGACAAACCATTAGGAGTATACATAGACAATACGCTTGCATGGAAAGAACATATAGGCAAACTTTGTAAAAAGACTTCGTTCTTGATTTATATACTACGGAAAAATAAACATTATCTTAGCATTGAGCTACGAAATCTTTTCTATAAGTCGTATATCCTTTCACACATTGATTATTGTAGTCTTGTATGTTGCCCTTTTTCACCTACATTATTGGATAGTTTAGAAAAACTGCAAAAACGTTTTGCTAGGGTGATATTAGACATGCCTTACAGGACACCATCTGCACATCTATATGAAACATTAAACTGGACAAATTTAACTAAAAGAATGCAAATTAAAATGGGTATTATGACATATAAATCTAGAAATGGTTTGGCCCCTGGTTACATGAAAGACATGTTCACTTCCGTTGGGGTGGCGCACACTAGAAATTTACATTCCAAAACACGCATCACCTACAAGTTTCGAGGATTAAAACGGAATATGACAGAAAAAGCTTCAAATACACTGCAGCGCAACTGTGGAATTCTCTGCCTGAAACGATTACTCAGTCTTCTACTATTCAAATCAAATATACATGAATATATTACTAAATTATAGTGATATATGGGCAATGTGATTTCACCTTTTTGCTTGTGTTCTAATATTGCATATTTTGTTTATTTCTAAATAGCTATATATGTGTGTATGTGTGAATGAATGTGTACGACCTTGCGCGTATGTATGCGTGAACGGTGATTCGAACATCGACAGTCGACGAGGTAATTATTCTTCAATACTGTTTTAGTAATATCTATCGAAAACGAACAAATATGTTAATTATCTAATTTAACAGTCATTTTACTTGTGTTATAATATTGTATATGTTGTATATTTGTAAATAGTTATAAATAGAAGCGTGCCCGCTGGAGCGGGCACGCAATACTAATAATAATCTTTATTTAAGGAGGGTATACATCGTCAGTAAACTGATTTTCCGAGGCCCTCACACACGCACACACACGCGCACGCACGCACGCACGCACGCACGCACGCACGCACGCACGCACGCACGCACGCACGCACGCACGCACGCACGCACGCACGCACGCAACGTATATCTATATATATATACGTTGCTTGCGTGCGTGCGTGCGTGCGTGCGTGCGTGCGTGCGTGCGTGCGTGCGTGCGTGCGTGCGTGCGTGCGCGTGTGTGTGCGTGTGTGAGGGCCTCGGAAAATCAGTTTACTGACGATGTATACCCTCCTTAAATAAAGATTATTATTAGTATTGCGTGCCCGCTCCATAACTATTTACAAATATACAACATATACAATATTATAACACAAGTAAAATGACTGTTAAATTAGATAATTAACATATTTGTTCGTTTTCGATAGATATTACTAAAACAGTATTGAAGAATAATTACCTCGTCGACTGTCGATGTTCGAATCACCGTGCGTGCGCGCGTGTGTGTGCGTGTGTGAGGGCCTCGGAAAATCAGTTTACTGACGATGTACATGTATACCCTCCTTAAATAAAGATTATTATTAGTATTGCGTGCCAGCTCCAGCGGGCACGCTTCTATTTATTGCTGCCTAGAATTGCCTATAGGCGCGGCCATTTCGCGCAGGGGATTGTGGGGCCGAGATCTCCATCGATACGAGATCTAATAATTCTCGGCGCGAAGACACGGCTCTATTTTTAGATTGCTGGATATCTCAGAATTATGATCTTCATGCGCGTGATTTTATGGCGAGTTCTCTTATTTGTTCTGGTCCGACTGTAATAGAGTTTGCGCGGCGATGGCCGCTTAATTATTTTAATAAACAGCCAACGGAACTCCAAAAAACTACTCTAAATAAGCTTCTTTTGCTGGAGGACTGCGTACAAAACATGTTTATCATTCCTTCTGCAGATGAAAGTACTCAAGCGCACGCCCACTCGCGCCGTCTCTTATATGTCCACTTTAGCGCTCTATCAAACTGACCACAAATGGCTTCTTGCGGTGATCGTGAGAACTGTCCATTTGCATTAGCTACTCGCCGGAGAACTTGTTTTGAAAGTTTACCACTGGAATGACTGGTTGGATAACCGATCCTATAATTCCAGTAGTAAATTGCAAAAGAAAAACCATAATGGTCTCTTGGACGGCAATTAGACATAGGACATTTTCTATGATAATGGATTTTTCAGTATATTACGTCATAATTATTTAGGTCAGATGTAGCTGGACTTCACAATTAAAATATGTAATGAATGACGTATCTAGCTCCACCAGGAACATTGAATAGCCAGTCATGTATGCGAATTGCACGTCTTTACTATTTAAGCAACATGCTGTTTAATATTTTGAAACTAAGTTGACTAGACGCTGTTCGAATTGTATGTCTTTGCTATTTATTCAACAGTCATTTTCTATGTTAATGGCTGGATTCGATCTGTAACTGAAGGGGTATGACGTCAAAATCAATTACTTCATATACAGGCTGACGTCACAATCCAAAATGTGTAAATGAATGGCGTATCGAGCCGCTCAGTCATGAACATTGAATAGTCTGGCAAGTGTACGAATTGCATGTCTTTACTGTTTAATCAACATCTTGTTGAATATTTTGAAACTAATTTGACCTGGCGTTGTTGCCGCCAGAGGCAGCAAACCTTTAAAAGCACCCAGTCAAATTAGTTTTAAAAAAGTCATCAGCTTACCTGTATAGTTACCTTGAAATTGGAGGTCTGGGAAGTCATTATTCAGCGTATATATATATACATCGATTCCAACACGCAAAACGGGGTGGAGCTTAGCTAGAAATAGGTGTGGCATACCTAGAAATGGATCTCTCTATTGAAATTGTCATGAGCAAATTGAGCATTACATGGCTAATACCACTTGGTAATGCGTGGCCCACACAATATGGACCACTTGTATTAAGAGACCACCCATATTTATAGGTCACATATTTTAACAAGGCCAATCATAGATTGTTGCCCTGAATACAATGTACTCGTCCTCTGCCGGAGGGAGGATAATTAATACCACTTGCTAATTGGCATTTTCATGTTGTCTATCATCATATTACGTCATATGATGTCATAATCAACGACGTGACGCATAGGATGACGTCATAATCATGCCGTCATGACTGACTCAATTTAGTCCTTCTTAAATGCTTAATAGTCCGACACGTTGTACGAATTGTATGTCTTTGCTATTTACAAAACATGCTGGTGAATATTTTGAAACTAATTTGACTGGGCGATGTTACTGCCACAAGCAGCAACAGCACACAGACAAATTGGATTCAAAATAGTCAACACCTTACCTGTATAGTTTTCTGGAAATTGATAGTCAAGGAGCTCAGAGATCCATCGATACCAACACGAGCGCGGTATTAATGTATTAATATACCATCCGGATTCAGTGACCGATTGACTAACGTTAGGCCTACGGAAGTCATTTCAAGCAACCGCCACCAAGATGTGACTTACTTGGGCACAATTGTGTGTTTTTCTAACAAAAACCTTTAGAATGTTTAACACCGAAATTTCAATATCTCAGATAAAGACAACTATATGAATATCTCTTTAATACTTTGACTGGTAGCCCACCCCACCCTACCCACCTACTTGTTGCTATCATAGACCTGTATTAAGTATTGCGACGACAACGACTGCCCATGTAAGCCTATCATCTTCTCTTAATGTATTTTAACCCTTTCATTAGGAGGCCGCCAAACCCGGCCTCTACAGTGATCTTGAGGATGTTAATTTGCAGGTCAAGAGGAGATCATTTTTGAAAATTCACCACTGAAATGACTGGCTCGATAATTGAGGCAGTCATTCCAATAGTAACTCTTCAAAACAGTCGTCCATTGGGCTGCAAATAGTCACTCAATAAGCAAATGGTTTTTTATGTTCTTGACTCAATTTAGGTAATACAGGGTTAATAAACTACTCTGAGGACGACGATGATGTGCCATGTCTGTTTAACCTTTCCCCTATTGTATTATAGTATGATTCACATTTGTTGTATTCGAGATAGGGTAAAAATTACAGACTTGTTACAGACAGTCTTGAGGCGTACTATGTGTGTGGTAAATTTCAAAAGAAAAACATGCGTAATAATATTGTAGAGGGCGAAAAAGTAGACAGAGTTCGCTAACAATAATGGATCCATCTAAAAATAAAGGCGTGGCTTCTTCGAAACTACACCTCTTGATGACCGGTCATCTTCTTACGTTATCACAACGACTAGACTGTTACACAGACTCAACTTCGGATATCAGACAGACCAGGACCCAGTCTATCTCCGTAGCAGACTGTGGAAGCAACACTGTGGATCGTGAAATCGCTACGCCAATGGCTACTCGATAGGCCCCTACACAAGAAATACATTTCTCGATCTCTTATCGAAAAAGAACTCGCGGGATACGAATGAATAATGGATGTGTGATTATCAGTAGTATCCTTTTGTCTTTAATCCATCCGTGGGAATAAATCCATGAAGGGCCAATGCAATTATGTAGCAGTATTGATAGACTACCAATGTTCCAAATTTCTATTCAAAACTGCTGTCAATAATATTGTAGCAGATTGTTGAATACAGAAATCAACCGAAAGTGTAAGCCTATGCATGTGCTAAGTTAAGAACGTCTACAGAAAATTCGGCCACAGGATTTCAACCATATAATTAGATAGGTATATCAATACGCTGGTGAAGTAATGGATTGAGGTTGCAAAATTTTTTACCATGAAGTAATTTCATAGTGCATAATTTCACACCGAAAATTTACTAAATCTCCTGTGATTCACAGTTTTAAGTGCCCTATTGTCTGTAGTATGTTTAGCCCCATAATTTCACCCACATAGACTTGAGCCTTAATATAACCTCTAGGTATATTCCGAATCTAACAAATTCTAGATGAAATAATTTTGTTAGGCAAAAATTGGCTTAAATTTTGGGGTTTTCGTGCTTTTCGGTGCCCTACTGTCTGTATGTAATATGGTCGGATCCAGAAATTCGCTCACATAGACGTAGAGGGATTTGAATACGATAGTTATATTGGGAATTGAAAAAAATTCTACCGTGAAGTAATTTCGTAGTATACGATTTCATCGCGTAAATTCGTTTCAATTTTGGCAGATCTGCGTGTTTTCAATGCCTTACTATTACCTGTCTGCAATAGGTTTGGCCACATAATTTCACAGATATGGTTAGATAGCGATATGAACACGCTAATGAATCTTGAGTTTGCTACCACGTTGTAATTTCGTAATATTCAATTTAGTAGCCACGGACAGTTGTCAAATGCCAACAATTAACTATACTCGGTATCAGAATGTCTGTTCTCAATTTGTAATACATCTTTTTATATATGGATGTATATAGCTCAATATGAGCTAGTGCTTTTGCACAATTCTACCATCAAGTAATCTCATCGTAGGTAGTTAGATATTCGCCGTATGGCCCCATTATAATTTGATTGGTTCACATTCACCACATTCAGATAGGTGTCGGTATGTCCTGGCATATCGCTCATAATGGGTTCGGCCCCAGGATGTCACCCATATGTTTAGATAGGTATAGGCATACGCCTACGGAGTAGTGAGATTTAAAACTATCTACCATGAAATTATTTCGGCTCAAATTTAGGCCGATTCATGGTTTTCGTTGCACCCAGTCAAATTAGTTTCAAAATAGTCATCAGCTTACCTGTATAGTTACCTTGAAATTGGAAGTCTGGGAATTCATCATTCGGCGTATATATAGACATCGATTCCAACATGCAAAAAGGTGGTGGATCTTAGCTAGAAATAGGCGTGACATACCTAGAAATGGATCCCTCTATTGAAATTGGCATGAGCAAATTGAGCATTACAGGGCTAATACCACTTGTTAAAGCGTGGTCCACACAATATGGACCACTTGTATTAAGAGAGCACCCGTATTTATAAATCACATATTTTAACAAGGCCAATCATGGATTGTAGACCCTTGCCATCCCGAACGCACATAGACCCGAATACAATACACTCATGCTCTGACGGAGCGAGGGTAATTAATACCACTTACTAATGGGCCTTTTCAGGTTGTCTATCCATCATATTACGTCATATGACGTCAAGTGACGCGTAGGATAACTTCATAATAATGACTTCATGACTGACTCGATTTAGTCCATCTTGAATGCTTAATAATCCGACACGTTGTATGAATTGTATGTTTTTGTTATTTAATAAAAAATGCTGTTGAATATTTTGAAATTAATTTGACTGGCCGCTGTTGCTGCCATAGGCAGCAACAGGACCCAGTCAATTTAGTATCAAAATATTCCACGGCTTACCTGTATAGATTTCTTGAAATTTATCGTCCAGTAGTTCAGAAATCCATCGATCCCAACTCGAGAGTGGTATGGGTGGAGTTTAGCTAGAGATGGGCAGGGCATAGCTAAACTGGAAAGGTTCATTGTATTAATAAACCACCACAGTTTTCAGTGCCCTATTGTCTGTAGTATGTTCAGCCCCATAATTTACCCCACATAGACTTGAGCTAGTCTATAAGCTAGTTATATCCCGAAAATAACAAATTCTAGATGAAGTAATTTTAATACGCAAAATTTAGCCAAATGATGGGTTATTCGTGGTTTTCGGTGCCCTACTTTCCGTAATATGGTCGGTTCCAGAACTTCGCTCACATAGACGTATAGGAGTTTGAATATGCTAGTTACATTGGGAATTTAAAAGAATTCGAACGTGAAGTATTTTTGTAGTATGCAATTTCACCGCATACATTTGTTCCAATGTTGGCAGATCTGTGGTTTTCAATACCCTACCGTCTGCAATATGTGTGGCTACAAAATTTCACCCATATGGTTAGATAGGGATATGAATACGCTAATGAATCTTGAGATTTCTACCACGTAGTAATTTCGTAATATTCAATTTAGTAGCCACGGACAGTTGTCAAATGCCAACAATTTAATATATTCAGGATTAGAATCTCAGTTCCCGGTTTGTAATCATTTTTTTACATATAGCTGTATATAACTGAATATGTACTACTGCTTTTGCACGATTCTACCATCAAGTAATTTAGTAATATGTAGGTACATATTCGCCATATGGCCCCATTGTAATATGGTTGGTTCACATTCACCACATTCAGATAGGTGTCAATATGTCCTGACATATCGCTCATAATGGGTTCGGCCCAGAATAGCACCCATATGTTTAGATAGGTATAGGCATAAGCTTACGACGTCGTGAGATTTCAAAATTTCATAACGTAAATAAGCTCAAACTTAGGATAATTCATGGTTTTCCTTGCAATACGTTCACCCCCAGAATTTCACCCACAAATACTTATAGGAAATATGCTAGTTGTATTCCGAATTTTAAAAAATTCTACAGGAAGGTAATTTCATAGTACACAATTCCATACCGAAAATTGGCGCAAATTCTGTCAGATCAACGATTTTCTGTACCACACTGTTTGCAATAGGTTCGACCCCAGAAGTTCACCCATATGGTTAGATACGTATATGAATACGCTAATAAAGTATCAAAGGTTTAAAAAATGTTTACTATACAATAATTTCGTCATTTGCAATTTAGTAGTGGCACACCATTGTCAAATTCCAATAATGTACTATATTCGGTACCAGAATATCTCTATATGCCTTGTAGCCAGTTTTCGAACATAAGGCCATGTAGAACTCACTATGTTCTCGTGCTGTGCGAAATATTGTAATAATGCTACCACCAAATATTTATTATAGTAATGTGAAAATATTTCTATATATCTCATATTATTAGCCGCGTGTACTGGTAGAACCTGACTTATCAGGCTAATACTCTAATATTTGCACATATGGTCAACAAGATCGTCATCATTACAACGGTTGAGGCCGATTTTGGCCTTTTTGTCGAGCAAAAATATTTGATTTAATAGTTTGTCACTGTTTCCAGTAAAGATATCGTTTAATAGATATGATAGCTAAATGAAACAGATCACGGTTGTGGCTATTTCCCACTGGGTCTTGTCAGAATGTTTTCTACTATATCATTTTTATTGGAGAAAACTAGGTTCACGGTATTGGTTCTATCCTGGCCACTTAACTTTGTTGAAAAGGTTTTCTGTCGGTACAGATCGGGGTCCTGTATTGCATCAAAAATATACTTGCTTTGTGCATTTCACTAGCATTGCAGTGTATATTTCACCAATATATTTCCAGGTAATAAGCTCTTCACGTCTGTTTAGGAAGGTATCAAGATTTAGGTTTAAAATATTCTTTACAGTTTTTCTTTAATATGTTTGAATGGGTGTCAGGGTCTGTACTGCTTCTTGCGCTGATTTTCTACTGACTGGGTTGTCAGTTCTGTTGATTTCTTTATCTTTACAAGTTGTTGATACCTAATGACCCAAATTTGATCTGTTACGCTCTGTTGATGCAGTAGAGTAATTTTCTCATCACTGGCTGCTCTTAATTTTGTCTGTTCCTCTCTCTCTCTCTCTGTTAAGGAGTTTGGCCTGGAGAAAAAGGATGGATGGAAAAATTGTTGGACTAACCAAAAATATAAGCTGCTTTTCCTAGCCCATAGCTAATACTGCCCATATCTTTTTGTGTTTATTGTCCGCATATATGTTTGTCATAAGTGGCTTGTATGCCTTTATATAACTTCATTTTTTCATGAAACAGTTGGGTTTATTCTCAGAATTATAATAAGCTCCGGGCACGCTATTTACCATTGATGCCTTGCATCAATATGTGTACTTGTATTCTAATGGTTTCATACTAAAACATATGTCCTTTATAACATGTCAAAGGTCCAAGCAATCGCAGAGAGGGAAAGTCGTAAAATAGTAGAAAAATAAGACATTTTTAAAACAGAATGTAGTTATTGTAGAATGGTGACCTAAAGTTATATTCTCATATATTGTACCATCATAAATTAACTGCACTAAACTACAAGATTTTATGATAATCTGCATTGTAATTGGCGGCCAAATTGGGGTGTTTTTTTTGCTACGTTGTTTCTCCCACAATACGACTGCGTGGGACTTTTGATATGTCATATACGGCATACATCTAGTTATAAACACCATAAAAATACCGTCTGTTGTAATTTGTGTGAGATCAAGCCTTAAAATGACTGATTGAAAAAATATAAGCAAAATATTTCCGATAAAATCAACAAAATACACTGGATAAAAAATGATCAAAATAGTCCATTTTTGGCACTAAAAAACAAGGCCTAGCTTAAAGTTAGCCCGAAGCGATAAGATTAGGAAATATTTAGAAAAATTCAGCTACGATGGTCTTCTTCAAAGCCGCCATGTTATGTTCATATTTGCAGGCGGTATTATTTGAGATTCTATTTTCCTCAGTTGTGTGCCTAGTAAGAGCATAGTATCTCGATTCTAATTGTGTATTTACCATAGACACGTGAAACGTGATTAGCTAAATATATAGTTATATCAAGTTGACTGGAAAGTGTTCCTGGTTATAGCAGCACTGACTATTCTGGGAAGAATTTGACAAAGTTGTTGCTGGCTTAGTCAGCAACTACCTTCAATCAAATTACTCGGACTATATTCTGCAGGATGTGTTTCAGTCAAATCATTAGCAAATCTTTAGCTAGTAATAACTGTTTTGCCTAATTAGAATTTTGAGCAACAATGTCCAGTCAGCTGGTCATAAAAATATTTAGCCCAGCATGTTTTACTTCCACTGTAGGAAATACACAAATAGAATTGAACTACTATATGCCCTTCTCTCTATGCGCGATCCAAGTGGCTCTGCTCACTTTGGAAGCATGCAGTACAACGATTACATATATCATTAACATTACTGGAATGGTTTTATATTGAGCATCGTTGAGCATTAAGCAACATCTAGGGCAATGTAATCTAAATAATGGCGGTTGCAAATATCACAGTGAAATGACAGCTTCTAAGAAGACTATATATAGTGACTGAATATTTCTACCGATTTTCTTCTAATCGCATTCCTTCAGGATATTTTTAAAATCGACGACTTGGGAATCTGCTGTCGAATAAATTGATTGTAGTTAAATAAATCCCTTTGCGCCAACAAGAAAAAGTTATTGGTTTGATTGGTGTCTATCGAGTACCTCATTCCAGGTCCCATTCACGCCATATTTACGCTGGTTTATATTTCAGTCTATTATTGCTAACTTCCCAAGTTTTACGCTGGTACCAAATTATACTCCTGGGTGGAGAGAGGCAACTAGAAGTGAAGTTGATTGCCTTTGTTTCCACCGATTTCTCGCCTCAACAGCGACTAAAAAATTATCGCTTCCTGTTTTTTAATATTGATTTTGTTGGTAATCAATCCTAATTTTTCACATTCCTCATGTTGCATGTAAACACATAATTGATTCAAATTAGGGAATCCATAATTTATTAGTTCTGCTAGGAGCTGACAATCATATGTTTACGATTCCAATGGCCTTTTTATCATATGGATAGGAAACCACAGGTTGTTACGAGTAAGGGGCATTATGTTGAAAATTTTGAAATTGATTTTACTGCATAGGCAAAAATATATTTCATGATATCCAGCAACTTTCCCGATGCTTGGCTTGAGAGAGATATCTTGCGATTTAAGGGCTGAATGAGTTGAATCGGTTCAAGACAAATCACAAATTCGAGTTTCTCCATAAGAATAATACGCCGAATTTTTGCAGTACTCATACTGATTATGCAACTGGTATGCAACCATTTGTTTAGATTTCCATCAAACTGTTCACCAGCCAATGACTCAACTCAGTAGGACTAGTACTCCTCTACTGGGCACCTCAGAAATAGTATAAAGTGTGTTTCTAAATACAAAAACAGAAACCTGTTAGTATAATTTTGAGAAAGATTTAAGAAATTTTCTGTTGAATATTTTGAACATAATTGGATTGGTAGACATTGCTGCCTTGTGCAGCAATGTCTTCCAATCCAATTATGTTCATAATATTCACCAGTACTTTTAAGTTATTTATGAACAGTGCTGTAGTTGAATATTTATGCATTTGATACAGATACACTGTCTTCCATTTGCTGGGTTATTGGTACAATAAAGCCTTATTTTAACAAGCCGACCACGGATGGATGGACGTGTGAAAACTGAGAGTCTTATATCGGTTGTGTTATTGCCTAATTGGTTCCAAAAGCATGACTATTGCCAGACGCGCATCTACTACTGATCAAAGAAAAAATGTCTAAAACGCGTTTTTGAAATAAAAATAATAATTTCAATTATCACAATATCTTTTTTTTATAAATATAATGCAAATTGCAAAACACATCGGTACATTGCACAGTTCATACAAGAAACATATTCAGAATTTACAATATAAAAACTCCTAATTGAAAATAATAATTATGAAAATAATTTAAACCTACGATATTATCACATAATTAAAGGCGCGCACACATTTCTTGGCGAAGGTTGGGTGTAATATCTCCACCCGCTCGGAAATGTTAAGTGTTATCAATCACCATAATTAAAACTGTTCTGTGCATCAAATAGCATGCAGAGTAATATAATGTTGCTATTACATAGGAACGTTAGCTTACTAATTATCCCATCGTCGAAATGAATTGTTCATGGAGTTGGTTTCTTTATTGAGGTTCTTCCTGAGGACGATTTCTTTTCCCCGGGTGCTGCTGGACTGCTCTCCGCAGATTGAGGGGATCTTGGAGACGATTTTTCAGCAGCGACATCTGTCGGTTTTGATGCCGAAGATTCGACAGACTTTGTTTCTTTGGAAGATCCCCTATTGGAAGCTCTGTTCGCCATGGAGTCCTTTCGAGCATTCTTTGGCGGCTTAAACCATATATGACTTATTGCATTCTGTAGAGTAGGACGCTCGGAGAAGTCGTAACGAAACAGGTAATGTATAAGGTCCTTGCATTCTTCAGAAAGGTCTTTAAACTTATGCCATGGAAACGCTAATTTTCGATGTTCCTCCAAAACGCCAGCGTTTCCACGACTTTCGTCAAAAGGCATTTTACCTGTTACGAAAATATAGATAATAACTCCTAATGCCCACACATCTGACTTTTTAGGGTCGTATGGCTTTCCGGCTAATATTTCTGGAGCCGCGTATGACTTTGAACCACAATATGTTTTGCTAAATTCCTTCGTACAGTCTCCTTTAACAAAACCAAAATCGCATACTTTGATGTTATGACCAGTGTCAAGTAATAAGTTCTCTAACTTCAGATCACGATGTGTGATGTCGCGATCGTGTAGGTATCGCACGGCATCACACACTTGCATTGCCCAAGCACGTGCGGTAGGCTCAGGTAGAGCGCCTTTAGTCTGAATGTACCTCAACACGTCACCGTTTGGAGCATACTCCAGTATCATGTACACAAAGCGATTGTCATAAAAACATCCTAACATAGATACAATGTTTGGGTGCTTCAATTTTGGCCATATGGCTAATTCTCTTGGCAAAAAACGATTCTGAAAATCTTTTGGCGCTTTTGTTCTGTTGATTATTTTAACGGCAACCTTTTCCCAAGGTCCAGCTAAACAGTTAGCGAACTTTACCTTCGAATAGCTTCCTGTGCCCAGAGTGTCTTTGACCAAGAGCCCATGCTGCGCCAATACGGCCCTGTATGTAGGGACATACGATGTGACTTCTTTTCCAGACGATTTCTTGATGGTAACAGACTCCACTTCACTCTTATATTGCTCAAGTTGGGCAACAAGAGAGAGCTCCTCTCGGGTCTTGTCCGAGTTTTCACTCATCTCGAAGCGGAAACGCTTAACTGGAGTTACTGTAACATACGGCATGTAGACTGGCTAATGTCAAATTCGGCACCTTCCTGTAACAGGACGGCGACATGAATGGTGCGGGGTTTCCCAAGCTTTTTACCGCACCATTGTTGACCCCACGTTGTTAAGAAACAGTTCTTTTCCTAAGTGCACATCCGTTCCAATATACTGTGACGTACACAACAAGATCGCTTGCGTCACATACAGTAGCTACCATAGAGATAGCGTCATCAATTTCGGTGCACAAATAAGGTATATTATGACGTCAATAGAAATGACTAGATATATTAAAGAACAATACAATGACGTCAACGATTAATGTACACAAATAACGAATTGTGACGTCAGTAGATTTGCGAAGACAGATTAACTATCAATGACGTCATTTAATGACGTTTTCGCCCTAGCGCGTATGGAGCCACGTTGGTGGATAATGCAGCAACCACCATACAACCACCTATACCATCAGGGGTGGTTGTTCCTGTCGTAGCAACTCGGGCGGAAATGTAAGTTACGGTCACTAGAAAGATGACGTCAAAACCACCAGCAAAAGATACGTCCGCGATCATCGTGTCTGATGAAGAGTCTGACTTAAGGAAACATGGCTACATAGTTGGTGCTGTGCTAGGAGAAGGTTCATATGCAAAGGTGTCGAATAATAATAATAATAATAATAATAATAATAATAATAATAATAATAATAATAATAATAATAATAACGACGACGACCACGGCGGCGGTGGAGGCAGCGACGGCGGCGATGACTAAGACGACGACTACTACTACTACTACTACTACTACTACTACTACTACTACTACTACTACTACTACTACTACTACTACTACTACTACTACTACTACTACTACTACTACTACTACTACTACTACTACTACTACTACTACTACTACTACTACTACTACTACTACTACTACTACTACTACTACTACTACTACTACTACTACTACTACTACTACTACTACTACTACTACTACTACTACTACTACTACGACTACTACTACTACTACTACTACTACTACTACTACTACTATCACTACGACTACTACTAAGGAATAATAATAATAATAATAATAATAATAATAATAAAAATACCGCTGCTGCTGCTGCTGCTGCTGCTGCTGCTGCTGCTGCTGCTGCTGCTGCTGCCGCCGATGCTACTACTACTATTACTACTACTACTACTACTACTACTACTACTACTACTACTACTACTACTACTACTACTACTACTACTACTACTGCTACTATTACTACTGCTACCAAAACCGCCGCCGCCGCTACCGCCACCCGGTAATTCTTTTAATTTCCTTTAATAGGTTAAGAGCGCTTTTAGTGATCCTATGCAGAAACGGGTTGCCATCAAGATTATAAACAGGAAACGAGCGCCAAAAGACTTCAGGGAGAAATTTCTACCACGAGAATTGGACATCTTAGCGAAAGTCCACCATCCACATGTTATCAAAATGTTCGAAGTATTAGAGATACCGCCAAAGGTATTGCTTCATAATTACGCTCAAGCTGTAAGGGGAAAAGGGTTTTGCATTCTGACGAGCGTGCATTCGTGCGTGCGTGCGTGCCTGCACGCGAGTGTTTGGATCCGCATCTAAAAATACTGAAATTTGACTTAATAAAGGATCTTACTGTACAAGAGTATTTCCAGACGTTCGCAGTGATGCGGATAAAAATGGCCCGGATCCAGATCAGGTCATATTCTGGATCTATTGATATCTTGGATACTTCTGGCCTGATTTAGCACGAATTTTAACAGGATTACAAAATTTTGGTGAAAATCCGGAAATTCCAATAGAAATTACGTGACCAAAACGGAAGGGCAAGTTCCGGCAATCTCTGATTTCTCTTGTTTATTTTAGTCATGCAGTCGATTTATTAAAGTTGCACATTCACAGCAGAATGGTTGAAAATAAAATTGTGAAAATTGTGTACTTTTAGAGGCTTAAATTGTGTGCCTAGATGTAATGAAACGAAATAAATCTTAACATTTGATGATTTCATTACGTATAAATTAATAAAAAATTTTAAGTTGTCAAAATGAATTAAAGGCAAGAGTCCCTGATTCAAATTCAAAGCTTGAAAATACGAAGTTTAATAAAAACAGAATGAAACTATGATATGTTAAGATTTATTTCGTTTCATTACATCGAGGGACACAATTTACGTCTCTAAAGGTATAAAATTTAACAATTTTATTTTCAAACATATTGATGTGAATATACACCTTTAATAGTTTCAAGGACGCTAAAATATTCATTCTTTAAATGTTATTGTCTTTGTCTTCATCGTTGTCCTTGTCACCACCGCCGTTGTCGTCGACATCTTCCTCGTCGTCGTCCTCCTCCTCCTCCTCCTCCTCCTCCTGCGGCAGGTAGTCGTTGTAGAAGCTAACTGTTCACTCGTTTTATGCAGGTGTTTATAGTGATGGAGCATGCTGGTCACGGTGACCTGTTAGAGTTCATCAAATTACGTGGCGCTATCCAGGACCAGAAAGCGCAGGAAATGTTCTTTCAAATTATGACTGCTGTGGAGTATCTACATGCTCATAATATTGTACACAGGTATGACCATTGCTATTGTCATAGATGATTGTCGTCGTCGTCGTCGTCGTCGTCGTCGTCGTCGTCGTCGTCGTCGTCGTCGTCGTCGTAAGATGATATTCTTTGCATCTAAGATTTTCTGGGGGCTGGTGAAAATCGGTCCTCCACATTTGAACAAGAGTTTTTATTAGTTGGCTAGCCAATGCCACTAAATTAATTAATCCATGCTTTTTTATGTTTAAGGTATGCGTCAATACTGAATGATTTAAAGTATGCGCCCATGCTGACTGATTTAAAGTATGCGCCCATGCTGACTGATTTAAAGTATGCGCCCATGCTGAATGATTTAAAGTATGCGCCCATGCTGAATGATTTAAAGTATGCGCTCGTGCTGAATGATTTAAAGTATGCGCCCATGCTGAATGATTTACAGTATGCGTTCATGCTAAATGATTTAAAATATGCGACCATGCTGAATGATTTACAATATGCGCCCATGCTGAATGATTTAAAGTATGCGCCCATGCTGATGATTTACAGTATGCGCCCATGCTGATGATTTACAGTATGCGCCCATGCTGAGTGATTTACAGTATTCGCCCATGCTGAATGATTTACAGTATTCGCCCATGCAGGTGATTTACAGTATACGCCCATGCTGAATGATTTAAAGTATGCGCCCATGCTGACGATCTACAGTATGCGCCCATGCTGAATGATTTAAGTATGCACCCATGCTGAATGATTTACAGTATGCGCCCATGCTGTTGATTTTCAGCATGCGTTCATGCTGAATGATTTAAAGTATGCGCCCGTGCTGATTGATTTACAGTATGCGCCCATGCTGAATGATTTAAGTATGCGCCCATGCTGAATGAGTTACAGTATGCGCCCATGCTGTTGATTTTCAGTATGCGTTCATGCTGAATGATTTAAAGTATGCGCCAGTGCTGATTGATTTACAGTATGCGCCCATGCTGGATGATTTAAAGTATGCGCCCATGCTGGATGATTTAAAGTTTGCGCCCATGCTGAATGATTTAAAGTATGCGCCCATGCTGATTGATTTACAGCATGCGCCCATGCTGAACGATTTAAAGTATGATCCCATGCTGAATGATTTAAAGCATGCGCCCCATGCTGAATGATTTAAAGTATGCGCCCGTGCTGATTGATTTACAGTATGCGCCCATGCTGAATGATTTAAGTATGCGCCCATGCTGAATGAGTTACAGTATGCGCCCATGCTGTTGATTTTCAGTATGCGTTCATGCTGAATGATTTAAAGTATGCGCCCGTGCTGATTGATTTACAGTATGCGCCCATGCTGGATGATTTAAAGTATGCGCCCATGCTGGATGATTTAAAGTTTGCGCCCATGCTGAATGATTTAAAGTATGCGCCCATGCCGATTGATTTACAGCATGCGCCCATGCTGAACGATTTAAAGTATGATCCCATGCTGAATGATTTAAAGCATGCGCCCGTGCTGAATGATTTAAAGTATGCGCCCGTGCTGATTGATTTACAGTATGCGCCCATGCTGAACGATTTAAAGTATGTGCCCGTGCTGAATGATTTAAAGTATGCGCCCATGCTGAATGATTTAAAGTATGCGCCCGTGCTGAATGATTTAAAGTATGCGACCATGCTGAATGATTTACAGTATGCGTCCATGCTGAACAATTTAAAGTATGCGCCCGTGCTGAATAATTTAAAGTGTGCGTCCATGCTGAATGAGTTAAAGTATGCGTCCATGCTGAATAGGTTAATGATTTCGGAAAGGTGTCCTCAGCAACATAGGATCTCATTGTTGAGCTTCACCAGACACTGTGGTCAGTTCTGACCATTGACGGTCAAAAGTGGCAGATTTTCACAACATAAAACGCATATCTATCCGAATGGTGTCCATCCCAGGATCACGCAGGCAAACATTAGGTCCTGTACATAGTGATTCGGAACATATAAATGTGATTTTGTCAGTTTAATCAATTTAAGTTAATATATGATAGTTACTTACCATCTATATGGCATACACCGTACACAGCTCCTAAATGATCTAAGCAACATGAATCCCCCTGATAGAATAACACAACTATCAGTTGGCACAAAGCATGTTACGGTATAGTTTACCTCGGGTGTCCGACTGAAACTTACTCGGTTCGCTAATCTGCATCAGAGGGGCATAACTCTTTAACTCTCATATCAGCCAAAAAAACCGGCTTCAGCAGTGGTCTTGAGAAATGCCCATTTGCAGACCAAGAGAAGACTATTTTTGAAAATGTACCACTGGACTGACTGGCTCGATAGCCGAGTCAGTCATTCCAGTGGTAAATCTTTAAAAATAGTCTTCTCTTGGTCTGCAAATGGACATTTTCTATGAGAAAATTGAAATTTTCGTGAACATATTCGAGGGTTAAAGTGTTAAAAGACACATAAGCCACACATCAATGTGAATCGTGTCTACGACAAAATCAGGCAATACATTTTGAAATTTATATACGTAGAGATTCGGAACAAAGTTGGGTTTTTAGGTTACCAATTTAAGTTAATTTATCATAAATGCTTGCTATATCTCCGTCATGAAGCTAGAAACGTCCGTCAAGTGTGCGAATTTTTTATCTTTGATAAATTTACAATTAAAACCCCATTCTGGTGAATATTTTAAAACTATTCCGACAAATGTCGCTGCCATAGTCAGTAAAATTAATTTCCAAATATTCCACAGCTTTCACGTATAATTACCTTGCAAATAAGATTCTGGGAATTCACGATTCAAATTATGTAAGTCGATTCCAACAGGCGGGAAAAGTGGGTGGATGTTAGCTAGAAATGGGCGGGGCATGGCTAGAAATGGGCGGGCATGGCTAGAAATGGACCCCTCTATTACATACGGCACTAGTTCGAATAGAGGTGAAAGATATAGAAATCCACAACTCTCACAAGCATTATGTGCTTTGTCAAAGACACGCTATCCTAAACATGCGCAATGTAACGATGTTATAGCTGCCACATAAGATTATTTCAATAGCTAATTATGATGATATAATGAGACCGAGGATCGCAAATGTTCTTGATCTTGTCGCAATCAAGGGAAAGGCTTTTGGACTATGCTTAGCAAATTGGGTTGACGTGTTACGTGGTGTTGGAAGTTACCCTTTGTTACCGAAGATGGTTGCTGATTTTGGGGCCAAAGATAAAAAGTCAAGGTTACAGTCAAGGTTACCAGTTTTGTTTTATGCCAGAAACAGACGCCTGTTGGCATGAACACTGAACAGTTCAATGGGCATATTAGAAGTTACTCCATGACACCCAAGGTCATCCCTTTCAGGAAAATATAATACGAACTGCGACTACGCCCATGATTTTTATCCTAAAGAAGCAGGTTTACTTTTGACTCAAAGATCAACGTCAAGATAATCCTTTATGCCATGAATGTTAGATGTTTCGATTTTAGAAGAAATGACCTCCCCGTAATCACACATGTCTTATGATCATATTAGACGATATTGTATAACCTATATCGGTGCCCGGACAGATGTGTACACCCCTACCGGGAGGACTTGAAAACAAGAATGCCTTTTTTCAAAATGGCCGCCAACATTGTTTTTCGCCAGATCGACTAGAAGTTTGATAACCTAATTGCTATAATTTGTTGATTAGATCTGAATTTCATATTTGATCCCTCCGATAGTTTTCGGATTTTCTTTACCCAAGGTGTCTTCCATATGAAATATAGGAAATGTATGATAGGAATATTTAAACTGCATTTTCTACTTCAGTCTTAATCTGAAACACTGGAAACTGGGCAGATATCTAGCAGACATCTGGCAACGTGTCAATCGTATTTTCCCCCAACAAAACAATACATGTTTTACACGCTTACTGACGAGATTCCCTTTCTATTTAGCAGGCGAAAAATTCAAATATTCATTCATGTCATTCATACGAATATTCATTCATGTCATACATACGAATATTCGAATATCGATTTTATATAAATACCTAACACCACTCGTATTTGAAGCAATTTCGGCTTATCTATGACGGTGACAAATTTAATAGTATGCCCACATCACCACCTCTATATGTTTCAACATTCTATGATGACATAGCAATTGTCACAGCAACTGAATGACAATGGCTGCTGCCGCATCAAAGAAGGGTACCGCAAGTTGAAGGCATAAATAGTATCGAGGAGAGCCACCCGTTTTGTTGCGAATATGGGCCTAGGTCCTACCTCTATGACAGCGTGATTATGTGACATCTATCATCATACATCTGAAGTAATGATCAATTGATGGTCGTCGTAAAAATACGAAGCTGGCCTGCTTTACAAGGTTGTTGGCAATATTGTGCGGGTGCCATTGGAGTTTGGAATATGACCCAAATACTGATACTCGCAAACGCAGAACACAATGTCATATAAGACAAAACAATGTGCATTTCATTCTCCGCCAACTCCGTCATCTTCGTACTGAATACATTGGCGGTCTGTAATCAGAATCCAGATGAAATGGCACCAGCAAACCCACTCGGCCATTGTAAGACAAAGATGGCTACCACCACTATGTAAATCAACTGGAACTTGTCTCAAAGTGTATATAGTGAGATGTTACGACTCGCGTCATATGCCTCGACAAAGGTCTACGTTAGATGTTGTCAAGTATTCAGGCTTAGATGTTCGCCATTGTCTTGGTCCAACGCCTGTTGCATACAACGATTAAAGAATCAACCATTTCTCGTCCTCACGTGATAAATTTGATTTGATATCGCATATGCGCCGGCAAAATTATCAGTGAGTATGAGGAGGGTTCGCCATCACCAAACGTGCATTATACTACAGATTTGCAGGAACTGGTTCAAGCTGCGCTGAAATTAAGAGTGGATTTTCAAGACATCAAGGACCTTGCAGAGTAGCACAAGACAAAAGGGTATGCAATATCCGGAGATCGACAACATGTGGGCTTAGAGCCATCCCTTCATCCGGCATTACACTCTAAAGCCCACGTTTTACGTGTGCTTGAATCGATTTTAGCACTTTGGATTCTGTAGTCCCAGAATAGCAATTGCAAGGTAAGCTGTTTAATATTTCGAAACTACTTTGACTGGAAGCTGTTGCTGCCGGTTCAAGTCGAATTAGCTTCAAATTTTGCAACACATTTCCTGTATAGTCATCTTGAAACTCGAAATCGGAATAAAAGGGTTAGTTACAGGCAGCCTCCCATAAATGTTTTGGGAGCACATGATGGTGGTTCAGAATGCTTAGTAAACTATAAATCCATAAAAAAAAACCCATACAATTAAGCCACTTTCGTGACAGATTTTCCCCTTTTCTGAAAAACGTACGCAATTTTGATTGCGGCGTCAGCTAACAAGTAGCATGTTTGATTATGACGGCAGATGCTTGAGTGGCAATTCGGATTTCATATTGAAATGGTCAGATATTGAGTGTCAAAGCGGATCCTACTGTTAGAATGGACGCCATAAGAAAGTAGTATATGTCAATTGCTACTGATATTCTCAAATAGTTTGAGAATAATGGTGGCATCGGTGTACTACCAGGAAAAGTTAGGTATCGCATCCTCTGACAATAACGACGTAGGCCTACTGGAGGACAGCATTAGTAAAGAGAAAACTCTCAAGTAGGATATGGGAGTTAAATTACGGGAATTCTGCAATACTATTCTGCTATCAGTCACTCGACCATCTCCGGTGTTTCATGACCATGGCGGCATACACATATTGAGGCAAAATTATGTTTTCTGAGAGCCCCATCCAGAAAAATGCAAGACTGATAATCATAACACGGATTATAGCATGTCTGCATACAGAATCCGACAAACCAACGTAGTATTCCTTCATGGAGAACACTTAATGAAGCGCAGTGGTGGCATAAATAAATTTGATTGAGTTTTGTTAGGATAGGTGTAAGTTTGCTTCTTGTGGAGCAACCCGGGGCCTGGCAGGTGTCATCCCACTGGAAAATTCTAAATGTAGCTATTCCGAGAAACAATTCCCTGCCGTCTTCTTGATAAACACCATATTTAATTAATATAGGCAACGTTGGTGTTTTGAACACTAGCAGTAGTTCATATGCCAATAAAGTAACCCTATGAAATATCTTGATGTATATTTGTATGCGGGCAAGTGAGCGAATGAGGCATGTGTACATCCCACTCCCACACTAATGGGGACCGCCACTGATGAAGCAGCTAGCGTAATCGGTAAACCAATAACAACAGCCTCGTAGAAATGTTGCCTATGCTAAATATTTCAGCTGATGCAGATGGCAGAATGGAAACAAGAATCATTTAAGGCTAAATTGGAGCACCATCCACCATGGTAGAGCATGACAAATGAATGGATGGTTCCGATCTGTCACTCACGAAACTGACGTCATAATCATTATCATCTTTTGCTAATCTAATTACATGCGTATCTCCCGTGAAATACAAAGACTACATTTCGCGTCCGATCACTTTCGAATCCTTTTCAATTTTCACAAGGCCATTGGTCAAAAGATGGAATGGTCTGTGTTAGATGTTTATGTTGATCTCACGGTATAAAAAGTCACTGTGTAACATAGGGCCCCATGCACATACTTTATCCTATAATGCATTGCGTAGACTACACGGACACATATTTCCGTTCTAGTGGTTTAACATGGAGTACCGACACCAATTAGTTAAAAGTATAATTGGAGATGATGGCTCTTTGTTTCTTAAAGAAGTCGGCATTTACCGTGATTAAGCCATAACTCAGCTTGACAAATGCAATGGGAAGCAGTCATTTCAAGAATGTTTATTGACATCAGAAGGAATACGCCGATCAGTTCATTCTACGTTCTGAACATCATTGGTAACAATTATGCATCAACTTGAGAGCCAACAATGCATGAAACCATCAGGTCCACGTCGATATCAATGTCCCAGTATAGCTGGCTCTGTGCCATCATATGTACTATACTAGATGTGGTATTACGGCAACTGCTCCAGAGGTATATGAAAGTTTGAAAATGGAAATTATGATCGTAAAGCTCAGCAACCAGTACTTCACTCAGTCCCAATTAACCAATCAAATCAATGAATGGATTAATATTTATATGTGCAAGCTGTCCAGCGCAGTCAATTGTATAAACCGGTGTGATACTGCAAGGGACAGATTTCTGTGCGTCAATGCCTCTGCAGGGCGTCTAGTGCAACAATTTCCCTGTTTCAATGTGATCAAAATCACAGCACTGCCATTGCGATGGACAGTTCTTCCGAGAGCTGAAGGTGATGGAATAGACACTGTGTCATGTCCACCGTTTGGGAAGGCGGAATTCGTCTCACGACTAGCAACAAGTGATATTGCTAAGACTAAATTGAACTCAATCGACCGTCTAACAGTTTCTGAAGGATATATACGCATGGTATTGCCACACCTAACAGTTTCTGAAGGATATATACGCATGGTATTGTCACACCTTCTAACAGTTTCGAAAGGACATATACGCATGGTATTGTCACGGGAAATGTCAAGGAATGAAAATCTAATTTCTATGTAAATATAATCTTATTAAAATTAACCGATTCTCCGATCTCGTTCTTGTCACAAGGGTTGTATATACTCTTTCTGCTCGAGAAATTCCTTCCCAGTCTATTTTCTAATTGGAGTAATTGGTTGCTTGCTCTAAATCTGGAAAACAATATTCTTTCTTTACCCCAGAGCTTTAAAACGCAACTTTCATTTGACAATTTATCTCAAAATTCTTATATTTTGCACTTCCCGAATTCGCGTATTTTATCATTAATTGATTCATTAATATCGCTATTAGCATTTCCCCCAAATTCACCAGATTTTCCAGCTTACGTAGACAAACGCAGCCATGTTGAGAGCCATTTTGAACATCATGTCCGATAAGCCATTGCTACCTAATAAAGCGACGTCTCGCGTGCAAAATGCACTAGGACAAATCAGTAGGCCAATAATATGAGCTAAGGGTCATAAGAATGAGGTGTGACCTTAAACGAATTACAATTCACAGGAAATAAATAAATAGCCAAATATGCTAATGGTAAACTATACGTTTGAACATTTACACTTCTCAATGACGTGACTGTGACGTCTATACAGATTTAGTAATATAGGTCTACCAGTGGAGAGTAACAATTAAGTGATAAATGTCTACTAGACGAGAGTAATGATTCAGCAATATGTGGTTAATAATGGCGATAAAAGATCCAGGAAATGATTGAGCAGTGCAGTATAATGATCCAGTATTGGGTATAACAGTATGGAATAACGGACCAGTAACAGAGGTCTACAAGTGGAGAGCAAAGATGCGGTAATAGGAACATACCAGCGAGAATAATAATTTGGAGAGTAAAAATCCAGTAATAGAGGCATACTAGTGGAGACTAAAGATCCCGTAATCAAAGGATTCATTTCTAGCTATGCTCCGCCCATGTCTAGTTATGCGACGCCCACGTTTTGCGCAGAGATGGGATTAGATGGACTAGGTAAGCTGTTTAATATTTTGAAACTAATTTGACTGGACGATGTATGTCCCTATGGTAGCAACAGCGCTCGGCTAAATTTGTTTCAAAATATTCGAATGTTTATTAAATAGTAAATCCATGAGACATAAAATTCGGAACATCACACCATATAGTTGAACGACAGATCGGATCCATCCATTAGAGCCTAAAAGGGAGAGGGAGTAAAGCTCCAGTGATAGATGCCTGTCAGTGGAGAGTGTCACCTGGCATAAGCGAAATTGGTCTCTTTTAGCCACCACCCAATTGACCTTTCCAAGTTTATTCATCGATCATATGACGTTACATGACGTCATAACCAACTAGGTGCCGTCCATGCTGACGTCATAATCATTACGTCATACAAGATTATATTTTGGCCCGTCTTTAACGCTTAATAGTCCGATAAGCTGCACGAATTGTATGGCTTTACTATTTAATAAACATACTGTCGAATATTTGGAATATTTTGAAACTAATTTGACTAGGCGCTGTTGCTGCTATAGGCAGCAACAGCACCCAGTCAAATTATTTTCAAAATATTCAACAGCTTACATGTATAGTTTTCTGGAAATTGATAGTCAGTGAGTTCAGTGATCCATCGATCTCAACACGGACGTGGTGTGGGTGGAGCTTAGATTGAGATGGGCGGGGCATAGGTAAAAGTGGAAAGGTCCATTAACGTACATGATATTGCTTAACTTTCAGAGACCTGAAGTGTGAAAACCTGCTTCTGGATGGCAATAACGGCATTAAGGTGTCTGATTTTGGATTCTCACGTCACTTCAAGGCGAACGACTTAAGCCGGACTTTCTGCGGTAGCGCGGCCTACGCCGCTCCGGAGGTGCTGCAGGGCATTGCATACCCTTTGCCGCAACATGATATCTGGAGCATGGGCGTCATACTGTACATAATGGTAGGAGTAGAGATATCACGTGAGATACAGCACACACCCTCATGTTTATCTGGATAGCAATGGCGTATATGTATATGTTCTCATTAACCCTTGAACCCATGAATTTGATTTTAAAATTTCAATTTTTTTTTAATGAAAAATGTACATTTGCAGACCAAGAGAACACTATTTTTGAAAATTTGCCACTTGGATGACTGGCTCGGTTATTTAAAAAAATAGTCTTCTCTTGGTCTGCAAATGGACCTTTCGCAAGACCACTGCAGAAGCTGTTTTGGCTGATATGAGTGTTAAAGGGTTAATACTCTCAGTTCCTGAGATTTCTTTTTTCTCACTCACCGCTTAAGAAAATAATTTTCACTTTGATTCTTAAAAAAATGGTGTCTTTTTAAAATAGAAAATCACATAAAATTACATATTCTCACATCTTTAAACTATATCGTGCAATCACGATATGATGCTCGCGACACATGACGCATCTTTGCACACGCACTGTTAGTGTTTGCCGCGGCCTTTTTGGGTACTGGTGGTGGTGAAAGTGTGCGGGTGGTCGTGGCAGTGGTGGCGCTGGTGGCTGTGGTGGTGGCCGCGGAGGCGTTGATAAGACTGGAAATGCGTAGTAGGGTTAGAACATCGTTTCACACAATAAGGTTTCTATTGGTAATAATAGATTCTTTTTCTGCTCCCTAGGTATGTGCCTCCATGCCATTCGACGACGCAAACATCAAACGAATGATCAAAGAACAGAAAAGCGGCAAAGTTGGCTTCCCGAAATCTAAAAGAGTTTCATCAGAATGCGTGGAATTCATTCACGCCATTTTAGAGGCAATTATTCCGAAAAGAGCAAGCGTCAAGTTTATGCGAGGTCATAAGTGGATGTCACGATATGCCAATGTGACGATACGAGATTCCGACGAAAAGCAGATGCCACTAAAAGCACAAACTCCCCAGTCATCTGGTAAATCACCGACATCATCAAAATCAGAAAAAGAGAAGAGTGACAAATCAAGACCTTTCCCTGCTAAGGGTGAGACTGCAAAACAACCCGATGGCGTCGTCATCAGAGACTTTGCTGATGACATTCGCCAGATGGCGTAGACTCTGGGAGAAGAAACGTTTTGCTTGTGAGATTTTGTTGCTTTAAAAGTGTAATAGAGGGGCGTGTATGATTAGGAGATAATAAAATAATTATATTAATATAAACAAAATGTGTTGTGATGAATAATTCCACTGAAACAGACACTGTAAAGAAGCAGGTCCAGGTAAATACGCCAGTCTACATATCCTGACTGAATGAATGGATGAATGAATGCAGTTTTGCCTATGCCCCGCCCATCTCTAGCTAAGCTCCTCCAATGAGTTGGTTCGATTTTTATACCTTGAACCCTTCCCAGAAACCCATTTTAAAGGTAACTAAATATATTAGTGTAGCAGTATGGATCTAAAAATGTGACTTTGTTAGTGAGCTATACCCAAACCGGAATTATACTAAATGCTGCCATATATCAAACTGATGGCAAGACTTTTGACAATAAGGGAATACCAGATGAAAAGCCTGAAAATTATTACAAATCAGTAGTAATAAGACGAACGCTGAAGTTATCTACCTTAGATTATTGGCAATAAATGCAGAAAAACAAGTGCCGCTTGAAAGAGTGATGGCTTACGAAAACTATCCTGTACCTTTAAGCATGTTCGCCGAAGACGGAATGATGCATTCTACTACAAAGGCAGAATTTATGCATAAGCTAGAAGAGTTACTCCCAGGGGAAAAGGTTACTACTCTAACAAAAGCCGATGATGTCATCTTAGATGAGCACGCAGCAATCCGATGTTGCCGATTCCAAAGGCAGACAGTACTTGTTTTAAAGATATGGTAATATCGTTCATCGAGCATGTCTTTTGTGTAAGCAAACAAACGGCCCCGGTCCATGTTGTGTGTGATCGCTACTTAGAGAATAGCATCAAAGCTCACAACAGAGAGAAACGAAGCATAGAAAAACAAGGGAATATTGTCCATGTACTTCCAGAAGCTACTGTTCCCAGGAAATGGAAATTGTTTCTTAGCAGAACTGTGAACAAATCAACACTGGTAAAGTTATATACGGCATATGCAACGCAGAATGCTAGTGAAGCAATATCTGACGATCAGTAATTCATAGTAAGTGGTGGTTTAGAAGAGGTTGCAGTGCTAATTACTAATACCAGTGTCATAAGTGATGTCGCGGCGTTACACTCCAATAATGAAGAGGCTGATACTCGAATAATCCTTCATTCTGTCTACGCAGCTAATCAAGGGTAATGGACAATAGTTGTAGCAAGTCCTGACATGGACGTTCTAGTTATATTACTCCACCTTCGAACATCTATTCCGGCCAAGGAGATATTCTTTCAGACTGGCCACGAGGGCAATCACACTTCCCTTAAGCGATATATTCCAGTCCACATTTTATATGATAAACTTACACAAGAGCAACTAAATATTATGCTAAGCATCTACTGCATCACAGGATGTAATACGGTCAGTTCATTCCATGGTCATGGAAAGCAGACTGCATTTAAGCAGATGATGCCACATCCACAGAAGTTTGAATATATAGGCACTCTGGAAACACCAGGCCAAGTATCAGAACCAGAACGTATAGTCTTTACACGATTTATCACCATCATGTATTAGAAGTATATTCATCGTTTGAATGTCTTGCGCCGTAAGACAGCCAAAGTTAATATCGTAGTCAAGAAACTGCCATCAGCTGATGATAGTTTCAAGCACCACATCTTAAGAATTTGTTATTAGCTGACCGCAGCTAACGTTAACGGTTCATGCACAGTGACTTACGAACCAGAGATAATATCACAACTATTTCTTAAATATACATAAACTCTTAATATCTGCCACTATCTGTGAGTGACGTATCTACTGTATACAATATTCTATCACATCCACCCGATGAACGCAGCCATAAAAATGAATCGAATCACACAGCACCAGTCAGACCAAATAACCACCCACGACACGCTGCTCTCAGGAAATCTGAGAACACCATCATTAAATCACAATGCACCATTAATCATTAAACCATTTGAACTCAATGTTGAGCGCGTTCTCGCAAATCAGATCAGGGCTGCCAACTGTACCACTCACCTAAATGTCACAAACACAGGGGGTGGAGTCTATGTGGAAGTAGGTGCTGCGATGTATTTCCTCCTGCGCAAAGTTGCCAATCACTACTTTAGCACCTATCCACAGTCAGACGGTGTAGTCATCACTCAAACCTCAGCAGACCAAAATGGTTTCGAGATTCAGACTACCTACAAGGTTAGCCCTGCAAACCATCCAGGTTATACAGTAGACATGTACCACACAAAATTTTCCATGTTAGTAAACGGTGCAACCGAAGGAGTAAAGACCTTCTTTAGCACTGACCTTGAACGTCTCCTCCAGCTCATACATTCAGCCAAAGTTAACGGCTCGAGTGTAAGCCTGGCAACTTGGAATCTGCAATTAAAATTCTTTTTGGAAGCGGCTCTGGCGTCCAACAGTACAACAGTATCGTATGGTAAAAATGCAAAACGTGCAGCCAAGTCACATAACTTAGAACAATCTCCTATCCGCTGCAGTAAATGCAACCGAAATTGCCAATCGCACCCTGTCTTCTGTGAATCTGGCCAACATTGGGCACACTCTGTATGTATGAAGCTCACATTAGGAGAGATTGAACGTCTAGGTACAGATAACTGCGCGTTTAGCTGTCCAGATCACAGACCAAGCCATGCAGGCAATGATGATGCCACCATCATGAGTAAACAACTAGCATTACCTACAACTTCATCCAGCTTACTAGCTAGCTCAGTGACATAGATTTCGCCTCCGCATGCTCATCATCACCCAACAGCTACAGACAATGCTGTGTCAGCTACTGTAACCACACCACTCACAGCAATTAAATTACCCTCGCCAGCAACAGATCCTCATCAACACCACCAACAGGCCACTTTAAGCTCCCCTACACAGAAGAGCCACAGTGTCAGCAGCAGTCCCACCTTGCTACAAATGACACAAACTAAGCCACTTACCCAAGACCTAGCACCGGTACTTGATGACACAAGAAATAGGCAGACAAGTCCAACCCGGGATATGCCTTAGCTGATATGCCAACTATGTAGCCATTGCCTGGAGGACAACCCATCAGTTCTCTGCACTGAATGTGAAGCACGAACGAGAATTGTATACATGTGCAATGTGTGCTAGCTACAGAGCGACTTCACCAACCTCAGACCCACCTGAAACTAGGCTGACAGACCTGACATCCCAATCTCATCAAGCAGAGCCATTCTAATGTAAAGACGCAAACTCGTTAACACAAATAGACACCGCTATATCTTATGCACCAGTAGATCCTGCACAAGGCATAAATGCCGTTAAGACTAGCAATCGCAACTGCATTCTCGCACTACCAGCCAAGAATGCTATAGCTGCTCCCATCAGTACTGGTGCTAGAGCTTCGTGTAATGGAACAAAAACTACGAAAAGCAGAAACTGAGCTCAAAATAAAGGCTGCTGCGATTCATGATCTATCCACTGCTCAGGCTCTTATCACACAGCTAGAGTTGAGACATGAAGAGCTACAAAAGTCAAACAAGTTGCTCCGCATGCGAGTCACCTCATTAGAAGCAGAAAGAATAGTAGCTGCTGAGGCAGATGTATCAGAAGGGCTTTCACCCAGATCAGCACGGGCACCGGTTCGACAGAGACCGTCCACCTCTACAGGACTAGAACATCTTACCCAGCGTCTAAATATGCTAGAGTTAAGAGAACTTTATAAACGTGTTGAGACCCTCGAGGCAAGAATGTGCTCTGTACCTCAGCACCTGCCAACACCCTCGGTCCTAGGTATTCCAGGCCAAATACCAGGCTATCCACATTCTTCAATGGTGCATAGCCAGTGTACATGCCCAGCATTTCCAATGATTATACCTCCACCTGGGTATCAAACAACCCAGTGTCAACCACTACCACAGCAGCCAGCTCCACCGGTCCCTAGTAGTGGCTTGCCACTTGTAGCACCACAAGCTGCTAGGTCATTGCCTCCTGTAGCACCACAAGCTGCTCGGTTACCACCACCTGTAGCTACACAAGCTGCTAGATCATTGACACCTGCACCAACACAAGCTGCAAGATCATCGCCACCTTAACCAACACAAGCTGCTAGATCATCGCCACCTATACCAACACAAGCTGCTAGACCATCGCCACCTGTAGCACCACAAACCGCTAGGTCACCGCGTAATGGCAGTCATTTTCCAAGATCTCGACCTAAATATTGGAACGGTTTGCAAAGCGGTGAAACTACTAGCACTAGTTCATTGACAAATGCTCCATCTCGGGATAGGCAACATCAATTTCCAACCTTTCCACTCAAAGGCCCTGGTACAGATATCATCATTCCAAAGAAAAACCTGCCACAGATATACCAAATTAACAAAGCATGGTGATATAGCTTCAAAACCTAGTGGGCCCGAAATTAAAATACCACAGAAAACACCTGCACAAATCATTCCAACAAGTACTAGGATGATACACCGCAGCATGACAGGCCTAACACAACCACATAAGGTTATATATAAAGAGCAGATGCAGAAGCCCAAAATAATCGCTCTTACAATATCAGCGGATTCAGAGGTATCAGATCCCCTTCAGAACATGATTACCGAGATAACAGATGTTCTCTCTGTACAAGAGCATTGGTTCTCCAATTTTCAGTTGAAAGATCTTAGCAATTTTAACCCAGCATTTGCAGTTGCATCTAAAGCTATCGATGACACCGACCCGATCTCTCCGGCACGGAAACCAAAAGGCTATGGAGGTATCGCAATCTTCTGGCGAGGAGATATCAACCATATAGTCACCCCTCTACCTGATGGAAATAGTAAAATACAATGCATAGAGATCCAGTGCCTTGATACGCCTCTTTTAATAGTGTCGGTATACATGCCATGTAGAAAGGACACAGATACTGAGATATTTTACCGAAGCATTAGATCAGCTATATGAAATCTCCCAAAAGTACTGTGTCTCACATAATATACTCATAGCAGGAGATCTTAATTGTGATCTAACCATCAGAGAGAAGTTCAAGCGACACCGCCTGATGCGAGAGTTCTTGCAAGAACAAGGTCTATTGTATAAAACATCTGGACCTACATTCATGCATGCCAGTAATGCTGGGAGCTCAACTGTACATTATTTCCTACTACCAGAACACTCATCACATAGAAACGTAGAGGTAGATAAGCATGAAATGGCCAGTAACTGCTCTGATCACTGTCCTCTCTCAATCTCGCTTAAAATTGCAATTCAGCCGCTGGGAATAAAACCGATGCAGACAGCAATGCCGCTCCCTCAGAAAGTAAACTGGAGCAAAGTCGATAGCAAAGGCTATAAAGAGTATCTGCAAAAGGCATTGGAAGGATATAATCCCGGGATCAAGAATATGCTGGACATATGTACTGTATAAACTAAGCTCTGTGACACTCTCACAGCTGCTACTGCCTCATCACCGCAGATGATCCAAAAACGCCAGAGGCCTTTACGGCTATGGAATAATGAAACTGCTGATGCTGTCGCAGAAAGTAAGATAGCTCTCCATAATTGGAAGACCTGTAACAGACCATCAAACCAAAACCACCCAACCTCAGCCCGAAGATCTAGAGCCAAAAAGCTACTGTGCCAGGCACAAAGATCAGTAGCGGACAAGCGTAACACTGACATCCAACCCCTACTGTTTGCCAGAGGGAATGATAGAAGACTATTCTTTAGGCTAATCCGCAAACAGCGAGGATGTAGAGTACCTAAAGTTACAGAACTTAAGGTCCTGAAAGATACATTCCCAAAAGACTGCATCATAGTATTGGATGGTATTCACATTTCTCACAGCTTGCCACCCCACCAAATATCCCAGTTGATGTCCATAGGAAAGCAGAACCGGAGTTTGATGAACTGGTGCTATCTGACATTGCAGCAGGAGAAAATTAAATGATCCAATTCACATACGGTGAAGTAGAGCAAGCAGTCAAGCGATTAAACAGCGGCAAAGCCTCGGATACTGATGGCATATCAGCTGAACACCTAAAAGGAGGTGGGATTGTAACGATGCACCTGCTGACCTTAATCTTGAATGCTATTGGCAAACTTAAAACCATTCCAGACATCTTCAAGGTAGGCCAATTAACACCATCTGTAAAACTCTAGAAATGCTTCTGAAAGTCCGCATCGAACAGACAGTACTTAAAAACACAACACCCTCTTCAGTTTGGATTTACATCCAGGGTTATCGCCAATGTACAGCGCACTGATGCTCCAGGAAGCTACCTCTGAATCGTGAATCAAGAACCTTAATACATACGTTGCTCTCCTTGATACCAAGTCATCCTTCGATGTAGTAAACCACACAAGCCTTGTGCGTAAACTGTATCTTGCTGGAATAGAGGGAGGCACTTGGACCCTCATCACACACCTTCACAAAAATGCTACCACCACAGTGAAATGGCATGGTGAGTGCTCGGAGCAAATTCAGCTCAGGCAAGGTATCAGGCAAGGGAGCATATTATCAACAGACCTGTACAAACTGTACTGTAGTGGTGCCTATATTGGGACTGTACACTCGGCAGTGCCGACCTGTGATGACGATGTCAGCCTAATCGCAAACTGCGAATATCAGCTACAGCACCTGATAGACACATCAAGCTATTACAGCACCTACGAGTTCTACGAACTGCAGCCAGCGAAATGTGCCATCCTATCAAACTGTAAACAGGAGAAGACAGCATTTACTCTAAATGGATAACTGGTATCAGCACCCGGCCATGCTCCCCATCTGGGAATCCAAAGGAGTGACCAGATTGCTAGTGCACGGCCCACCGTTGATGAAAACATAAAAGGCAAGACAACCAGCTTACTCTCTCATGGGTGCAGGACTCCACGGCATCAATGGGATAACACCAAATGCCAGTATGCACCTGATTGAGATATATGTCCTTCCCGTACTACTCCACGGTTTGGACATTCTCATCCTTAACAAGACAGAAATTAATCTGCTAGACAAATTCTACCACAAACTACTACTTCAAATATTAGGCCTTCCAGACAGGACTGCGTACCCTTATATCCTATTCGGCACCCTACCAGTTGAGGCTCGTATACATATGTTGAAGCTCATCATGACCAGAAATATCTGCGGAAACCAGGAAATGCTTCTATTCGAAGTAGCTGTAAGACAAAGTGTTATGAGAGGCTTTAACCAGGAGAGCTGGTTTGCAGACATACGCAGGACATTGGCAAGGTATGAGCTGCCATCCATCTATGAACTCATGGACAGCCCACCAGGAAAATGTGCCTGGAAGACCACTATCAGAACCAACATACACAAACAATGGTCTGCGAATCTCAACTCACAACTGCAGCTGCATCCCTCGTTGGAGTACGTCCAGCACTATCCAATTAATTTCTGCTCTGAACATCCAGCAGTTGACTCTGTTACTACATCAACCTACGATATACGCCTACTTGCAGTACGACTACGGCTACTGACAGGATGTTACATCCTTCAGCTGAACACAGCAAAGTTTAGCCGCTACACTGTTAATGCAACCAGCCTACTATGTAATGGTGGACCCGAGGACCTTCAGCACTTTCTGACTGCCAGCACTGCTCTAGCTGAAATCTGTATGAAATACCTCAATTTGATCCACTCTAGCCTATGTGCCACGTGCAACACCAACACCCACAACATCTGGACCAACAACAGCATCCTAACATCATTCCTGCTCGAGCCGTCTACATATATGTCTAACAAACCAAGCTGCAACTGCCATCATAAACTAGAAATGTCAGTGCGACAATACTTCTACTCACTACACCATCACAGGACCACAAAACTCGCAATTATAAACAGTAATAAATAGACCAAGTAATTCATACAAAAGTCCGCTTCTACTGTTGTCATTTTTGTATTTTACTCGCTCGTGAGGTGCTCCCGTATATGGGAGGGATTTCCGAAATGAACTGATTGGCCCACGACACCCATGTTTTTTGTCTGATCAACTTCACTTGAACAAACTTTAATGGCTCTTAGTCCCTAATCATATTCGTCAAAAAAAGGTAAAATTATATTCCAGATGATGAGCTACATCCTATTGCGAGTGCGTCGTCAAAGACAGGGTTCATAGAACTAATGCTTGACAATAATAAAAACTACATACTTCCGAGTGCCTAGTGATGTAGCAGGAGAGATCTCAGAAACGTCAAAGTGAAAATATCTGTAATGTACACCATCCATTCCAGTCAATTCGTGTGGTTGTGAGTCGGGTCTTTGAAAGTTGGTCCGGTGAAAGAGAATTTATGTCCTCAGGATGCTGGGTGGGCCAGTGGGTAGACCACTCGGCTCCAAAACTCTAGGCAGGTGCCGGAGAATTGCCAGGTTCGAGCCCCACTCAGGTCAAAAATTGAAAAAGTAAAATTACTTTCCATATGATGAATGAGCTACATCCAAGTGCCAGTGTGTCGTCAAAGATAGGGTTCATAGAACTAATGCTTGACAATAATAAAAACTACAAACATATATACAACCAATTTCGGCTTCAGATTCCATCAAATAAATATCCAATATGGCGGCCAAATACACTACATGTTGATTGGTCCATGGTGGTTTTTACGGATCAGCTTCCCTTGAACGAACTTTCATGGCTCTTAGACCCTAATCATACCTCCTGAATTTCAGCTCTGGATAAGTCATTTTCAGGAAAACTAGGTCATCCAAGATGGCTGCCAAACTAATTGGCCAATCAATTTCACTTGAACAAACTTGGTTCAGCTCTTGCCCTAGATGATATTTCATGAGTTTTGAATTGATCCCCCCCCCCCCCCCAACACCCCCCCACCCCCAACCTCCAAGTACTTTCGGATAAGATTTTTAGACATTTCTCGAAATCCAAGATGGCCACCGGCCAAAATGGCCGATCGTCTTCGTTTGAACACACTTGAATCTCTATGCTGTAAAGATGCTTCCTGCCAAATATAATTGAAACCGGCCCAGTGGTTCCCGAGAAGACATTTTACATTTCCCATTGCTTTAGTATGGGAATTTTTGGCGGGAAAATGATCCAAGATGGCCACCAAAACATTTATTCGACAGTTTCAAGTTGGCAAATTTGAAATCAGCAGGCTCAAAAGCATATATATATATAAAACCAATTTCGGCTTCAAAATCTATCAAATAAAAAAATCCAATATGGCCGCCAAACACGCTACATTTTGATTGGCCCACGAGTCAGCCCGATCCCTTCAGCTGGTTCTGGATAAGTAATTTTCACTAAAACTATGTCAACCAGATGGCCACCAAACTGTTTGACCAATCAAGTTCCCTTAAATAAACTTGGTTGAGCTCTTGCCCTAGATCATATTTCATGAGGTTTGCTTCAATCCCTCAAGTGGTTTTAACGTTTCTAAAAATCTGCTAAAATCAAATATAGTCACCGGCCAAATTGGACGATCAGCATCTTTTGAAAAAACTTGGATCCCTATGCCGTAAGGATGCTTCCTGCCAAATATAATTGAAATCGGGCCAGCGGTTCTTGAGAAGCCATTTAAAGGAAAATTTGATGGATGATGGACGAACGGACACACGATGCCTGGTCGACACGACATAAGCTCACTGAAAGGCCAGGTGAGCTAAAAAGTAGTAAAGATTCCACAAAATCTTATCAGTAATGCTAGATCGCATCCCCGCATTGCATAGAACACTTCTGTAAGGTTTCTGTGAAATCATGAGTCAGTTTCTTAAATCACTTCCTCAAAACATTCAAGATGGCTATGTACCTACGGTTATAATGAATGTCCTATTCCAAAAGGAATGTGTGTGGATAAAGATGGCCGCTCTGTCTCAAGAATAAAAGTAGTTTATAAGCTTAGATGGTCACCTCCCGGACGTAGCTCATTTTAGATGGTCATTTTAGGTTACTGGCTAACTCCACCACGAGGTATAGATTTGATATGGGTGTGCAGTCATAGTAGAGAATACATCATCTTACTGACCAGTGAACAGTGAGAAGTGTGGCGATGGTGATGCAAATGATTAAAAGTAACATATCCTCTGAACTAGTGAACACACTGGCACTCACTGCACCCAGCCGTCTATGCGACTTTAGACCAGCATGAGTTTGATCTCGAACCAAGAACTTCTGGATCTGGATGTTTAAGGCCAATTCTGACGTGAACATCGGAAAGGAGTGCCCTTACCCCACAGGCAAAGCTGACCTGAAATGGTCAGACGTTGGAGGGGAGATTACCCAGTCCTCCATATGGTTCCAAGCTAATTTTGTCTTCAAAAACAAGAATTCCTGGGAATTAAATGTCTCACCCGTCATCTGTTTGTAACAGTGGCATTGACCTTTGACCTTCTGACATGTTATCACGTTGCTTCCTAACATAGGTAACTATGTCTTCAAGTTCAGTTCCAATAGGGTTAAACAATCCTGAAATATAAATGATTTGATGACTGGCAATACAGCCTTGACACGGGTGAAATATCAAGTCTATGATGACCGTGACCTTGATGTCACTATCTGCTTGCGGCATCCTTATTTCATATGGGGGGCCCATGTGTCCAAGATTAGTTCTGGTAATATTAAGTAATTTCAAAATATAAATGTATTTAAATTGCTAAACAGAAATTTAGAGTGGATAAAGCAGAGGTAAAATAGCAAGGTCAGAATGACCGTGACCTGGTGACCTACATGTCACCATCCTGTATCCTCTTGATATAAGCAACCGTTTACCAAAGTTGTGTTGCCTTAGGGTTAAGCAATCTCGAAATATAACATCAGATTTGCTAATCCTGAAAACTTAACATTGAAAAATAAGTTTTGTAGAGGTCAGAATGACCGTGACCTTCGACGTTGTGACTTCAGTTTCAGCATGCTGCTTTCTAACATTATAGGTAACAACGTATCCAGATTAGTTCCAATAGGATTAATCAGTCCTGAAAAATAAGCCGAGATGTTTTGCTAAACGCAGACCTAACTTTGCAAAAAATGGGGGTTTTCCAAGGTCAGTGACCTTGACCTTTGATCTTGTGACCTCAGTATCATCAGGCCGCATACTTGCAGTATAGGCAACCAGATAGTCAAGTTTAGTTGCAATAGGATTAACCGATTCTTAAAAATAAGCCAAGAAGTTTTGCGCAAAGCCTTAACATTGTGGACGCCGTCGTCGGAAGTGACACATGTCTCGCTTTCTGCTTCACAGGTGAGACAAAAATGAGTTTTTTGAATTGTTCAGTTTGGCAGGCCATTGATCAAAAGCACTTTGAATTGTTGGCAGCTCTTGTTTCTACAAAAAAATTTTCATTTAGCTTAGGTTCATCAAGAGCGATACCCGGCAGAACCTCATTGGTTATCTTGTAGAACAACCATACTTTGCAATACATGTCCCCTACATGGTGACAAATCTGTTTAGAGATCGAGACAAAACTCCATTAAAAATTGACCGAAGCTGTTGAAACTAGAACTTGATCTGTAACGTCTCATAACAAAGCAATGTACCAAGTTTCAGATAAATATGGTGAAGGAGAACGAAAATGTCTGCAAAGCTGACATGTTTGTATTTCATAAGTCGAAAGGAGACGTAACTACATGAAGAATTTACCAAAATGTCTGAAAATTGAATTTGCTCTGTAACTTCATATACTAAAGCAATGTACCGATTTCCCGTTGAATATCTTAAGGGCATTTGAAAAACTAATATTTTTTGTATTTCATAAATCGAAAACGTCTGAAGCGCGAACGTCCTCTGTAACTCTGTAATTAGTAAAGCAAGATACCAATTCTCAGTTGAATCCCTTGAAGGAGTGCAAAAAAAGTAGTTGAATATCTTGAACTACCAAAAAAGTGCGGAAAACTAATATTTTTCGTAAGTCGAAAGGCGGAATAACTCTGATAATAATGAAAAATACCATCTATCTCGGGACTGAGCCTAAACTCAGTGGATGCAAGTGCGCTGTTGGCCCAGTCATACACCGACGTCATTGCCAACGACCATGCGCCTACCAAACCGGTGGCCATAGCCATTGTGGCAAGCTCACAGGCTGTGGAGAAATGCAGCCTGTAAACTGAATTCCAGGCAGTGAGGTTGGAGCAGTCAGTCACTGACGGCTCACATAACATACTCCTAACAAGAATTACATGGAGCCACATCTGCCACAAAATGCAGAAACATAGATTCTTCTCTAGCTCCCACAACGGACTATCACACAGGTCCAAAAATCATTGGCAATTGCCCAATTGCCAAACTAGAAACGTACCTCTAGCAGGGTAAGGGTCACCGGCTTCCCTGCATCAACTCGCAGACAATAAGTGGACAGACAGAGTATCATTCTTATTAAAGTGACACCCCCACCCCCACCCCCCTCCCACCCATTCTTTCAGTCAGATAAGATATAACCAAACATCCCCTTTTGACGTCACCATGGTCGCCATCAAAATGATGTCATAAACCTAGTCTTTACCTCCAGGAATCATCTATCATTATTTGTTAAAAATACCAATTCAACTATGGCAGAGTTTTACTGTCCCAAATGTGAAAGCGTGTTCGCACATCAAAAATGTGCATTCGTTCTTCCATGTCACAACTTTACACAATACCATATCATGTGTTTGCACAAATTTGTCTATTTTCACTCTTAAAACTAATTCTTAAAAAGAAACAACAAAGACATAATACTCACCTGGTGTTTTTTTAATGTTTTTTTCCTGTCTCCACCCCTAATGGTTTTTCACACCCTGTAAAACCCCATGCTTTGAGTTCACATTTTAACATACAATATAATGATAAGTTATGGGTGATATAAAACTATACCCATACACATACCAACATGCGCTCTGATGAGTTCCGATCAAGGAACGAAAAGCCTGGTCTTGAAAATGGTAATGACTACCCAGGTCAAACCTCACATCCTGTGGGCCCCACTCCATTTCCCAAACTTTTACCAATGGTATAGCAAGACACATACCATTAACAAGAGCTTTAGTGAAACTCAACATACGCCCGCAGGCATACTTGTTTGAGGAATGCTAAATATGAACAGTTTGTCTTTGATAAATAACACTTCGTCTATCCCTAAAACATCTGCTGAACGAAAAATTGTGAGTGTAGGTTCAATATTCTTCGAGATATAGCTTAGAAAGAAAATTTCTACAAATTTTAGCTTTTCAGGGGCGATAACTCAGGCAAATATGGGCATATTTTGCCGAAACGAAATCATTGCACTTTGTCTATCCCTAACACATCTGCCGGAAAATGTATAGGTTCAAGTCTTCAAGATCTGGCCCGCACAAGAGTTTTGATGAATTTTAATCTTTGAAGGGAGATAACTCTCACGAATATGCGAGGATTTTGTCGAAAGGAACTCATGAGACTTAGTCTATACCTAACACATCTGCCGGGAAAAAAATTGCGAATGTAGGTTCAATACTCTTCGAGATCTGGCCAGGAACTGACCATTTGGACGAATTTTAATCATTCAAGGGAGATAACTCCCGCGAATATACGAGGATTTTGCCGAAATGAAATCATTACTCCCGCGAATATGGCCGGATCATGCCAAAACAAAATCATGACACTTCGGCTATACGTACATCTTTTGAAAAAAAAATTGTGAGTGTGGGTTCAAAACTCTTCGAGATTTGGATGATGACTCCCGTGAATATAGGCGGATCATGCCAAAACAAAATCATGACACTTCGGCTATATGTACCACATCTTCTGGAAAAAAATGTGTGTGTGGGTTCAAAATTCTTCGAGATTTGGCCTGGACAAGACAATTTTGACGAATTTTAATCTTTCAAGAGATAACTCTGGCGAATATGGGCAGATCTTGCCGAACCAAAATCATGACACCTCGCCTATACATAACACATCTGAAAAAAAAATTGTGAGCGTAGGTTCAAAACTCTTTGAGATCTGTACCGGACAAGAAAATTGACAAATTTTAAGCTTTCAAGGGAGATAACTCTAGCGAATATGGGAGGATTTTGCCGAATTGAAATCATGACAGTTCGTCTATAGGTAATATAGCTGCTGAAAAAGAATTGTGACTGTAGGGTCAAAACTCTTCGAGATCTGATCCCGGACAAGAATCAGACGGACGGACAGATGGACGGATGGAGAGCGCCATCACATAATACGACCCCGCTTTACGCGGGCGTATAAAAAGTCATAGAACCGGTAAAAACTATAATATAGAAGAAAATTTTGGTACAACTGCCAAAAAAAACAACAAAAACTGCCAAAAAAATCCCTAACGGTAGAAAATTAATACCACAACCGGTAAAAAAAACCACATCCGGTAAAAATATTTCACAACCAGTAAAAATTATACCGAGCCGCAATGACAGCCACAACCGGCAAAAAACCTACAACTGGTAAAAAAAACCAACCGGTAAAAAACACCCAAGCCGCCATGACGGTCTCAACCGGTAAAAACATCAACCGGTAAAAATTGACCACAACCGTCAGAAATGGCGATTTACTGAACCGCCAAACCAACACAACAATGCCATATATGGGCAAATCCAAGCCAATCCCCAGGAAGGTATAAAAGGGGCTGAAAAAACAGCTTCAGACCATTCACTCACAACAGCATCCAAGCGTCAGGCTTTATTCATATAACCAGTCTTTTGGTTTTATATTATCTGACTACGTTGTTATCAAGCTTATACTAAAGCAATGTAACGATTTTCCCTTGAATATCTTGAGGAGGCTACTGATCCTCTGAATCTTGCAAGTCGAATTGTAGACATACATTACTGTAGGCATCATGAGGCATTAGTGGATTGACAGTCAATGATACTGATAATACGATCAGGCTCGGACCGAGTAAGGCGAGCATGTTTAGACTTGCTTTTGATGGCCAGTTTATGGTTGAAGACACCCAGGCTGGAATGATTACATGGTGTTGGTGAACAAGAATAATATGAGCAAGCAGAAGCGATGGTGATCGCTAACTTTCCCCCAGGTGCTATCTACTGATAAGAAGTTTCATCCTAAATAAGGACAGCAGGTGTGTTACTATTTTGGATTAGCCTTTGCATGCTAAAGCAATGGTGGCTGTCTCAAGATGGTGATCTGTCCTCATTACAGCTAAGGCTAGATAATTTCATCTCCATATCATTCGAGTGTGCCGATGGATATGGAAGTGAATTCAACTATATGTGCTCATTTATTTAACCCTTATTTAACTCTTAACCCTCAAATTGGTCAAGAAAATTTAAGTATTTAATTTTCTTATTGTATGTCTATTTTCAGGCCAATAGAATACAATTTTTTTCAATTTATCACTGGAATGGCTGGTTCGGTTATCGAACCAGTCATTCCAGTGATAAATTTTCAAAAATTCTATTTTCTTGACCTGTAAATGGACATTCCACAAGACCACAGCAGAGGTCGGTTTTGGCCTTTATGACCAATAAAGGGTTAACCTTGTTTCATTCTTGGAGAAAGCCTATCTAGGGTAAGACTTACTCTACTTACATAGTTAGGTACCAACATTTAGTTAGCCATTTGTTTGGATAACAATTTGACAAAGTTGTTGCTGCTTCATTCCGTAACAACATATTGTCAAATTGATCATCAAGTCAGTGGTGGTGTGTGTTAGACTGAAAGCTTGATGCTCATTTTAGAATATTTAGAGTTAAAGTCGATGCAACATCAATTTCTATTCAAACTTCAATATTTAGCAAGTGGCACATATTGCCAACTATTTTCACAATAATTTGACTGAATGATGTTAGTGCCATTGACACCAACCACCTTCACACACTATGTAAAAATATACAACTTTCTCTATGTAATAATAACTTAGGTCATGCGTTAACCAATGTCTCAATCAAAATGGTTGACATAACTCATTAAAATAATCACAAAGTCTCTCACGAAACTGCATAAATTGCTGAATTTACAATTTAATAAAAATTTTGTTGAATATTTGGAAACGTATTTGACTGAGAGCTGCTGCTGGCACAACTTAGCTACAGTATAACTACCTTGAAATAGGGATTCTGGGAATTCACGGTTCAGTGTATAAATCGATTCTAACACGCATCTAAAGTGGGGAGGAGCTAAGCATGAAATGGATCCCGCCATCATTCAATGCAACAAGTTAAATTAAAGATCATCTTATACTTTATTGTATTTACAGATATGTTACACTATAGAACACTATGTACATACATGTATTACTGGTCCATAATTAATGTGTGTAAATAGTAACAAATATACAAAATTCTTCTATCTCAAGTATAAATCACGCAATTTGATACATATTGATTGAGTATTCCATACCACTGATGAACACAATAATTGGTATTCACTCGCCTCGCAGATCTAATATCATTATCCTGATAATGCAAGTTACTGGGATGGTACTGGGACGCATTGATCAGTTATTGGTACTATAACAGCCCATATCGGGCCGTATTGACCCATTATTGGCACTATAACAGCCCAGTAACCTGCATTATCAATGTAGCCGTTTGGACATAACGGGTATGAATTATGCTTTTACGATCAAAACAATTTCAGTCAGAAAAATCAAAATTGGTATTTATTATAAATAGAATACAATTCTTCTTAACCATCCTTTCTGATTGAACAATATTTGCTTCTTGTTCTCGTTCACTTGGGTTTGTCATGACACAGGAGATGACAGATGTATTTTAACTCATTAACACTCATTTCAGACAAAAACAGCTTCCCCAGTGGTCTTGCGAAATGTCTATTTGCAGACCAAGAGAACACTATTTTTGAAAATTTACCACGAATGACTGGCTCGATAACTGAGCCAGTCATTCCAGCGGTAAATTTTCAAAGATATTTTCTCTTGGACTGCAAATGGACATTTTCTATGAGAAAACTTAAATTTTCTTAAACAAATTCGAGGGTTAAAAGGTTAAGAGTTCACCAATATGCATGACGTAGCTTGGCTTTAGTTTTTAGATATACATAGCCATTCCCGTTACAGGACATTCTATAATATAAGCAATATAATATCTACATGTAAGTGAGGTGAGGTATAGTTCATCAGCTCGCCTTCATTATCTGAATTATTATAGCTTACACATTTTATTGACCCTCAAATTTGTTAAAAGAATTTTCAATTTTAGAAAACGTCCATTTGCTGACCAAGAAGACTACTTTTGAAAATTGACCACCAGAATTACTGGCTCGGGTTATCGAGCCAGCCATTCCAGTGGCCCATTTTAATAAATAGTCTTCTTTTGGTCTGCAAATGGACATTTCTCAAGACTACTACGGATGCCGTTTTTGGCTGATATGAGTGTTAAAGGGTTAATTACTGCACGATCTTCACACCTTCATCAAAATCTGAACAGAAATTTCCATGTCTCATTAAGAATGTGTCACTGTGCATATCTTTTAATACATACATGTATAATATTTCCTAACTGCTTCAAGCTACCCGAGGGATTTCACATAGTTCATTAACATAGATATTCATACACACCATGACACACCAGCTCTCCAAACATTGGTGAGAGATCAGCTCATGCACGAACACCTACACACGCATAGTCAACTCTTGCAGCCAATTGCAAGCAAGCGCATGTACACACATGCACATCCCTGGCAGCTGCTCGTACACATTAATGACTCCTACAGAGACAGTTTCTGGCCATTGCATTGCTGCGTTTATATAAAATATTACAAAAAGCCTAGACATAATTCCATCATCATTTCACCAATCCTGCCCGTTTGGCTTCTGTTTCGTATATGAGCAATCTCCACATTTTGACGATGAACACTTCTGCCTCCTCATCAAGCACCTGTAAAAATAGCATATAGTAGGCGTAGAAATATGATAAGAGCAGTTTACAGATATTCTAGTCTATTCTCACACATCTAACATGTCTAAAGGTAATGTACTCATGCTGGAACTAAAGGCTCACATAAATCACAAACTAGCTCAGAAATAACTTTAAATGTTTCCAAATCAAAATAACATGTACTGTTGAATATTTTCTTATTAATTAACATGTTTTTGTTTTTAATTGAAAACATGTTAACTTATTTCTGAGCTGTACATGTACTATATTAACCATGTTAGGCTTATAAACCTGCAACGGTGTAAGGAATATAGTGTTGAATATTTTAAAGTAATTTGCTGGGAGCTGTTGTTGCCAACATATTTCACGGCATTCCTGTACAGTTGTCTTGAATTTTAAACATTGCAATTTCACCCATCTTTTCTCTACAGTATGGATACATCTATCTGTAGATCTGTATGTATCCTCTAATGTGTTACTGGATCAGTTATTCTCCAACGCTACATGTCTTTGGATCAGTTATATGGAGAAAATGGTTGTCTTCTCGCATAAAAAATATAATCACACATTGTCAGATGTGACGTAGGTTTGTTATTTATGACCAATGCGTCTAAAATTAAATGAGCCTTTGAAGACAATGAGCATTTGTCATTTGGTTGTCTGATTTTGTCCCATTATCAGCACATTTTATCTACATGTGATCTGCACGGTAATGTAGTGATCCGATCTGTCACTCAAGTAGCTGCTGGTTCTATAATCAGAACATGCCACAGCTGTTACATGACGTCAATCTGACACCAAAGTGACACATGGTTCATTTGACACCAAAGTGACACCTGGTTCATCTGACACCAAAGTGACACATGGTTCATCTGACACCAAAGTGACACATGGTTCATCTGACACCAAAGTGACACATGGTTCATCTGACACCAAAGTGACACATGCTTCATTTGACACCAAAGTGACACATGGTTCATTTGACACCAAAGTGACACATGGTTCATCTGACACCAGTGACACATGGTTCATCTGACACTAAAGTGACACATGGTTCATCTGACACCAAAAGTGACACATGCTTCATCTGACGCCGAAGTGACACATGCTTCTTTTGACAGCAGTGACACATGGTTCATCTGACACTAAAGTGACACATGGTTCATCTGACACCAGTGACGTATAGTTCATCTGACACCAAAATGAGACTTGTCCAACAATAAGCGTCTGAATTGCACAGCTTTTTTGAATTTACTGTTTAATAAGCATTTTGTTGAATATTCTGAAGACTTTTGACTTGGGAAAGGTTAGGCAGCAATAGTTCCGGTTAGCGGATTCAACCGCGGGCACAAAGTGAGGGAAGCTTAGCTAGAAGTCGGTGGGTCATTCATGTGGGTAAAAATTGAACCCTGTATTGCCCTTAAAGCATGTGACACAACTGTGCAATATAAAGCTTATCTCTAAACATATTACAGCGGTCAAAATAAGGAAATTTTATATGCATAATGCAGGAAAGAATGGGTGTTATGGGTAAATTTGCAATCTCAGATTTATTTTGACCCATGTTAAGAGTAGTTCTGCAAACATAGTCAAACCCATCTTCATCAGTCATATTACATACTGTAAGAGCTGTAACCCTTTAACTCTTAGCACTCTGATGTTAAAATTTTTAATTTTCAAATTAAATTAAAAGATGAACGGGTGTTCATTTTTAAACAAATTTGGTGAAAGATGGTGCTGTCGTACACCGCAACACAAGCAATCTATCACAGGAATGATGGGCTAGATAACCGCACCAGTCATTCCAGTCTTCTTCTTCTTTCCTCTTTTCGTTCGCTGATCATACCGCCAGTCCTGTAAGTGACTATCGACATGATCGTTAAGTGCGTGGATCCATGGTTTATTAGTGCGCCGTGCGGCCTGGAAACTCCGTCTTCAGCACTCGAGGTTTCTGTCAGGGTTACCTCACCCTTACTTCCTTTAGTCACCTCTTACGACATGCAGAGGATACAGAAGGTATATTCTAAGCCCCACCTACAGGGCAAGTCATTCCAGTGATACATTCTCAAAAATAATCTGTCTGCATATTGACATTTTCTATGAAAAAATTTAAATTTTCTTAATTTAACAAAATTTGAGGGTACAGGGTTACAATGCTCATTAAAGATAGGTTGAAGTTTAATACACGTTAGTTGTTATACTAACGTCTTTTATGAGGGCCACCAGGGTTCTGTCGAGCTAGTTGTTTAGTGGGGTGAAATGGCCTACTCCCTGTAGAAAACATGGGGCCGTTTGTCAAATGTTTGATCAATTACATACATGGAAGGTAGCTATGGTCTTAAATCCTAACGGCCATTGACACATGCGTACAGGTAATGATGGGTCGTTGTCAATTTTATCGTGATAAATGGTGCAAGGGCCTCAAAATGCAGACACCCTGTCATCGATATTTGACTGTTTGTCTAATATCCTGTCAAAAATTAAAACATCCATCACAAATAAGAATCAGAATAGTTTTTCATCATTCAGGATATGAAGACAGTTTGCAATCATCCAGTCAATCTAACAACGTATAAACTCCTATAAATGTCTTATTCACTTTTATCATATAAACCCGGCTTTCAGCTCGTTTAATACTCCTTGATAAGGACACATGTGTAATAATATTCAACGTAAGATTTTCATTGGTTATAAAGTAACGTGAAAGAAAGATTTTCATTGGTTATAAGGTAACGTGAAAAAGATTTTCATTGGTTATAAGTTAACATGAAAGTAGCATTTTCATTGGTTATAAGCTAACGTGGAAGAGATTTTTATTGGTTATAAGGTAACGTTAAAGGAAGATTTTCATTGGTTATAAAGTAACGTGAAAGAAAGATTTTCATTGGTTATAAGGTAACGTGAAAGGTAGATTTTCATTGGTTATAAGGTAATGTGAAAGGTAGATTTTCATTGGTTATAAGGTAACGTGAAAGGTAGATTTTCATTGATTATAAGGTAACGTTAAAGGAAGATTTTCATTGGTTATAAAGTAACGTGAAAGAAAGATTTTCATTGGTTATAAGGTAACGTGAAAGGTAGATTTTCATTGATTATAAGGTAACGTGAAAGATTTTCATTGGTTATGAGGTAACGGTGAAAGAAAGATTTTCATTGGTTATAAGTTAACGTGAAAGGAAGATTGTCATTGGTTATAATATAACGTGAAGGAAAGATCATTGGTTAGACTAGATTAATCGGTCGATGACGCGTCATCACAAATCCCCACATTCACCGCTTTGAACTTTTGACACACCCCACAACCCACTCCGGGGAGGAGCCAAATGTAAAGGTCCTTTTGCATTCGGCAATCATATGGATAACTCACATACCAAATTTGGTTGAATTTCGTGCAATAGTGTCAGAGGAGTTGCATTACAATCAATTTCATGACCTTTTGACCCCATCCCCCCCGTGGTGCCGCCAAATGTAAATGTGCTCATCCACTCCACATTGATATGGGCAACTGCAATCAATTTTTTTTACCCAACCCACCACTGGGGGCAGGGCCAAATGTAAATGTGCTATGTACTCCACATTGATATGGGTAACCCTGACCAAATTTGGTTGAATTCTGTACAACAGTTTCTGAGGAGATGCATTACAATCAATTTCTGCAGGTTAAAATTTAACCCTTTGACCCCTCCCCCACCCCCTGGGGGGCGGAGTCAAATGTAAATGGCCCCTTGCACTCCGCAATCATATGGGTAACTCACATATCAAATTTGGTTCAGTTCCGTCTACAGATTTCAGAGGAGTTGCGTTACAACTTATTTGACCTTTTGGCCCCTGCCACATATTGAGTAACCAACATACATGGGAGGAGATAGCGTGACAGACACACGGACGGAGGCGATTACAATATCCCCGATGTTTCTTTAAAACGTGGGGATACTAATGTGTAATAATCTTACATACATGTACCTCTTGATACCGCAAATGTTTCCCAAAGACGACGGCCTATATGTAAACACGACAGGATACATTTTCTTGCTGATTTACATTTTCTAATATATATATATATCTATATACTAGCTAGTTATGACATATGTTTGTAAATGTGCATCATAGACGCAGGAATTTTAAGTTTGATTAAAAGTAATTTCAAATCAGAAATAACATGTTTTTCCTGTCATCAATTTTTGTGGCGCATTTCAGGGATCGACTTTATTGGAAAATTTGTCAAAATATCAGTTTCTATGATAAATAGAATCTCAAGCTCTGTCCCATTTCACATCATAGTATCAACCTTATTGAAAATTATCACATTACACTCACCAAAGCTCGTGCATTGTGATCATTTTCAACTCAGTTGATAACAGTATAAATATGAATACACACACACACACACACACACACACACACACACACACACACACACACACACACACACACACACACCACACACACACACACACACACACACACACACACACACACAGTCAACCAAAGAATTTAGAGACATATGGGCGTACATCTATCTCTGTGGTCTCTTCGTGACATACATATACACCATTTAAGGGAATAATTAATATTGAAATCAATAGGAAAAATTACCAGGAAGTTAGCTCGCATTCAGTTAGTGTAAAAACACATGGTAGATTATAACAACATTTTGTAGACTCACAGCTACAGCTTAAGTATATTTGTCTGTCAAATTTCTGACACAGGAGCTAACATGCCTACAGGCTCAGGTTTTTAGTAACTACATTGTACATACAGCATAACTCGGTCACAATTACATGTATAGTGAGCAGCATTTGTTAACCTTTACCACTCTGATGTCAATATTCTACTCTGATGTCAATATTTTATCTTTTACTGTGTCAATATCAAAGAAACTGGTGTACATTTTCCAACAATTTTGGTGGATGTTGCTACGAAAGCACCATCTCCCACCAAATTTATTGAAAAATGAACACCAGTTCATCTTTTAATTTACTTTGAAAACTTAAAATTTTTGGCACCAGAGTGCTAAGAGTTGATCGAGCAGAGAAAGATTGGGCTTCGCAGCTCAGTAACATCTGATAGACTTTTAAAAGTAATATATCCTGTCAAAAATTAAAACATCCATCATGGTTAATAATCAGAAGAGGTTTTCATCATCCAGGATATATGTAGACGTAAAATTTCAATTTGTAGACTAGAGATTGTTACTTTGAAACTAATTTTACTGAAAGTTGTTAGTGCCTATGGCAGTCAAATTAGTCTGTCAAATTAGTCTGGACTTATTCAAGTTTAGTTGGCTTGAAATTTTGATGCTGGAGTTTCAATGGTCAAAGGTTTAACCATGCCGAGACAAAACAGTTTAAACCCTAGAATTTAAACAAGAAGAAGAATGAGGATTGTTGTAAATGATATTGAAACAACCTTTAGCAGCAATATTGTTTACAAAATAAACATCATCAGAGATCAAGTAAAGATCTATATAAGTAAAGGAAGCTGCAGACAATAGCACATTGTCCTACACATAGCCTCATACTCACCATTGCCACATCATTAAGAATGGCCTGCGGTGTACTCTGCGCCATCACTTTCTGACATATAAACTCGGTTAATGTTGGCTCCTCCTCACCGATGTATTCAATTATCTTTTTGTCCACCCATGGCTTAATGCGTTTATCCATCAACACCTGAAAGGAAACGTCACAGCATACACTAATGGTAATGGAGAAATCCAGTTTTAGCTGGGCCCCGCCCATCTTTAGCTAAGCTCCACCCACACGTCGCACGAGTTGGGATCGAATGTTCCCGGAACACCCAGACTATTAATTTCCAGAAAACTAATTAAGATCATCACAAATGCATAACTGATGAGCTAAATCCTTGTTGTACAAATTATATGTCTTTAATATTTAAACAAGAGGCCCAAGGGCCTGTGGCGCTCACCTGGATCATTAGCATTTGAACCATTTGCATTTAAAGACATGGATAATTTTTTTTAAATCCAAGATGGTCACCAAAAGAATTGACCGATCAAAATTCTGTATTTACATTCTGAAGCCTAACCACCTAGGGTCATTCCAGCTGAGATTGATTGAAATCTGCCTAGCAGTTAATGAGGTGCAGGCTTTTAACTAATTTACCAAAACTTTTGGAAAATCCAAGATGGCCACCTAAAAACTGACCAATCAAAATTCTGCAAACTAGATCCGAAGCCTGTCACGGTAGGGTCTTTCCATCCAAACTAGCTGAAATCGACCAAGCAGTTAATGATGAGTAGTGTTTTCAGCGATATCCGGTATATTTTCATAAAATTCAAGATTTCACAAAAAAAGTTTACCAATCAAAAATCTATATACGAGTTCTGAAACCTACACCCATATACGGTCCTTCCAGCCAAACTACTGTAGGTTGAAATCCACCAAGAGGTTAATGAGAAGTAGCGGTCTGACAATTACTGGTAACTTTACGAAGTCTAAGATTTTCACCCAAACAATTAATCATTCAAAATTCTGAATAGATGTTCTAAAGCCTACCATCATAAAATCCATCTAGCTAAATTTGGTCGAAATGTCAGAAAGCTAAGGAATAGCATTTTGACCATTTTCGGCAGATTTTTAACAAAATCAAGATTTTCACCCAAACAAGATGGCCATCCAAAAAAATGACCAATTAAACTTCTGAATAGGTGTTCTAGAGTCTACCATGATAGGGTCATGCTAGCCAACTTTGGTTGAAATATGTCAAGCGACTAAGGAGAAGCAACATATTGACAATTTCTCGTAAATCTTTCATAAAATCTAAGATTTTCACCCAAAGATTTCTCAATCAAAATCCTGAATAGAATTTCTAGAGCCTTCCACCATAGAATCCATCTAGTGAAATTTGTTTGAAATACAGTACAGCTCAGAGTTAACTTAACATAAAATGCAACTGCAACGCGTGCATGACGTGTACATACCGGGTCTATTTTAAAATAATGGATGCATCACTTTCCCGTTGTGAACGGTAAAACAATGCGCTGTGAAAGTAAAACAGATGGGTTGGAAACAGTTTGACAACGCATCAGAACTCATTACAAAACGCATTTATGATATTGGCTAGACAAGTCGTTTGAAATCTGATACCATGAAACGCGCTCATAATTATGCCGCGCTGGTATAAGGACATTATGCGAGTCGACCAAGAAGGGCAACCGATTACTCGGGCATACACACATTATGCAATTATATTTTGCTAGGGTACCATAAATTTTCACGAAATTCCTGTCATGATTTTAGGGGGAGGCCTCATTCAATGTTGAATAATTGGCAGTATGTCGCATTATCAGTTCCGATACAGCTGCCTGGTAACGTAAACATTCCATTCTTACAGAACAAAATGAACCCAGTTACTTATTCACCGCCTAAATTCACCACTAATGAGAAATGCCTCGCGCGACTGTCTCGCCGATCGATAATTATGCGCCGTCGTAGATTCTCGGAAAAGTGTAGCCGTAAATTGAGTGGCTTGCTGGACATCTGACGTCATTATGAATGAATGAAAATTACTATCATAGTAAAATTTTGATCACATGTCTCGTTGTCATTCATAACGAATTGATGACGTGATTTATTTTAACCAGTCTCTGAGCGACTCACGATCAACAATGGTGGAACGCAAAATCTACACATATTCGCGGTGCCGCTTTTAAAACCAATAAAGCAAAATCTGAACGCCCACTGACTTTTAAATTAATAAAACAATGTCTGGTTCATGAAAATAGTGAAATTATCTCCCTGACTATTTATAATGTTAACTTTCACGGGTTTATTAAGGCACTATTTATCATCTAGCTATGTTATTGCTACGTAGAGGGGGGAGGGGGTGCGGCGATTGCTCATTACCTCGGCCTGGTTCCCGAGTGAGACAACAACAATGTGTTATACTCGGCTACATTACATTGCAATATAGTGAATACGAAAGCTACCAAATGTCACAAAAAAGAAAATCATTAAATCACCACGGACATTTTATTTCCGCGAAAAGCCAACGAGATATCGGTACATGTTACAGATTTAGGGGAGCATAGTATTTCATAACTAGCCCTGAACTAGTCTTTTTTCGTGTAGAGCACCGATGGGGACATTGCGGTAGCGGACACGAATCTGCTAATTTGTGCGTCAATATTATCAATAAAAACCACACCATCTGCATGTTTTAATAAAAAAGCGTCTACATTAGTTGAGCATTGGTACACATAAGCTATATTTTGACATCTTTAATCCATAATTTTGCGTTTATTCGCTGTCTGTTCATCGTGAACACGGGTGATGCGTAGAAGTGATAATGAAGTTGCTTACAGACAATTTTCGATATGTCAAATCTGGCCAATCGGCATGTTTCGCTGCGCTAGATGCTTATAAAAGTTAAATGCGAAACGACCCAATGGTTACAATTCTTGTACTAGATGCAAAACGTTCAGGGGCGCAAAACGTTCAGGGGGTGCATCGCTCCACTAATTCTCAACCGGGAATCATGCTTTTGTGCTTCGTAATATTTATAATTTTGATTTTTAATATTATGTCCCGTTGTCTTTTGTTTTAGGAAAACTTTCTCATATTTACCTTTGCCCCTTCTAGGAAATGTAATGTACTGCTAAGTTTGATTGGGTCCCAGGTAGTTTGGTCTGCAAATTGAGATTTCTCAAGACAACAGCAGCAGCCGTTTTTGGCTGATATGAGTGTTAAAGCGTCAAACATGTTATTTGCATTATATTTTCATGGTTAAATAAGCGCTAGTCATGATTTTCATGATCATCATATGTCCATTTAGTGGAGTATGATTTACTGCAGGGTTCCCAAAACTTTATCAAAAACTAAATTTCCCGAGTTTTCCCCACCGAGAAATTTTTAAAATTACATGAGAAATATTATAACTTTAACACGATTGCTGGAAAGTTAAGGTGGTTGAATCACAGCAACCAGGATGACTAAGATACTGATAAACATGGTAGGTAGCCTGTGCATATAATAATTGTAATTTATTTCCATTTTCTGTCAATCATGTTAATGGACACAACTTGGGCACATGACGCACATACATCATATTCTGAGTTTTCACTGAGTTTTTTGGTGTTTTCCACCAATTCCCTGAGTTTTCCCTCACTGGAAAAATGGAAACCCATTTTTCAATGTTTTCCCTGATTTCCAGAGTGGCTGGGAACCTAATACATGCACATGTATATAATTGCTAGATAGTTTGACTAATACATCCAGTCAAAAATTAAAACATCCATCAAAGTAAATTTAATCAGATGAGTTTTTCATCATCCTGGATATATGTAGAAGCTTTGAGAATCCTTAACCCTTAGCACCCTGATGTCAAAATTTAAAATTTTCAAATTAAATTAAAAGATGAACTGGTGTTCATTTTTTAACAAATTTGGTGGAAGATGTGGCTGTCGTGTACACCAGTCTCTTTTCTACTGACATAGTAAAGGATAAAACATTGACATCAGGCATGTCATGGTTAAGATACTTGTGATAATATGTACATTGTGTACTCCTAAGAGTTGAAACAAGAGGTTATTGTGCCAAAAGGAAGCACATCGTGTAGCTAGAATTCAAATCTCATTGTTCGCAACATTTAACATTCATGCATTATCTTAAATATGTTAGAATAGACTTCAATATGAAAGGTCCGCATTTGAAAAATATTTATAACATCCATGTACACAGTGTATATTGCTAAGGAATTGATCATCGATGATTATGCGGGTATCTGAACAGCACTTATATGTAGGCTATTGTTAAGCTTTATCTAGCGAGACAAACACAGAAATTACTAAAATTTTCACAAATATACTGGAACATTTGTTCTAACACTGACTTGATTATTTGCACAATATCCTGTCAAAAATTAAAACATCCATCACACTTGACAATCAGAGGTGGTTTTCATCATCCAGGATATGTAGACATTTAATCCAAACTGAAAATTCAGAAACTTGTAATTTCAATTCCCCATTTTAAGTTGTTGACATGGTTAAGCTGCACATTTTGGAACGTCATAAGCTCCACATTTTGGAACGTCAATATTGTTTCCAAAATGTCAACTGACCAGTTCCATCTAATGACACTAATAATTTGACATACATATGACCCTTAAACATTCATATTAGCCAAAAATAGCCTCCGCAGTGGTCTTGAGAAATTGTCCAATTGCAGACCAAGACAATTTTTTTAAACTTTCAACTGGAATGACTCGCTCGATAACCGAACCAGTCATTTCAGTGGTAAATTAAAAAAAATAGTTCTCCTGTTATGCAAATTGACATTTTCTTTGAGAAATGAAATATTTTTGAAGAATTTAAGGCTTAAAGAGTTAAACAATTAAATAAGTTCCTTTCTCAATCATTTCATTATGAATTATTCACACGCCGCGAAACTCATCCACTTCAGCACCTGGCAGCTACATGTATTTGTTAGTGTCTTTAGACCACTAAGATACACCAGCACTACATGTACATGCATCTACGAAGTGAATCAAACACATCTGACTACACCGCGCCTCTTACATCGGATTAATTCACGATCTACAATACATTGCATACAAACTGAGTATTGACTCACAACATAAGAAGCCTAGATAGTACTATCATTCAGCAAGTTAATCATTTAAATGTGTTTAAAAAATCTCAGTTTTCTTTAGACAGAGATTATTTTTGAAGATTTACTTACCACTGGAATGACGGGCTCGGAACCAGTCATTCCCGCATTTCAGTGGTAAATACTCTTCTCCTGGTCCGTAAATGGACATTTTCCAAGACCAATGCAGTAACAGGTTTAACAGGTAAAAGGTTTAAGAACAGGTATGATAGATCATTACATGTTTTACTTACAGCAAAATAAAGGCCACCAGACTAGAACGTCTTTCATTGATCTAACATTAAGTGATCTACGCAGTATCATTCAAAGCTTACAAATGAGGTTAAGAGATCCAGATAGCAGACATTTAGTTCAGTAACATTTCTAGATCGTTTGTCTAATATATCCTGTCAAAAATTAAAACATCCATCAGAGTTAATAATCAGAAAGGTTTTTCATCATCCAGGATATAAGTAGACATTCTGATAATTCAGATTATCTATACAAGCCGGCAATTTGTACTTTAGATACCACCTACTTTTGGTGATAAGAAAACTGCTCACAAATTCAGATCTCTTGCAGATTATTTTTTAGTATATAGCCCAATAAATTGCACATAATTAAGAAATTAGGAATCAAGTTATAATACACTTAATTCTGAATACCCAGAATCCAAATTTCATTGTAACTTTACAGCTAAGCTGTTGAACATATTAAAACTAATGTGAACGGCGCTGTTGCTTATATTTAAAGGAATGGTTATTATATAGTAAAGATATACAATTTGTACACTCGAGACCTTTCAATGTTACGGGGAGCAATGGCTTCCAAATAAATTAAGTGCAGTTTTCCACAATGGCTTCAAAATTTTTGAAAATATACCATGGATGACTGGCTCGGTTACAAAGACAGTTATTCCAGTGGTTACTTTTCAAAAATGACTTCTTGGTCTGCAAATGGACATTTTCCCGGATCAGTGCAGAGGCCATCTTTCGGTCTTGAGGCTTACAGGGCTTAAAACACATCCGATATCCCATTACAGCAACACAAAGGCTACCAGATTACAACTTCTTTCAATACATGGATCTAAGATTAAAACAGTGATCCATGCAGCAACATTCGAAGCTTACAAATGAGATTAAGATCCAGATAGCAGACATTTAGTTCAGTAACATTTCTAGATCGTTTGTCTAATATATCCTGTCAAAAATTAAAACATCCATCAGAGTTAATAATCAGAAAGATTTTTCCTCATCCATGATATAAGTACATTCTGATAATTCAGATTATCTATACAAGCCGGCAATTTGTACTTTAGATACTAGCTACTTCTGGTGATAAGAAAACTTCATAAATTCAGATCTCTTGCAGATTATTTTTTAGTATATAGCCAAACAAATTGCACAAAATTAAGAAATTAGGAAATGAGAAACAGGTTGAAATACAGCACATCAATCTTACTCCATTGGTGTCCATCCAGCACCTCCACTCTGTATAAAATGAGCCATTCTCGCCATTAGTCATATTAGTCCAGTATTAAAGCTGCCATGTTAGTCCAGTATAAAAGCTGTATGAAATGGCTTTTTTTGCCGACAATAGTCTAGTCCAACTTGTCTGCAGTATTATGAGGTCAATTACAGTTAACCTGTAGCACTCTGATGTTAAAATTTAAAAATTTTAAATTACATTAAAAGATGAGCTAGTGTTCATTTTTCAACAAATTTGGTGGACGATGGTGCCGTCGTAGACAGCAACGATGTCCACCAAAATTGTTGAAAAATGTACACCAGTTTCTTTGCCATTGACCTGGGAAGACAAAATGTAGACATGGTAGGAGTTAAGTAAAAGTTGCATGCAATACGTTTGATCAATAGACTGTTTCGAAAAAGTTAGAGACTAGTACTAGAAGCACTGTAACAATCATACCTTGTCAACCATAGACCAGTCCAACTTGTATGCAAAGAGTTCGTCTTTAGCCGTTGGTATCCTCTCTATTAGTTTCTTAATACTGGCACGTTTCTCTTCAACTGTTGTTGGCTTTTTCTCCTGCTTTTCTTCTTCATAATCTAATGGAACAAGTTTCCGTTTCTTAACACCGCTCTCCTCTTCATCATCTTGATTAAAGACGTCTCCAACGGTGAGCGGTTTTCTTCTTTTGATGACACCATTGTCCTTCACTTGAGGTGAATCTTCAGCGGGGCTATCTGCAGCAACTGATGATGCAACAGGAAGACAATCACATCAATAGTTTAGTCATCATCATATTAGGCCATTGAAACACAATGGAGCATTCTCTATAGCAAACAGACACTAGATGAATCCAGTCTATCTATCAAACATATGACATTATAATCAACTATATGACATAGGCTGATGTCATAATCAATTACGCCAGGAATAACGCGATTTAGTCCGTCATTTAGAATGCTTAATAGTCCCTTAAGTTCTACGAATTGTATGTCTTAACTAAATTGTATTTAATAAACAATCTGTTGAATATTTTGAAACTAATTTGACTGGCCATTGAGTAACCTGTTTAGTTTTCGAGAAATTTAGATTCAGCGAGTGTATGGATCGATCTGGATTCGTCCATTGCCTACAGGTGAAGGAACAATGCGAGATATTCAGGATTAACCATGGGTGATCAGAGTGGATTCATCAAGATTTTAACACTAAATTTATGTGGATGCACTGTCTATTAACAGCACCTCTGAAATCTTCAAACTTTAAGCACGCTTTAAAATCTGTCTGTCTTTAAGGCTTATTTTTAAAACCAGCCTACAAATGGTACCTAAAAGGAGATTGTATGTACACTAGTTTGTTTTCAGTAGGGTATAGGCATGATGCCCCACCTCTGCAACATGACCATAAACTATTCCAGTCATGTCTCTAACACTCTAATTGACTAAAATGAAGCAAACACTATTCCCAATTATTTTACATAGAAATGGCTGTGCCAGCTCATACGTCACACCAATCTATGTTTTTAAGTAAAAAAACACATTCTCTTGAGGTTTTTAAGAAATCAACGGGGCTAACTCCGGTGTTTAAAGGCACATTTTGGCCATATGCAACCATAGTTACACTCGCACGCAGTGCATATATTTAGGAAATTTGAATTGAATCCATCCAGGTTAACCGAAGTTAGCTGTGGACTGAACAATGCATAGATTGCAATTACTGACACAAAACATACATTTTAAATACTATGAACACCATATTTAAAATGATTCCATTATTACCACAAAATTGTGGTGTGATTTAACTACATACATTGTGATGATTACCAGTCTTAAATAATAATATCATGTATTTACACTCAGTCCTGTCAGATATAAGTTATATTTTCTCTCAGGCCATATCAGTACAGGTCTGTGAATTTTCATCACTCAGGACTGAGTATATACATGTAAATGAAACACAGAATATATACGGAAATTTATTTCTGCGAATCAAAGAGAAATGCAGCAAGAATTCTGACTGGATACTTTATTCATAATTGCGATAACGTGTCAGGTCATGCCAGCAGTGTTTCTCATGGCATCTAAGTTGTGGAGGTCCCAGGGACCACACATCCTGAAATCTGGGGGTCCCAAGCTGAAATCCGATGGTCCCAACAATAAATCATGGGACCCATGCTAGATTTTGTGGGTATTTTTGTGCAAAAACCTATAAAACTAATGGACATTTCCATTTGTAGCTATGCCCCGCCCTTCACTAGCTAAGCTCCACCCACACCTCACCGTGTTGGGATTGATCGATCCCCAAATGCTCTAGCTATCAATTTCCTGAAAACTATACAGGGAAGCTGTTGAATATTTTGTAACTAATTTGACTGGGTGCTGTTGCTGCCTATGGCAGCAAAAGCACCCAGTCAAATTAGTTTCAAAATATTCAACAGAATATTTTTTAAATAGCAAAAGCAAACAATTTGTACAACAACGCATAGACCGTCTTCAAATATGCATTCGTGACGTACTTATCGACATCATTCATTATGATCTCATTGTACACATCACGCAGTTCATTATGACGTCCTATGATGGGTGGGTGGGTACTCTGGAAAGGTGAATTAATATTTTATAATCAAACAAGATTTTCAATGGTTCCATGGGACCCACTACCAGTACTTTGGGGGGGTCCAAAGTTGTATTTTGGGGGTCTATACCCTTAAAAGGACCCTATGAGAATCCTGCATGCCCGTGTAAACAGACTTATTAAATACTCTATTAGGCAGAAATCATTAACTTGATAAGAACATGTTTACCTGAACTTTACATCATGCATGTGGACTGAATAAACATCTAGCTATTACTTTGGATTACTGCTTCTGGACATACCATTACTTATTACTCACACAACATACGCTTAGAAAATAATCAGGTTACATGTCAATTATTGCATTACTATCACAATGGTGGGAGGTCAATGTAAGATTAACTATAGGTATTATTTGAGATAACGACAATCTATTGACACTAAGTGAAGTCCTGTCAGATATACGGTACATTTTCACTCAGGCCATATCAGAACAGGTCTGTGAAAGTTTTCATCATACAGGAGAAGATAATGTCAAGCATCAAAGGAACGGAATTTATTTCAGACAACTGCAGCAACAAGAATTGTAATGAGACAGCAGATATTGCATAATCGGTGTGCGTGCGTGCGTGCGTGCGTGCGTACATGTATGTGAATGTCTGTATCAGTAACTTAGATTTCGATGTATGCAGTTTCATGAAATTAGGTGAGCTATTAAACACTAGTAATTCAAGTTTCATTAATAGGTATTAGAATGGGGGTGGGGGGAGATTTTTTTTTACGCTTGACTTAAGCCACACACACATTTGTGAGAACGATAGAAGATATAGATTTTTATTTCTAGCATACATGTATCTGGTTACATAGATGCATAAACCAAGAGTTATTTCAAGTAGTAGCTTAGAATCTAAATGTATGACGTGAAATTAGTCTATTTTAACTGAGGAATTCACATTGACATACTCTAACACTTGTACTCATCTACAGAAAAACTGATAGCCTGTTTTCTTATTTATTATATTCAAGTGCATGTACCAGGGAAAACATTCATTACTATTTTATCTTAAATTGAACAGGATACATGTACATACCAATTTTGAGTGAACCAAATCCTGTAGCACTTGTCTCCTCAATAGCTTCCTTTGGTGCTGGACCAAACACAGGAGTATTAGAAATATGTCCGTCTTCATTCATGGATGGTGGCGGCGTCCGATTTGGTGTATCATTCTCAGGCGATTCTTCTACGAGTCGTGAAGCAGGAGCAGTCGGTGCTTCTGGATAAGGTGTTCGTTCTGGGTATGAAAATCGGTCTGAATATGATACTTGTTCTGGATAAGATTGTCTTTCTGAATACGATGATGCTTCTTCAGTATAAGGCGTATGTTCTCGATACGATGTCTGCTCGGTGTATGATTGCTTAGATCGTGTAGGAAGTTCTGCTTGTTGTATTTGGATAGGTTCATCATCATCGTAGTCAATTGGTTCCTCCAATATGTGTACTCGTTCATCGGGAGCTTCCATGATTTCTGCTTCGTCTTGTTGAACGGGTGGTGGTGAAGGAGAATCTACAGGAATTGGATCTGGTGGTAATAAATGTTCCTCACGCTGTTGCTCAAGCTGGGGTACAGTAACATATAGATAGATGTAGATAAATTACATATAATTTATCTAATATAGATAGATGTATATAAATTACTTCAGATTTCTTGTGCCAAAACATGCCTACCATGTTTTAGCCCAGTACCTTGTAAGTCAGCTGATCTATAGAGGCATTTCAAAAGGCCTAATCTATGGTACCTCACCTGTATAAGAGTTACTCAACAGTGTGAATTTCTGATTTGGCTGTATTTTTTAGGCTATTTTCTATAATGCTTTAAGCATCTGCTTCATCGGCTAGACAAAATTTGATTAATATTCACTGCATCCAACAGCAGTCAAATTGCTAAAAGAATAGTCAACATTGGTTATGTATTTTTTATCCTTTAAAAACAGGTTTCTGTAGATTCAGAATGAAGAGGGGGTAATAGTTGTCCGAGCCCGCATTACAAATGAATACCCTAAATCACTCAAGATAGATTTTTCCAAACACTGAAGGAAAATCGATCTGGCCATAGTATAATGTACCACTCCGAAATAAGTTGTACACATGTAATTCAAATGCGAGTAAAAACGAACAGACCCTTTAATGAAACTGAGCAAAAATGCATCCAGATTCAGCTGTATTAGAATTGTCTGTGCGATAGAATACTGCTTGCATGCGTGTTACCATTCTTGTGTAAATAGCGCCTCAAAATGCTACTTATATCAATTAACCATTTTAATGACACGATTTGTCAGGATAGCGACTATTTGCTAAATGGATATCTCCACTTGCAGGCCATTTCTCAAGGCAACTGCGGATACCCTTTTGTCCGGCGTAACCAATATACATGTTATAGGTCCCGGATTAAGTTGACAAAGGAGGACATAACACCTTGGTGTGTTCTAACCAATTGAATTGTATGTCTCTACTATTTAATAAACATGCTGTTGAAGATTTTGAAACTAATTTGACTGGGCAACCCTATTAAATTAGTTTCAGAATATTCAACCGCTTACCAGTAGTTTTCTGGCAATTGAGATTCAGAGAGTGCAGCAATCTATCACAACACGGGCAAAGAGATAGGCATTCATGGGCGGGCCATAGCCAAAACTGGATTCCTCCACTGATGACCCAATCAGATCATATACATGTAGGTCCATTAGAAATGGGACAAAGGTCCGACAGTAACTCTCTGAATTCATGAATCCATTTCCTCAGTCAATAATATGACATCATAATCAACTAAGTGATGTGTATGATGACGTCATATTCATTACATCACAAGTGACTCGATTTAGTTCATATTAAACGCTTAATAGTCCGTCAGGCTGTATGGATTATATCTTTACTATTTAATAAACATGCTGTTGAATATTTTGAAACTAATTTTCCTGGGTGCTGTTGTTGCCTATCAAAGTATTCAACAGCTTACCTGTATAGGTTAGCATGGCTAAAACTGGTCCATTGTACATGTATGTCTTTGGTGAAGCTACAACTTAATAAACATGCTATTGACTATTTTGAAACTAATTTCACTGGGAGCTCTATCTGCCATAAGCAGCTTAGCTGGATAGTTATCTTGACATTGATATTCTGGGAATTCAGGGTTCAAATTATTAAAATTGATTAAAATAAGTGTTACAAGGTTGTGTGAACTAGAAATGGGCAGGGCTCTATTTACTGTAGATGAATGCTGTACACCAGCGCCATTATAACCAACGCAATTCTCAGATAACTAACTTAACCCTTTAGTGACTACGGTTTTTTCATGTAAATGTTCCCTGGAGACAAAGATAGGCACGAAAGGGTTAACCCTTTAACACTCATATCAGCCAAAAATGGCTTCTGCAGTTGTCTTGAGAAATGTCCATTTGCAGACCAAGAGAAGACTATTTTTGAAAATTTACCACTGGAATGACTGGCTCGATAACCGAGCCAGTCATTCCAGTGGTAAATTTTCAAAAATAGTCTTCTCTTGGTTTGCAAATGGACATTGTGAATGGAAAAATTTAAATTTTCTTGAACAAATTTAAGTATTACTAAAGGGTTAATATACATGCTGTCAGCTCTCGATGACCTGATACTTACCCGAGCCATTTCCCCTTCAATATCTGGATGCCCCTCGTCCATTAGCCTCATTCTGATCTCTTCATGCTCCTCTTTCTCACGTTGTCTGTCTCGCTCATCCGCTTCCTGCTCCTTTTCTCGCTCCTTTAACCGCCTCGACAGTGCACTGCCCCTGAAACATTTATTCATAACAATGATTAAGTAAATGCCAACTGTGGGATAAGTTATCCATCAACTGGTACTATGTTACAAATCCTGTAGTTACTGATTGAAAATGCCATTGATAAATTTGATACATGAGCAGTGTATACCTACAATATACCTAGTTATTGAATCACCCACTAAACGTGAGAAGCTGCATGTTTACCAAACAAGGTTATGGACATAGACATGTATAAAATACGTGTCCATTAAAATCTACTTTTCCTTGTTCAATCTTTTGTTTCGTCAACAATTCTTTTTAAATTGATTTGGCCTTTTAATGGGCGAACTACCGAAAAACGGCTTCTTGAGCAATGTTAATTTGAAGGCTAAGAAATAATTTGAAAATTTATCAATGGAATGCCTGGCTCTGTAATTCTTGAAAAAATGTTAAATAGTTAAAAGGTATTTTCGATCTCATTAAATATCTTTTCAACTTTTCAACACCTCATCTTTTAATAAGAGGTCCAAGGGGCCTGTATCGCTCACCTCACATTTAGTTAAGATGGCCATGTTTTACATGTAGAGTCATTCAGAGTTTTTGTCAGAAATCAAGCATTTCTAGTCAGGAATAGAAATCTTTAGTTTTAACGGTACACATTGTACACATTGGCCCAACATTTTAGGAGTAATATTATACACATTTCCTGGACATATTTGGAAATCCAAGTTACATGTAGCCACGAAAGATTGACCAATCCAAATTCTTGTCACGAGTTTTGAAGTCTACCACACTACGATCATTCCATGGATCCTAGTTTCGTTGAAATCATGCCATTAATTAAGGAGTGGGTCGGTGGAAATATAGACCAATCAAAATTCTGAATAGATGTTCTGAACACAACCATAAGATACTTCCAGTCAAATTAGTTTAAAATCTGAGATGCATTTTGACAAATTCAGCTAAATTTTCATATACCTAAGTTTCCACCCCACCCCCAAAACAAAATGTAGCTATTAAAATTCTGAATAGAGTTTCTAGAACCTACCACCATGTGGTCCTTCTAGCCAAATTTGGTTCAAATCCGCAAAGCAGTAAATGGTTCACAATATCTTAGATTTTCTTTCAGCTCAAAAAATGGACGAAACAAAATTCTGATTAGACGTTCTAGAGTCAACCACCATAAAAGCCATCCAGCTAAATTTGGCTAAAATATGCCAGGTGGCTAAGGCGATGCATTTTGTTAATTTCCCACAAATTTTTCATAAAATCTAACATTTTTGCCCAAAATACTTAACAATCAAAATTCTGAATTTATAAGTTCTGGAGCATACCACCATCGAATCCTTCCAGCCAAATTTGGTTTAAATCCATCAAATGGTTATGGCGATGCGTTTTGGAAATTTTCTGCAAATCTTTAACCAAAACAAGATTTTCATCCAAAACATTAACCAATCAAAACTCATATGGTCCTTTTAGCTAACTTTGTTTTAAATCTGTCAATCGGTTAAAGCTAAAGGGGGGATATGCTTTAAAGTATAAGTTGCCAGACGGTCACCATGGCATTTAATCTCACTTAACCATTCTGGCCAGGTAAGCTAAAAGCAATTCCAATGCTCTATAGAGCTCTGTGACATCGGGGGCTACTTTAGAGCTGCAAAGGAATTTGACAGACTGACAGAGCTAACTATACTAATTGATTATCAGAACTCTAAATATCCGCTCACTTGTAATATTTGGCATCATCACGGATGTCATCATAGTCTTCTAAAAATTCTTTCAATCGCCTGGCTTCCTTGGCCTGTATAAAAAAAACATTGTTAACCTACTGATTACTAACTCTTTAATGGTCAAGCTGGCCAAAACCGGCCCCTACACTGGTATTAAGAAATGTCCTTTTGCAGACCAAGAGAAGACTACCTTTGAAAATTTACCACTGGAACGACTGGCTCAATAACCGAGCCAGTCATAAGTAGAAAATTTTCAACGTCTCCTCGTGTCCTGCAAATGGACATACATTGAGCAGATTTAAAACTTTTTTTAATTGTTTTGAGCATTAAAGGGATAAGGTTTGGATAGGCAATTAACATGGTAACCGACTTCAGATGTGGTGCAGTCTATGGGTAAATTTATTGATTTTTTACTTGAAGCTTTACAAACACACACTCATCTCCATACCGATGGGTGGACGGATGGGCATGCACACATGTGCCCTCAAATTGTTGTGGGATTTGGGCTTCTGTCTCAGAAAGGTTCTTAAGATTATATGTATTGAGAAGCTATTTCCGGAATTCTGATTAACGGATGACTCAGTTATAGTTGATTAAAGGTTGATCAATATAAACCCTTTAACCAACAAATCACGGACAAAAGTATGTCCTTTACAATATATTAACTTAAACTAATTTCCCAGGACAGCAACCGATAACAATCAAAATAATTTCAAAATATTCAATTTCCCTATATGATTGCCTTCAAATTGAGACATGGGAATTCATGGTTAATGAGTTAATGATATGGAAATACTAGCATTTTGAGGGCTTTGTGAAATCGCTCACCTGCATCATAGGCATTTCAACCAGACAGGCCATCGACAATAAGTAGAACCCTACAGAGTTGAGCAGAATCATAACAAGAAAACAGAAGCCATGTTTCTTTATGTGTCAACTACTTTTGAACAAAACTTAACGGCCCTTAGTCCCTTATCATATCTCCCAAATTTCAGCCCAATCCGTTCAGCGATTCTGGATACGAAGTTGTTTTCATGAAAACCAGGTCATCCAAGATGACTGCTAAAGCATTAGGCAATCAAGTTCCATTGAACAAACTGGATTCAGCTGTTTCCGTAAGTAAACTGTCATGAGTTTTGAATCAATCCCCCATGCGGATTCGGAAAAGAAGATTTTTAAAGGCATTTCAAAAATCCAGGATGGCCGCCAGGCAATTTACAGACCAGCTTCATTTGAACAAACGTGTATCTCTATGCCCTAACTATGTTTTCTGCCAAATACACTTGAAATGTCCTATTGCTTTAGTACATGCGAGTTTCTAGTTGGAAAATGATCAATGATGGCCGCTAAAACGTTTATCCGAGTTTCGAAAATGGCAAATCTGAAATCAGAATGCCCAAACACATATATAAAACCAATTTCGGCTACCAAACATGCTACATTTTGATTGGGCCACGGCAGCCATATTTTTTGATGGATCAACTTCCCGTGAACAAATTTTAATGGCCCTTAGGCCCTAATCAAATCTCCCAAATTTCAGCCTGATCCTCCCAGCGGTTCTGGAGAAGTCGTTATTGAAAAAAACTAGGTCATCCAAGATGGCCGTTAACTATTTGGCCAATCAAGTTCTCTTGAACAAACTTGTTTCAGCCGTTGCCCTAGATCATATTTAATGAGTTTCCTAAGTTTCCTAAAAATCGGCCAACATCCAAGATGGCCACCGCACAAATTGTTCGACCGGCTTCATTTGAATAAACTTGAATATCTATGCCCTAAGGATTGTTCCTGCCAAATATAATTGAAATCGGCCCTGTGGTTCTCGGTAAGACATTTTAAATTTTCCATTGCTTTAGTATGGGAGACTTTGGCGGGAAAATGATCAAAGTTGGCCGCAAAACCGTTTATCCGACAGATTCTGATTTGTGATCAGAATACCCAAAACCATATAAAACCAATTTCGGCCTCAAAATTCATCAAATACAAAAAAGCCTATATGACAAACAAAAGCTAAATTTTGATTGGTTGATGCCGGCCATGTTTTTTAATGTACGATCTTGCTTTGAACAAATTTGAATGGCCCTTGGTCCCTAAGCATATTTACCAAATTTCAGCTCTATCCCTTCAGCGGATCGGGAGAAGTCGTTTTCGCGAAAACTACGTTATCCAAGATGGTCGCCAAGTAAATAGGCCAATCAGGTTGCCTTGAATAAACTTGGGTATAACACTGCCATAGATGATGTGTTATGAGTTTTGAATCAATTCCTCCAGCGGTTTCGGAGATTTTTTAGTGGTTCTAAAAATTGGCCATTTTAACCGGCGGCCATCTTGGATTTTGACCGACCCGAGGTAGTCAACCCATTTATCCGACAGTCACGAAAGTGGCACATTTTAACTCGCCACCCTGATAAGCATCTATAGAGTAATTTTCACCATTAAAATACATCAAATATTAAAAAAAAAATATGACCAACAAAGGCTAAATTTTCATTGGTTGATGCCGGCCATGTTTTTAAACGTATGAACTTCCCTTTAACAACTAATTTGAATGGATCTTGGTCCCTAAGCATATTTACCAAATTTCAGGCCTATCCCTTCAGCGGTTCAGAAGAACTCGCTTTCGCGAAAACTAGGTCATCCAAGATGGCCGCAAGGCAAATTGGCCAATCAGGTTGCCTTGAACAAACTTGGGTCTACCGTTGCAATAGATGATGTGTTATGAGTTCTGAATCAATTCCTCCAGCGGTTTCAGAGATTTTTTAGTGTTTCTAAAAATCTGCCACTTTGGCCAGCGGCCATCTTGGATTTTGGTCGATCAACTTCGTTTGAACAAACTTGAATCTCTATGCCCTAGGGATGCTTTCTGCCAAATATAATTGAAATCTGCCCAGTAGTTCTTGAGAAGTCGCTTAAAGAAAAAGTTGACGGACGACTGACGATAGACGACAAACAGACGCCGGATGGTCGCCATCGCATAAGCTCACTTGCCCATTCTGGCCAGGTGAGCTAATAATTGACGCAAGAGGGGTTAAACCGATACATTGTCTTGAATACATTACTTAGAAAATAATTGCGAAATGTTTGAAGTTGAAAATGCCTTGACACCCCACTTGTGATGGATAAATAATTTCATTCACTGACCGACACTTTTTGACAGGATGACATCGGGTAGCCAATGCAAAATGCACCGGGACCATGTAATCACTTTGCCAAGATATATTAGCCCTCATACACATACTAATTACAGACTATAAAATAAAGTCTGGAGTCGAAACACGCGAGGCCTTTTAATACAAGCGCAATGCAGATAAAAAAATGGTTGATGCAGGTAAATTTGTAATTCTGGGTGAACAGGGTGCATTAGAAATTATTTTTATTTATCGAACAGTTCTATTAGAAAGACCTTCGAGCAGTCTTAAACATGGCTAGAAAGTCTGGCCATCTCCAACAAAATACTGGTGCCACAAGTCCTACAACCCTAAGGGAGCAAAAACTTTCAAAGGATATCAGTGTTGAGGATGCAAATCATACAAAATTATAAGGATGATTCAGAAATTAGCAGTCACCATAGTGATTAAGCACACGCACCCATGGAAGGCTGTTGTTCTCCGCGAAACTGATGAAATATGACAAAATCTTTGCTTACGTTTTTATTATTGGATTTTTATAGATCTATCAGCTTTTGTTTTTTTAAATAAATTCTTTATGGTATAAAACTTATTCTGTGGAATATTTTGAAATTAATTTGACTGGATGTCGAAATTAATTATTTCAAATATTAAACATTTTTCCGATACATGGTTGCCTTGAACACGAGATCCAGGGAATTCATCCATGAAAGGGTAGAGGGAAACATCCTATGAGCATAGCTTTTCTTACCTCTTCCGCTTTCCTATCCGATTCTCGATCTTTCTCTTTCTTGTATTCTCTTATTTTCTTGTTCTCTCGTGATTCCCAGGCTTTTAATCTCTGTATGAAAAGTACAACATGCATGATTACGTCATGTACGTATAGCTGCTCGAGATCTTACAGAATGAAATCACTATGTTTCTAAATAATTTTCTATGACAACAGTGGCGTACATGTATTAGGAGACCAGAGGACTACTGTAGAACACACTAGATGAGCTACACATACATATATCATTGCATAGCAATGACTTCCGATTCAAGACCAAACTCTTAAGTCTTTCTTCAACGCCACACTAAACATGCAAAAGGGCAAATTGCAGGCATGCATGTACATGTATTAGTCCAAGATTGATAAATATCACCTGAACAAGAGAAGCGTTGTAATTGTTAGGAAACTCGTAATTTGAGTGCCATGGCATTAACCATTGGCCTGTACATTCCCATGGCATCAATAGACTTACATGTAGTTATAGGATTCAACAGTCAACACCTAGAAGAGGTTTGGTGACGGTAACTTCAGTAAAACTCAATTTGTCATGAGAAAATAGAAACCCAAACGGCTGTATAGATGTAACAAGAGCTCCGCAAACGGTGCATAATACCCCGCCATGATGAGAAACCAATGACTGAGTTATCAGAAAATATTTCTTTCTTCCTCAAACCCATCAGACCAGTCATCCTTATGAAGTGTCAAAGGTAGTCAAACCACCCTATTTAGTTTCAAACCGATCCGATAAACAGGAACAGAGTTATCATCCAGAAACCAATTTTCAAGATGGTGGCTGGCAGCCATCTTGAATTTCAGATCCTTGTCAACTTCGATAGGTTTCTTCCCCAGAGGTAGTCGAACCACCCTATGTAGACTCAGAGCGATCTGATAAACAATAATGGAGTTATCATCTAGAAATCAATTTTCAAGATGGCCACCGGTGGCTGGCGGCCATCTTGGATTTCGGATCATTGTCAATTTCGATGTTTCTTCCTCAGACCTCGTCCAACCACTATGAAGTTTCAAAGCTTTCCGATAAACGGTAACAGAGTTATCATCCGGAAACCAATTTTCAAGATGGCCGCCTGTGGCTGGCAGTCATCTTTGATTTCGGAACATCATCCATTTCAATAGGTTTCTTCCCCAGACCTAGTCCAACCAATCTATGAAGTTTCAATGCGATCTGACAAACGGCAACAGAGTTATCATCCGGAAACCAATTTTCAAGATGGCCACGGCTGGGTTATGGTCATCTTGGATTTCGGATCATCGTATATTTCGATAGGTTTCTGCCCAAGGCCTAATCTATCTATCTATCTATCTATATATATATGACCATGACACGATTTTCAATGACTCTTGCCCCGAAATCAAAGTTGATCTTCGAGACGCTAGGGGAAAACTCGCTCCCACTTTTGGTGAAGATCCCTCTCAGACAGTGATGACACTAGTCTTGTGACACATTATGGGGTGTGACTAGTAGTTGAATGGGCTGACCATGGGTGGATTGAATAAACGTTAAGAATTAAAATTTCAGGAGCAAAATTCTATGGCAATTGAACTTTTATTGTGTAAAACAGCCAGGTACTATGGAAATTTGTGGAGATTTTCAGCTGAATAAACTTGATCAAATCTACTTGACCATTCAGACAACACTCTATAGAGATCACGAGACGAGAATGATTTGAAGAACGGATGAATTGGGTATGACACAAGTGCGCTGCCTGCACTAATACACATGCCTGAAGTGCTAGTTAAAAGATCAGTTACTTAGTAGGCTATGGTGTAAGGCGATTTTGACGCACCACCAAATGACATTCAAATTATTAAAATTAAATACAAAGCTTTATTACCCCATTACCAGGCATGCCAGATACAACAGCATCTTCGAGGGCCTTGAGAAATGAGCATTTGCAGGCCACGAAGACTATTTTTGACAATTTACCACTAGAATGACTGGATCGATAATTGCGGGATTTGGCCGGTAAAATTTAAAAAATAGCTTCTTGGCCATCAAATGGAAATTGACTGAATCAAAAAAAATTTCTTGACTAATCTTGGCAAAATGGATTAATATTCATTTACTAAACACGCTAAAAATGAATAACGACTTACATCTCTATATGCTGCCTCTTTTTCACGCATCTGTTTCTCGAGCTTTCGTCTTTCATGAGCCTCCTCTTCCTCTTCTATTTCCTGTTCTCGTTCACGCTCACGCCGCTCCCTGAAAGATGAGTGACATTTTATTATCAAGAGAAGCAAGAGAAATACACATGAATATGAACATGGGAACATGGCCATGTGTCTGCCACTATATTTGGACCACCCAAATACTTTTATCACGGCCAACGAGACGCTACCGCTTTAATGATCACCACTGATCAAGAAAACTGAAATTCCGGAGTAACTCTTTACTCTTTAATCCTCAAATTTGTTCAAGAAAATTTCAAATTTCTCAGAAAATATATATATATATATATATATAGTTAGATAGATAGAGATAGATGATAGATAGATAGATTATTATACATGACATCTTGAAATTGATTTGATGGGGATCTAAATGCGAAGACTATTTATTTGTTATCGAGTCAGTCATTCCAGTGAAATTATGCAAATTTAAAAAAGTCTTCTCTGAATTATATATAATATATATATATATATATATATATATATATATATATATATATATATATATATATAGCTAGATAGATAGATTATTATACATCACATCTTGAAATTGATGGGGATCAAAATGTGAAAACAAGATCACTTTTGAAAATTATTTATTTGTTATCGAGCCAGTCATTCCAGTGAAATTCTGCACATTTAAAAAATAGTCTTCTTTTCGTCTGCAAATGGACCATAAAGGGTTAATGAATGTTCATAAAGATTCACAAGCCAAGACTTTTTTATAAAATTTACCATCAAGTCAGACAAAACTACCCTCTGCATTTGTCTTCAGAAATATCTGTTTTCGGGCCAAGACACCATTTTAAAAAGATTTTACCATTGGAAAGACTAGCTTGCTAAGTTAACCAGTCATTCCAGTGGCAAGACATCGCAAATCACTAACAGAGAAGACGTACATTTTCTTGACCAATATTAATCACTAAAGTCTTGATCTTTTCACGGGCAAATTTGGTCGAGAAAATCAGAATATTTTCTTACTCGATGTCCATTAGCAGGCCAAGAAAACAATATTTTTGAAAATTTATCACTGGAATGACTGGCTCGCTTATTGAGCCAGGCAGTCCAGTGGTAAATTTTCTAAAATATTCGCTTTGCCTGTAATTTAGACATTCCTCAAGACATGCAGAGGCATTTCTGGCTGGCTTGACCTGTAAAATATTAAACTCATGAAAATACATGATCTATATTGGGATTATGAGCATATTAAATTATCAATATATTTTGTTTAAATGCTAAAAAAATATATACATAATTGGACATATTTTGGTCATTTTCCAGTAAAGATTAATGGCGGTAACGCAACACTGATAATTAAGATATTGAGTTACATTCCTCGAGTTAGATACAAATAAGTTTACACTGGTGATGCATGCATAAGTCTGGAGTTCTGATATTGATTCAGCTCCTTTTCGCAAAACCAATATTAGATGGCAAAATGTTGTCCAGGTTTGGTGCCAATCTGTTCAGAAATAACACAACATGCCACCATTGTTTATGCCAAACAGACATTCATTGCATACACATAGACGGCCAAACGGTCATCAGACTGAAAAGTTAAAAAAAATTCTAATTCTTAGTCTATGATATAAAATTCCCATGACACGTGCCAATCACTGAATGATTATGATTGAGTATTGAGTGGTCTGGATTGCCAATTATAAACAGCTGATAATGCACCTGTTGTTTGAGTGCTTTGAATGATCGTGTGTATGCGACTTTTCTCTGGACTCCCTATCATGTGATCTCCGTCGAATCAAACGTTCTCTGTCTCTCTCCCTCTCTCTGACAGGCGTTCTTGATCGTGAGTTGGAGCGTGACCTCTCGCGCTCACGTTCCATACGTTCACGATCTCGCTCCATCTTCATCTCACGTTCACGCTGTCGTTGGTGTTCACGTTCTCGCTGTCGTTCAACACGTTCCATTCGTTCACGTCGTCGCACATCTTCTCCACCCTTGTCACGATCACGATGTTTGTCCAGATTCTGCGGCTCTTCACCCTAGAATAGAAAATAAAAAACCCATTTCTTACATTAGTACAAGCTAAATGATCATTTGAGCTTTCAGCTCTTGTGACAGACTCAATTCCGCATTACATGAAATCATGTACCAGAAAGAGACATCAGGGGTTCATATTTTGACTCAATGATACCCTTTATTTCAGAATAATAGGGCATGGAATTATAACTATGAGAACAAACCATAAACACGTATTCTCAGATAACTAGTTTTACATTCAATCAGTTAAACCAATTTGTACACGTGTCAATAGACGCAAGGGTAAATGTGTGCATGGAGTTCTTCTTGGTGTTGTTCTTGTTCATTGACATTTTTTAATAACTGGTTCTTCAAACTTAGGTGGAAGCTTGCCTGTGGGGTCCCAAGACGTACCCCTAATTTGGCGATAAAAAGCTAAAACACAATAGCTTTCAGCAACGGTTTTCAAAATATATATTTTTGATGCATTCTTTAATAACTCTGATTCTACTGGAGAAATACCTCTCCAAACTTGGCTGGATGTGTCCGTAGGGGCCTGAAGAGGTGTGCCAATCGGCAATTTTAGGGCCAAATTCTAAAATATAATGGCAACAGCTAACAGCAACATTGTTTTATAATAGAAATTTTTAACACTTTTTTCAATAGTTCTGGTTCTAATGGAACGACTTCTCCAAACTTGGGTGCATGTCTGTAAGATCGCAGATGTTTGCCAATTTTGGGGCAAAACATAAAACAGAACAGCAACAGTTTTCAACACCATTGAAGGCTGTGGGTATAGGACAAGTTTGTCCTTGTCTAAAGTACGGGAAGTCTGGAATTTACAAGTTCTGCACAACTTAGTGTCAGTATTAACTTTCAGAAATTTGTTTGTCAAAATACATGTCTTAATACATAATCTTATGCATGCGATTCGGGCATAGCTAACTGAATTCATTATATATATATATATATATATGTAAAAATATTAAATATTCCTGCTGGTTATTTTGAAAAGCAATTTGACAGTCATTGCTGTGTATGTCAGGATGGCATATACACAGGAAGATTTATCGTCAATTGTTTGAAAAATATTCAGCAATAAAAAAACGCTTCTGCAGGGGTCTTGATAAATGTCGATTTGCAGACTAAATGAAGACTACTTTTGGAAGTTTTATCACAGGAATGACTAGTTATTCAGGCGCCAAAATTTTCAAAAATAGTCTTCTCTTGGTCTCAAAATTGACATTCCATGAGCAGAAATTTCGATTTTTGTGACAAATCTTGACCATTAAAGTAGATAATTAGATACAAGGCATCAGGGGTATTCAGGATGAACTTGGTTTATATATGTATATATATTAAAAAGATTGTTAAAGTATATGGTAGGTTACAACTTAAGTATTAATAAAGACACAAATCTTAAATAACAGATGTGATATGTGTTAGTCTATATGCACTTTGCCAAGGAGCATGTAAAATGCTTCTTAGGCGAATGTTTATTAGCGACATATTTATTAGCGACATGTTTACAAAATTATACTCTTTATGCAATCAAATGAACAAATTTTATATTAACTCTTACAAATCAAATTTTTATTTAAAACATAAATGGTACACACACCATCAAGATGTATATTTTTTGCGCTAAGTTAAATGTTTTGACTAGATTTGATAGACGATAAGGCCTCCAATTCAGACTCTAGCGCATGATGCCATGCGTCAACACCAGTTTTTATGTATGGGAATCTTCTGCCAGCACAGATGAAAGAAACAATATGGCACCAGACTGAACAATATGACACCAGACTGAAACAATATGGCATCAGACAAACAATATGGCACCAGACTGAAACAATGACACCAGACTGAAACAATGACACCAGACTGACACCAGACTGAAACAATATGGCATCAGACTGAAACAAAATGGCACCAGACTGACACACTATGGCATCAACAAATACAAACAATGGTTATTACCCATTTAATGGTGAAGAAAATTAAAACGTTTGCTCATTTAATGTCCATTTGCAGGCCAAGAGAAAACTTGTTTGGAAAATTTACTGCACCAGTCATTATAGTGATAAAGTTTTTCTAAATATTCCTCATGGACTGCTAATGGATATTTCTCAAGACCAGAGGCAGTTTTAACCGGCTGGACCATAGTCAGTGTTTCAAAGTGCACATAACTAACATATATAACAAAATTTTTATTAAGACCTGTATCTTTTATTAATATGAGAACTTCTTTTTTAACCAATTATTGTGCACAGGTGTCAGGATGCTTTTTAAAAATCCAAAGATATCCGTTCATCAAAGTGAAAAGCTAAATCATGTATAAAATTTGTACAACTCAACCTTTAATTAGATTGTAACAATTATCAGCCGTTGTCCCTGTGCACAGTAAAAGATTATAGATTGTAACAATTATCAGCCGTTGTCCCTGTGCACAGTAAAAGATTAACGTTTTAATAGTCAAATGCTGGAGCAGAATGTCAAATACATGTACAGTTAAACATACGCTTTCCTTTAGCATTTGTCTCACTGATGTGCCCCATCAATGGATGAATCCAGTTTTAGCTATGCCCCGCCCATCTCTAGCCAAGCTCCACCCACACTCATCTCTGCACTCCATGAATATCAATTTCCAGAAAAATATACAGGTAGGCTGTAGAATATACTAATTTGACTACATGTAGGTGCTGCTGCTGCTGCCTATAGCTCCATCCGCACTTTGCCGTGCTGGGATAGATAGATAGATTCCTGAACTGCCTGTCTATCAATTTCCACAAAACTACACAGGTAAACTTAATATTTTGAAATTAATTTGACTGTTGAGAGCGCCCAGTTAATTTAGTTTCAAAATATTCAACCAAATGGTTATTAACTGTCTCGCTGCTGCAAGCCACCAGATAATAATTTCAATGAGCCAAAATTTTCGACTTGCTAAATATTTTGAAAACAATTTGATTGAAAGTTGTGGGCCAACTACTTTCAGTCAAATTGCTTACAAAATACTTAGCCGGTCCAGAGATATAACTCAGCAGTCAGACAGTTATGTAGTAAAGACATACAATTTGTACAACTTGATGGACTATTAAGCTTATATGGTACTCATGAATGACGTAACTGATTGCGAAGTCAACCTACATGTGACGTAATTCATAACATCATATATTTGACTGACAGATTGAATTCCTCTATTGCTTCTTGGGAGCCACAAGATGGTGATTGGTCTCCAATGGGAGAATTCATGGAAACACTCAAATAATGGCACTTGGCTGTTCATTTGTCAGTCTTGGGAGAAAATTTCATTTATACAATTTTGGGGTTTGTGTGTGCGTGCGAATTTATGAGACAGGAATGGAATTCATTGTCTTCTATAACATTATATTAAAATGTTAGATGTCGTAGACTATGAGTTGTTAAATTCCAGTGCCTGAATTTCTTTCTTATTCTGAAGGTTCACCATCTCTCACAACCTTCAATCCTCGAATTTGTTCAAGAAAGTTTCAGTTTTCTCAGAGAAATGTCCATACACTTCAAAGCTCTTAGAGCACGCAATATTTGCGTGGAATTATAGCGCACTATAAATATCCTATTATTATTATTATTATTTGCAGAACAAGACACGACTAGTTTTTAAATTTTCCTATTGGAATGACTGGCTCAGCTAGCAAGCCAGTCACTCTTGGTAAATTTTCAAAATAGTCTTCTCTTGGTCTGCAAATGCACATTCTCAAGACCACTGCAGAAGCCATTTTGGCCGATACAAGTGTTAAAGAGTTAAACTAATGCTATGGCTAACTGTGATGATAATGTGAGGATTCAGAACTAGTACCTTTCTAAGAATAATGTTATTTATTTCCTTATTGTGACAAGTTTTTGCAACTAAATGTGCTTCAACTGTGTATCAAAATACATGTATAAAATTTGTGCAGACGTTTATCAAGCTGAACAATGGCAGACGATTACAAATGTTTAACCTTTTAATGGTCAAGTGAGCCAAAACTGGCCTCTGCAGTGGTCTCGAGGCATATCCAAGAAAAAACTATTTCTTAGATCTTGCATTGGTGGAAGATAATCTCCTGCTCTCTTCACCTCCAAATACACACAATAAAATAATTTCCTTGAACAAATTTGACCATTAACCCTTTAACGGTCATAGCGTCCAAACCACATCAAGAGACTACAATTTTTGAGAATTTATCACTCGAATGACTGGCTCGATAACTGAGCCAGTCATTCCAGTGATAAATTTTCAAATCTTGTATTCTCTTGGCTTGTAAATTGACATTTTACAAGAAAATATTTACATTTTCTTGACCAAATTTGACCGTTAAATGGGTAAAGAGCTAAACTGTGAGTTTGTCAGATAGATTGTCAACTTGTACGAATATTTGTATGTAAAATGAATTTCCATTTTATTCACCACACTGTTGAAAGATCAGATATAGGGGGAGACATTTCTAAGTCAGCAATCATTTTTTTAAAGAATTCAAAACCATAGCACAGTTTGATATACTGACAGGAAAGATATAGTAAGTGGACTCATGTACTGATCCTTTAAAAACCTACCAGAACCACCATCTGGGCCCCCAAGACTTCTAAATGGGTTTAACTGTACCATGATTTCTATGATTACTAATGCCAATCACAAACATACAGCTCAGGTTCTCTCTCGCTCTCATTGATGACAATCTTTAGAGCCACTCATACAACTCATTACATCTACATGTAGCATACAAACCAAAGTGAGTCTGTCATACTGAAAAATCTACGTAAGTCCATTGCTCCATATTGTACAAGTCTGTTCAGATGCAGATTCTAAAGCTCAAGACAGTGATAAGGAGTGTAATTATTACATAGCTCACGCCTCCAATAAACATAACGTGGCCTATGCTAACTAGGGAATAATGCCGTGCTTACAACCATTCTCTCAGCCATCCGACACACTGCTTATTTACATTCAACTGTCAGTAATAAGATGTCATTAATAAACATATAAGCACTGGTTAGGCAAATTATCCTTAATATTCAGTGAATGAGGAAATGTGCATTTTTGCTAGATATTTAACATCCTTAGCCTTAGTGCTCACTAGAAAGAATAGTGAAACAAGCATTCTGTAAGTATTGGCTTGCAATACATGTCCTGTACCTGGTGATATAAATCTTTAGATTGACAGTCAGAAACTCCCTTAAAAATTGCCAGAAGCAGCTGAGACTCGAACTTGATCTGTAACTTCTCATAACAAAGCAATAAACCAAGTTTCAGTTATATATAGTGAAGGAGAAGGAAAATCTTGAAAGCTGATATGTTTGTATTTCATAAGTCGAAAGGGGACATAACTCCATAAAAAAATGACTCAAACGCCTGAAACTCGAACTTACTCTGTAACTTCTCATAACAAAGCGATGTACCAATTCTCAGTTGAATATCTCGAAGGGCTGCGAAAAAAATTGTGGAAAACCTATTTTTTGGTAAATCATAAGTCGAATGGGGGGAAAATTGACGAAAATGTCTGAAACTAAAACCTGCTCTATAACGCCTTATAATAAAGCAACCTACCAATTCTCAATTGAATCCCTTGAAGGAGTGCGAAAAAAGTGCAGAAAACGGAGTTTTCGTATTTCTCGAAAGGGGACATAACCCCATTCAAATTGACGCACTCCTGAAACTCGAACTGTAATTTCTCATAACAAAGCAATGCACCAATTCTCAGTTGAATATCTTTAGACTGAAAAAAACACCAGAAAACCAATATTTTTCGCATTTCATAAGCCAAAAGGGGGCATATAACACTAAATTGATGTACCGATTTTCGCTTAAATATCTTCAAGGAGCGCGAAACAATTGTGGAAAGCTGATATTTTTCGTATTTCTTAAGTCAAAAGGTGGCATAGCACCATAAAAAATTGACGCATACGCCTGAAACTTGAACTTGGGTCTGTAAGTTGTCTTAACAAAGCAATGTACCAATTCTCAGTTGAATACCTTGAAGGACTGAAAAAGTGCGGAAAACAAACTGCGACAGACACAGTGCAAACAATGTCTTCCAAGTCAATTATGTTCAAAATATTCAACAGTATGCGTAAAAGTTATTTCCGAGCTGTACTGTATTTGACAGGTGACATCGTTCAACCGAAGAAGCACTTATGTATATCACAAACTTGATGACAGTAGATGGAAATGCTTAAATTTAAAATCAAATGCTATTTTCCATTACCGTTCAGTAAACCATGAAAAGCGCATGCAGGTTACACCAACATACCGATTCGAAGCCCTGTTAGACTCGGCTGACGTCTTATCAGTTAGTCTTGATGTACACATGGACACTCCTTTCTGGCCAGCTTGACCATTAAAACATTAAGATGGCCAATCAATACTTAAATTATTGAATATTAAATAAGTTACATGTCACAGCCGGTCAGTAACTACTTTACCACTAGTTTGAGTATGTTCAGTCTTAAGCTTAAGAACCCTTAGTAGCGGAGATGGTATGAAAGAAACTGTGACGGGAAAATCGAGAAATTAAGTGCACACGTCTCCCAGAGCTTTTCTGCGGTTTTCATTTGTGTGCTCAAACCATCATCATGGCGCTGAGTAGGATGTGCAGCCAAGACCTAGACATTCCCTTTCGTGGTTGAGGCATGGCGACCCAGCCCACTGCTCATGGTGAGAGCAGCAGACAGGAAGGCTCTGCGAGTTCTGCAAGTAGGATGGGCGTGCGAGACCAAATGCTCAACACAGTTGCACTCATTTTAGATCTCCATCGATTTTGCGTGTTCTACTGCTGCCATGTATTAATTTCAGATCAGTGCAACAAACATTAGTAGAGCTATAGCACAACAACCCAATTTCATTGATGGCTATACCGGCTCTTGGATCATAGTTGATTCTGCGAGCCTTTTTCATAAGCTAGTACTAACTACTTATTATGTTTGAAAACCATCCAAAAAAACTTGGGAGCTGTTGAACAGAAACTATATAAATTTATCTACCGTTTGTTAGCGGCCATTTGATTTGACGTCTCGCTGAATCAGACCGGTTTCTTCACCTGATCCAGTGCAATTAATCTATTAACGGTTATTGTACCGTGAGCCAGGTGGCGCGAATCTATTATCACGATGGCTACATGATGGAAATAATGGATTTCGGATGAGGTATCTCAAAATACGGTCCCGTTAGAAAGCTAAAACAGATGCATTGTTAAATATTGTATATTGTGTGTAGCATAATGTCACTTCATGATCTCCATATCCTATTCCTATACAATTAAGAGCATAAATACAAGTGTGTAGTTGACAAGTGTGTAGTTGACAAGGGTGTAGTTGACAAGTGTGTAGTTGACAAGTGTGTAGTTGACAAGTGTGTAGTTGACAAGTGTGTAGTTGACAAGTGTGTAGTTGACAAGTGTGTAGTTGCATGGAAATAAGGAAATACTAGAGGGAAAGTTTGCATTGCATCCGCAGTCATCAAAAATATCTATAAATCTTATTTCTGTGATTAATAGAGATTCCGAATATCACTTGACAAAATTCTGGAGAAAACATTATTTACTTTGTGTTTAAGATGTTTGTGCTCTGAGCTGGCAATCGATTACATATCTTGACAAATTCTTGACATTAACAGTTAATTTCTAGTTGAAATAAATATAATGATTGTGCAGCTCGCAACATTTGGTTGCTTTCATATTTAAAAGACAAAATTAAACAGATTAAATTATCCAACTTGATTTCAAATTTACTTACACTTGGCCTTTCAATCCATGTGACCTAATAATTGAGCAAAGACGTGCATAAATTTTTTATTCATGTAAATAGGTTTTACGCACTGTTGAGCTGTACTAGACTGTTTTATTCTTTTTAAATACAGTTTGAGATCATGCCTTCATGCATCTCTGAATGAATTCAAGGCGTTTCTAGACAGGGCACATGATAGCTACAGACATTACAGACCACATAAACCAAAACACATGGATGGCCTGTATAACTTGGTTCACATTGGCCCAGCAGTTTGTGAGGCTTGGCTTAAGATAAGACAGCAAATGATGCATGAATAGGACATTGCTATGCACCTTCAAGACTGGTGAGCTAAAACACTAATTGTTTTAGTTTACGAGGCATGTTGCATGTAGTAGATTTGTAATTAGACGGATTATAATGGCGATTGAAAACAAATAAACGGATATGAATGGCCTTATGTACACAGCGTTAAAAGAAAAGAGTCCTGCTTCATTTAAAAAAAACCATGACCAATTAAAATGAGCCTAATGATTGCTGTCACAATTGCTCTAATAACTACAATACAGAAGTACTAACTTCAAAGACATGCTAGTATTTGTGAATATTCCACACTAAATGTGGCGTTGAAATATATTTGGACAATACCGTTCTCCAGTTGCTGGCTAGCGAGTTCTGTTAAACGTTAGGCTTGTACAAGTAGCGAGTACGTTTTTCCTGTAATACCTGTTGATAGGCACACACATGTGCAATCTGACGATCTGACATGTTGCTGTTATACTGCTGTTATACAGAGAAAGAAATACCATTGTTATTCCCTTCACCCACACACCAACCCATGAAGCAAGTGACAAGATAAAATTCACAACAAAAACATTGCAAAATATACTAGTTAATAAGATTTTGACACTTGCGATATATGTTAAACTTATTTCTTAGACCTATAAATTTCTCTAAAAGAAACTGAAATACATTGTCAAAGATTATTTTTCAGACAATTTCAGACAATTTTCCAATGATTTCATACATGTATTTCAATGGAACACAATGGTGATGACAAAAGCTAAGTGAAAATAGCGTTTTCATCAGTCTCACTTTGTAAAGCAACCTTGAACTACTTTGTGCCAGATATTCAGAATGTACTCCATATCAAAGCTATTCTAACATGTACCACATTATGATAGACATCATAGGAATGATGGCCTACATGTACAATGTCGAGCTAAAACCATGGTAATAGTGGCTGCACTACACATTTCCTTTCCTAATGTTCAATCGTGTGTATATATATATATATATATATATATATATATATATATATATATATATATATATATATATACATATATATATATATATACTTCTGTCATTGTAGAAATTTGTACCAGACAAAACTGGAATAGATGTATCTTACATCTGATGGTTCTGTGCCTGACAATACATGACACGCTGCTAATTTTCAGGCCTATACTTGTTTGAAATTTTGACATCAATTATTAGTTGACAAATGTTCAAAATATCATTTAGTGTCTCAAAACATTTCAGAATTTGTTCACTGAAGTCAAAAACCAAGCTAGATATATAACACAAATTATACAATGTTCGAGGGGAAAATATACATTCATAGAAGAATTCACATAATTCAAGTTTTCTATTTAAGCCAACAGGAAATAAATGTTATACTTTGCACTATGCAACATAAAAATGCTGAAAGAGAAATACATCTTATATCAATGTAACAAATGTGAACAGTATCCCATCAAACCGTGTATTGTAGTTTGCATAATTACTACAGTACACATACCGCAAACGCGACTAAAATCAGTGATTGACACATAACTAATTATCATGCTGAAATGTAATAAAGGCTATCATAATTCCCACTGTGGTACATGAGACTGTATGGCTGACACTCACCTCAGAAATAGTACTGCTTTACATCATCATCAATGAACATTAATACTGGAAAATAGTAAAAGTAAAACCACTCACCTCGAGGTATGATGAACCTTCACGACAGAATGCCTAGATTTACACATACGACATTAATTAACTTGACATCTAATAGAATGTTCCAAATTGTGGGAGCAGTGCATTATAAACTGAAAAGTTACTTCTCTGACCTGAATAAAGTAGCTGGTAGAAGTATTATACCTTCTTCCTCCATGATGACTGCCACTTTCTTGAGCTCAGAAGTAAATTCAATTTATACTGAATAATCATGAGCCAATGTCAGCTCTATTTAGTCATTGTAAACAAAATTTGGTGAGGCAGATTGTCCAGTAATGGATTGGGATACAATTTTGAGAAATGAGAAAAGAAAGGATCTTTTAGTCTTAGTCACAACTTGTCTCATCATTAAATATGGATTTCATTATCGGAATGAATCCTGAAAGCTGTTATACTGTAGATGAAAATCATACTATGTAAGCTAGTTTGAGTTCAGTCTCCTTAAATGATTTGAAGTTCAAGAGTGATTAGAAAATTATATAAAGGAAAAAGTATCTTTTTAAGTTTCCGACCAAATATATGGGAATTGTCTAGATGTATTTTGTCTAAGCATTTACATCACCGAGCTTACGAGGTGAAATTTTGTAGTCACCAGCTTTCTTCTTTTCTCAAAATGGGCAATATTTCACTCAATCGAGATATGTCAATAGAATTGCTAGGGGAACTGACATAACCAAATATAGTGGACAAAAACCTATAGAATGGAAATAAATTAGCAACTTTTATGGGAATAAATGTGGACAGTGTTGTATATTAATTGAAACATTGAGGATTGATTCTCAAGCTGAAAGTCATGCTAATAGATCAATTGGTTATTACCCATTACCCGCAAAGGCATTATCAATAAATTCCCATTCGCTTTCTCTATCAGCCTGGGTGCTGATAGAATAAACAAAGCCCGGCTATCATGTCCCAACCACAAGAAAAGCTTTTTAGCTCAGTACATACATGTACATGTAGATTCAGCTCAGAGTTAGTGACTAGGTCAGCGGATAGGTCTGGATGAGTGTTTGGCAAGCACACAACACATGTGCCACAGGTCTGTTATTGCTAATCATGTGTATAATGTCCACCTGTAATGTGCTCATAGCAAGACCTGTCCGTTAAAGGATAGCTCGCTGTACTGAGTGAATCTTTATAACGCCGAGAACTGTTAGTCGGGTCTTGTTTACAGTATCAATACTAGGATTCTCAACCCTTCAATGGTCAAGCCGGCCTCTGCAGTGGTCTTCAAGATTGTCCATTCACACGCCAAGAATATTTTTAAAGTATGGGTTAATATTGAATTGTAGCATGACTGTTCAGCTCCCAAAATGAGCCTTTTAAGACAATTTAGAAATTTAGACATGAGTATGCGCAAAAACCCGCTGGTTGGCCCACTATTGCATCAAGTTGTCACTAACACCACAATAGATATTATCAGATGCTAGGATGTAATGTAAATCTAATAGATGTCATGTGTGAAGAATTGAGACCAACCTTCATGAATCTGCCTGTTCGGCATTGTTCTTCGAAACGGCGTCAACACAGATAAACACTTACCAGTGGTCTTTAGAAACATTTAACATATGTCAAGCATTCGGTTAGGGGCAGACGCAGCTCTCTTAGCTTCACGGCAATCTAGTAAATTTCATTCAATAACGAAACACCAATTACAATGCTGCAAGTGAATGGCATTTTCAATACACTCTATCAACACCTACTAATTAAGTTGTCTAACATGTTTATAAGCAATATACAATGCAATAAGTTAGTGATGCTGTTCATGTGTTTCTGCTCATTTTTATTCATTCCCATTAATTACTGAAATCTATTTCAATTACTCGTTAGAATTAATTTGGTTTTAATATATTTATAATACTATTCATGAATAGTACAAGTGTATGTTGTTCCTATTTTGTAGTACATTAAATATTGTTGATTTTTTGAGTCGGTAGGTTTGTTGTTGCATTGTGATATGTTTGTAGTTCAGTTTTAACTATGAGACGATTTCATCTTATACTATTGCTGGCAATAAAGAATGTTCAGTGTTAAATTAAAAAAAATTAGTATTTTTAATTAGTACATGTAGCTATTCTCAACATAGTATTCAAATTTCAAACTTGATCTGTTAAAAAATTTCCAATCAATGCAGCGTGAACAGTATTTTGAAAAATGCGCTACTGAAAGAGGTTAACTTAACCCTTTATCCTTTGAATTTGTTCAAGAAAATTTCAATTTACTCATAGAAAGTGTCGATTTGCAGACCAACTGTTTTTGAAAATTTACCACTTGAATGACTGGCTCGGTTATCGAGCCTTCCAGCGGAGTTTTCAAAAATAAGCTTCTCCTGCTATGTATATGGCCATTTCTCACGCCCATTTGCAGAAGGCATTTCGGCTGATGAGGCTTAAACAACATCTTTCAACAGTGCATTTTCGAAACCATAAATTTGGTTGCAATGCAATCATGAAGCTCGACTTTACTGCTTTACAATTAACTATGAAACTGGACTTCAAATATAAAATAAATATAAGGTTTATCAATACACTTATCAGTGACCATAAACTTTGTCCTTTTGACCCAGTCATTGTGCCACCTCATTGGAAGGAAGCATATGTTGAAGTTTGGGTGTAGTATGATTAACCTAACATGAGATATGAACCTTTAAGTTGAGCTAAAAGCAAAATGTTATTGTTGAAGCAACCCAAAGTTGTTATTATCACACTGAATTTGACGCTTTGATGCTAAGGTAATTGCATCATGCCCTCTCATTAGAAACAAGCAGGTGCTCAAGTTTAGAGGTTATGATTAACCAAACATGAGTTATAAATGGAAACATTGCGCTAAGCAGGAAACAGTATGTAAAAATTAGTTTTAGTGATCATGACCTTTTGACCAGTCATTGTGTGATGTCCACTCATTTTAAGGAAATGTGTGTCCAATTTCGGCATCAGTATGCTTCAGATTTGAACTGCTAAGTTGAACTAAATACAAATTGTTAATGTTGAACCAATATAACGATGACCTTGATCTTTGACATGTTTGACGCTTACGATTAACCAAACATGTTATATGAACCGGTAAATTGAGCTAAACGCAAATTGGACGCCAATGCATCACTATCGCCGCCGACGACGACGGGAAGGGTATCACAATAACTTGTTTTGCTTCCTAGTCTAGCGAAAATCGAACCAATCTATGATTCAGTAGGATACAGTGCATACATATTATAAATTAATGTCACGCATGTTAACTGACTCTGCCTAAACTATCAACGTTCTTATGCTAGAGTTTAGAAGGCATGCATTTATCATGTGATAATATCAAACAATTATTAAGTTTCTAGTCTCTAGAGCTACAATTGTATACAATGTTTTGTTCTTAAATCTTACTCATTGACAGTATTTCAGCTTTTTTCTAAAAAGACTAATGCGTGCTGAAATGTTCCATAAAAGGTGCTTCATTACATTTAAGACATTTCTTAATATTAGTAGAATTTAAAATCTAATTTGAAAATTATTGTATACAGCAATAGGGTTTGACTCACCTTATGTTGGTCACGGAAAATGCGAATCTCTCTGTTAATTAGATCTTTCTTATCAGTATCCAGCTCGAGCTCCTCTATATTCTGCATAGATAGAACACATGTACAATGTAATTAACCCTTTAACTCTCAGATTTTTTCAAGAAAATTTCAATTTTCTCAGAAAATGTCCATTTGCAGACCAGAGGTTATTTTTTTTTTAATTTATCACTACTCACTAGAATGAATGGCTCAGTGGTTATCGAGCCAGTCATTCTAGTAATAAATTTTTTTAAATTGTCTTCTCTTGGTCTGCAAATGGACAAGACCACTGTAGAGGATGTTTTTGGCTGATACGAGTATTAAAGGGTTAATGGACACGCAGGCCATTCACAAGTCAAACGAACAAAATTTTTGAAAATGTACCACTGGAATGACTGGCTCGACAACCGAGCCACATTCGTGATACATTTTCAAAAATTCTTTTCTCTTAGCCTGTAAACGGACAATAAGACATTGCTGAAATCTATGCCCACCCACCCCATCATGCAATAGATTACTGTAGCATGAAAACTGTCGAGAAGTGCAGTGCCAAAGAAAATCGACAGCTATGTACTACACCGATGACATTCACTCCGCCATGGAGCATATTAGAAGTAATCACTATTTCCTTAATTGGTTCACTATGGCCTTGACGTTAACAATGAAGTTAAAAGGGTTCTAGAGACACAATAAAAGACCAGTTCTGTTCACACATTCCACGACCAGGGCTTTTTAGTAGAAACCAAATTTTTTAAATCCAAATATTGCACAAGAATTCAAGGGGGATTACTCTGGTGATTACAGACAGATTTTGGCCAAATGCAATCCCAGTCAAGGTCTCATGCAGAGGGATGTATTTTCAAAATTTGAATTGAATCCATCAAGGCTAACTGAGGTTATCAAACGGAAACCAAATATTTTACGATTTTTTAAGAAATCAAGGGGATAACACTGATTGATGGTTCTGGACACATTTTTGTCGATATGCAATCCCCACCAAGGTGTTGTCATGAGTTGACATATCAAATTTGAAATGAATCCATTCAAGCTAACTGAAGTTATCGAGCGGAAACCACATATTTTACGATATTTTAAATCAAGGAGGATAACTCAGGTGGGTCTGGATACATTTCGCCGATATGCAATGCCCACAGAGGTCTTGTCATAAGTTGAAATACCAAATTTGAAATGAATCCATTCAAGCTAACTGAAGTTATTAAACGGAAACCATATTTTATGATTTTTCATGAAATAAAGGGAGATAACTCTGGTGGGTCTAGATACATTTCGCCGATATGCAATCCCCACCAAGATCTTGTCATAAGTTGACCTACCAAATTTGAAATGAATCCGTTCAAGCTAACTGAAGTTATCGAGCGGAAACTAAATACGGACAGATGGGGCCCCCGTTTCTATAATCCCCATCGACTATGTCGTGGGACTAACAAGCAACAGTTTGGTGAAGATTCCTTTAGTAAAACTTTATTTATCATCTGGAAACACAACCTAAATTCCTTGATTTGGTAATGATGACCTTGAGATTTGACCACAAAATGAATATGGTTCAACACCACCCTCACCCCCCCCCCCCCAAACCACACCTCACCAGTCTGGTTATGATCCCTTTTCTAGAACTTCAGAGTGATCATCCAGAAACTTAAACAAATTTTCTTGCTTGGGCCACCACGACCTTCACCTTTAGCTTTTGGGCCACACAATTAATAAGGTTGTTCAAAACCCCTAAGGGCTACTCTCACAGGTCAACTTGTTATTATCCGGAAACAAACAAATTTTCTTAATCAGGTCATCGCGACCTCGAGCATTGACCTTTCAATAACAAAATTAAGTAAGATGGTTCGTCGGACACACAAACACAAGTCAAGTTTGATGAAGATCACTAAAGTATAATTAGCGTTATAATATGGAAACACAACCAATTTCCGTAATGGACCTTTCCAAGTTTATCCATCCATCATGACATCATAATCAACTACATGTACGTGAAGTGTATGATGATGTCATATAGTCTGATACATTGTATGAATTGTATGTTTTTACCATTTAATAAATATTCTGTTGAATATTTTGAAACTAATTTAACTGGGCGCTATGGCAGCAACAGCGTTTAGTCAAATTAGTCTTTAGTCGCAAAATATTCAACAGCTTACTTGTAGTTTTCAGGAAATTGAGTCAGGCTATTCGGGGATCGATCGATCACAACACGGTGAAGGTGGGCGGGGCATAGCTAAAACTGGAGGGATCCACTGGGCCACATGTACCATAAATAGGGTTCTTCAAGCCCCTGAGGGCAACACACAGGCCAAGCTGGGTGATCGCTTTAATAGAACTTGAGTTAATTCACGCAAATGAAAGTTGGGACGGATTAATAAACACACAAACTACATGTAACTAAGATGGAGAAAGCAAATGCTACATGTATGTACATGTATATTAGCCCCTTTTTTCAATATGAGCATGACTATACTTAATCCTAAACTTAGTCGAGAAACATGTTTTTAAAACACATCTTTAGTGATGTATGTCATCGCAGATGAAACCCTATAATACCATATCGACATATATCACACTGCCAGGCTTTCTCTCATAATGCTAGATAATGAATTTCCCTGAACCATTTTATTTCGATAAAAATTTACTTGACTTGTGTTTCATCATTGGATTACCTGAATTTCCTTGTCCTTCCGATTTTGATATTTCTTGTCATCGCGGTGCTTTTCTGGAAGGGGTTGGTCCTCTGGATCATCAATTATCACCTTATTGAGCTCTCCTGCATACTCTCGCATGATTGCATCTAAACCAGCCTTGGCTACGCGATCTTCACGTTGTGTATCCTCATCAAGTTCAACATCAATAACACCATTTTCAGCGCTAGGGCTGCTTTTATCACCGTCACCCTTTTCTTTGGACTCTTCCTCTTTTTTACTCTTCTTAGCCTTGTATTCATCCAGCAAGGTTTTTGTTTTAGCGTCAACTTTTACCTGTAAAACCAATTAATATAGTCTTTGACTCTGTGCTATTACAACAGAGGTATCATCCTCGCATTTCTGCAAAAGTACATGTAGACGTCTACAACTTTGTAGACTTTTCTGAAATGCATGTACATGATGTCCACTGATGAAAATTGACCAATTAAATTTCTGCATAGAATTTTACAAGCCTATCACTATGATCCATCAAAAGTTATAAAAAAATTTTCAAGATGGTGCATTTTTTCAGACATTTTTGAAAATCCAAGATGGCAACACGAAAAAGTACCATCAAATTTCTGTATATAGTTCGGAATTCTTTCGGCTAACTGGTTAAATTCAGGTAAATTTTGAAGATATTTGAAACATTCGCGCACAATTTAGGAAAATCAAAGATTACCATCAGAAAATATAGGACCCAATCAATTGTCTACATATTTTTGATTATATTATTATTTATGATATTTAAAAAACATGAATTTGCAGTCATGTTTTTATAAATATTATACAAATGAGTTTTAACAATTGTCATTTTTCACATCACACTTAAATGCATAAAATAAAGCTGTCATTAATCATTTTATTCAACTGACTACTACGTGATTCTAGCGCAATTGGAACTGGACTCTAAATGAGACTAGGGGGCGATTCTGACCTGATTTCTACGAGATTGTGCATGTAGTCATATTTGCTGATTCTCGCAATTATGAGAAATATGTACATATATGGCCTTGGCCTTCACGTGGAGTCACATCAGCATTCATATGAATAAGATCTCGTATCGGTGGCGGAGTAAATTCATTTGAATAGTCGCTGCCTCAGACAGATTCCCAATTGGTCTACAAACTAGAGTATGCGCAACAGTCTAATCTGCTTATAATGCAAATAAATAAAGAAAGTAGCAATGCTCTCGCACCATTTAGCATTAAAGAATTTACGTCTCATCATTACCATCACACATGGGTAAATGGCCAACAGGATTTAATGCCGTAGTTAATGTAATTGGTCACACATATATTGACAAAATCGTTTTCTGGAGGGAGCAGGCCATTTGACAGCACTAAGTGAGTGGCTTCGCAGAACCCTGCACAGTTGAATTCTCGCGAGAAATTTTTAATATCACCATCCGGAAAATTTAGTTAAGAAATATTTATACACTTACCGAGATTAATGGATGCTCACATTAGCACAAATTCAACACAATAATTGATAAGGATAGCTATTTCTGCCGGTAGTGACTACTAATGACTACTCTCAACCATGTGTATTTAAATGCTTTTGTTCTGCAACTGTTGTTCTCCATGTGCGATCAAAACGATGAGACATTCTGGAACAACTTGAGACATTTGTTTTTGTTTCGGCGATGGAACAGTTGTTTTATCTGGCTAGTACTGTATTATGAAATCTCTGTTGTGTTCAGTTGCAATAAAGTAAATTTTCTTACTTTTCAAATAAATTAGCACATGTACATGTATGCATCTGATTAAGATTAATTGAAATAGGCGCAAGATTAATCATCACTGTGTCGTGGACAGATGGAAAACCAATCTGTACTCTCTCTCTCTCTCTTTATATATATATATATATATACAAACCACAAGTTTCTTATCAGCGATTGCCCATTCATTCAATAGACGAATACAGCGTAGAGTTGATTCTGGGTGATCATATTCACAAAAGCCAAATGCTGAAACAGAACAAATGATTGATAATAACAGACTGGTTATAAACCATTCTGCAATGCGAAATTCAAACAACTGGCCCAAGGGCCTGTGACGCTCACCTGGACCATTACGATTTGAAACATTTCTATTTAAATACATGTATATAGACATGGACAATTTTCGGATTCAAGATAACCACCAAATAAATTTATCAATCAAAATTCTTGTTTGATATATTGAATGAAGCCTGCCGCAATAAGATCGTTTCACCAACCTTCGTTGAAATCGGGGAATAGATTAAGGAAGAGTAGTGTTTAACCCTCGAATTTATTCAAGAAATTTCGATTCGCTCATAGAAAATGTCCCATTTGCAGACCTAGAGAAGACTTGAGTATTCTTTATAGTGCATCACATGTATTAGGTCTACTTGGTCAAACACTCACATCGAAAACAAGAGGTTCAATGGGCCTGTATCTCTCACCTGGAACATTGGCATTTCAACTAATCTTACTTAAGTTTTACATCCATTGGTGTCACTTCCAATGACTTTCAGTCAAATGGTTTAGTTTTCGAGATGTTGACAACAATCTCTGGACTGTTTTTTTTGCCTTAGTGATTTTGAACAATGTTTGAGTGAAAATAGATGATATCAGTGCTAACTGCAGCTGGTTTCTTAACTGTCTCACTGCTGCAAGCCAGTGCAGCCTGCAGCCAATAATTTCAATTTTCAAAAGCTCTACTTGTTGAGTATTTTGAACTCAGCAGTCAGATGGTTACTAGAGGTTCAAATACAATTTAAGAAAATGGTTTCTAACGGCAGGTAGGTGGTCTTTATAGCAGGTTATTCCCCACGACCACACAATCCATTTAACACATGCGCATCTGGTTGAATCACCAAGTTAGCAGCAAGGGTAGGGTGAGCTGGAGTTGATTTAGAAAATAATTTGACTGAAAGTCATTGCTGCCTTAGGCAACAACAACTTTCATTGCTGCCTAAGGCAGCAACAATTTTCAATCAAATACATTTCAAAATTTTTTAAGAGCATAGATGTCAGAGCACATAATACATATCTTAAATATTTCTGCAGTATTGGAAAGGTTAATCTGTTCATTGGAGAGTTTAATATCTACTTTGGCAATAAAATCTGACATGGTGATAAATCAGTGGATGGTGAGAACAAACCTGCATTTGCCCTATGAAAGTGACTGCAAATATTTAAGGGGTGATAACTCTGGCATTTGACGTCCTATCAGTTTCATTTTCACAACACAGATATTAGATGCCGACATTAACATTGTGACCAAGTTTGGTGTCAATCCGTTAAGAAATAACAAAATGAGCCGCCATTGTTAGTGACAGACAGACAGCTGGATGGGTGAACATACAGGTCATCGCTACACGACAGCTGACTGACAAGTAAGCAGAGTTAAGAAAACCAACTTCGGCTTCAAAATCCCTCAAATAAAAAAATTGAATATGGCAGTCAAACACGCTAAAATTTGATTGGTCCACAGCGGCCATGTTTTTTACCTATCAACTTCCCATGAACAAACTTTAATGGCCCTTAGTCAATAATCATATCCCCAAGATTTCTGGCCAGGTGAGCTAACAATACACGGGCGACAGCCCTGCTTTATAGTGCATCACATGTATTAGGTCTACTTAGTCAAACATTCACATCGAAACGTGCCTGTTAACTTTTCAGCTCTATGTATGGAAAGAATCCTTAAGATCTTGAGATTTAGCACACAAAAAGATAAGACACATTCCTTGACCCACTATCAATGTATCCATAAAGGTTCGATGACATACATGTACACCTAACATAATTTTGGATTTTGAACACAAGTCAAATACATCACCATCTTTAAACCTTGAATGACTAAATTTGGTCAAGAAAATTAACATATTTCCTAATTGAATGTCCATTTGTAGGCCAAGAAATGACTATTTTTGAAAATTTACAACTGGAATGACTGGTTCAATTATCGAGCCAGTCACTCCAGTTCGAATTTTTAAAAATAGTCGTTTCTTGGCCTACAAATAGACCAAGACCACTGCTGAGGTCGGTTATGGCCGGCTTCATAATGTACGGGTTAAGCCCTTTTCTTTTCAACATTCATATCAGCCAAAAACCGCTTCTGCAGTGGTCTTGAGAAATGCCCATTTGCAGACAAAGAGATGACTATTTTAGAAAATCTACTATTGGAATGACTGGCTCAATAACTGATCCAGTCATTCCAATAGTAAATTTTCTAAAATAGTCTTCTCTTGCCCTGCAAATGGACATTTTCTATGAGAAAATTGAAATTTTCTTGAACAAATTTGAGGGTTAAAGGGTTAACAAAAGCATTTATGACAATACACATGTACACAGACAGGTTGCAATTACATTACATTTATAGCAGTCAGGTTCAACATTGATGAACAAAACAAAGTAGCAGAATCATTAAAGGTAGAACAGGTAAAATGACATCACGTTTGCATACGCATCATTATACACACCTTGAAGTTTTCCAGATGCACCAATGACTCTTTTCCAGCTTAAGACATTACCACAGCGCTGGAATAAAAATATTGCAGCATTAATATCATACAGAGGTCAACCAAAACAAAACATACATTTGTAGTATGCACCCAGAAAATGCATACAAATATCTTCAGAAAACAGCTCAATCAATTCAATGTGTCATTTCATAGGCATACATACATGTACATACAGGTAGGTATATGCTTTAGTGTACACGCACTAGAGCTCTGTGATTTTCCAATATCAGTACTTGAAATTCAGAGAATTGTGCCACGCCACAAAAGTAGTGGCAGAACTCTGACAACGCCACTACACCATTTTTAAAATCTCACTAATTATAATCTTTGTCCTACTGTTGGTGAATTGTAGCAGCTTGCTTTAATATGACACAACATCATGATTGATAACTTGTATCTATGATTATGCACATAATACAATTACATTTAAGTAATCTTCTGTGCTATTCATCCACGATAAATATTTGGCATGGCAAATGTAGTTTACAACCGCGTTTGACCACAGCATTGCCGATTGCTGTGTTGAATTTTTAGAGCGAGAGGCTCAAGGGACTGTGGAGCTTACCTGAAACATAAGGCTTAACACACTAGGGCCCTTTCAGCCAAATTTAGTAGTCATCAGGCCAATGATTACGTCTTGTAAGATTTTCAGGAAATTTCTGGAAAATCCAAAATGGCAGCCAAAAAAACAGAACCAATCAAATTTCTATGTACTTTGTTCACTATTAAAGACTCACACGGGAAGGAAAAGGATGGCTATGAAATCAAATACATCATGTGAATGAGAAAATATTGAACAGAATTGTACGAGGTATGTCTTATACGTCTGAGCGCTTAAGATTAACAGGGCATGAAGATACACAATTTCTACCATGTACTAAATGATGAAGCAGTAGCACCTATAAATCATATGGATATAAAAAATAATACCCATTTCAGACTCTGTCGACAATTTAATGTCACAAAATAAGGGAACGAATGTTTGAAATGTACAGACTATTGTGTTGCTACGAAAATTGAAATCACAAAGATGTCATTCAATAATGTACATTCTAGTCTATGCTTGTATACCTCTGCATGCGCGCGCTCTGCAGGCACAGGCATATAGACACTCAGACATACACACTTCGACACTAATACATGTACACTCTATCACTCATACAGATACAGCGCAATACGCAGAATAGAATTTCAGCCACGCTAACCTGGACCTTTGCAATGCAACACAATTTTATTATCCCACTACAGGTATATACAGGTATCTTATCGTAATCCTTTAACAACCAAGCCGACCAAAACGGCTTTTGGGGTGGTATTGAGAAGTGTCCATTTGCAGAAGACGTTTTTAAAATCTACCAGTTGGATAACTGGCTCGATAGTCTAGCCAGTCATTCCAACGGTAAATTTTCCAAATTAGTCTTCTCTTGGTCTGTCAATGGACATTTTCTGAGAATAAAACTTTCTTGACCAAATTGAGGATTAAAAGGTCAACGTGATACTGAAGGACACACCACAAGATGATCATTAAGATACTCACCACAGGATTCAAATAAACCACCCTAGTGCCATCATTTCTGCATAAAATCTTTTAAATACGATTCATATGATTTACAAACGTTAGCAATGTTCTCGATCCAATGGACCTTTCCAGTTTTAGCTGTCCCGCCCTTCACTAGCTACGCTCCACCCACACCTCGCTGTGTTGGGATTGATCGATCCCCAAATGCCCTACCTATCAATTTCCTGAAAACTATACAGGGAACCGGTTGAATATTATGTAACTAATTTGACTGGGCGCTGTTGCTGCCAAAGCCTTTGGCAGCAACAGCGCCCAGTCAAATTAGTTTCAAAATATTCAACAGAATATTTATTAAATAGTAAAAGCAAACAATTTGTACAACAACGCATAGACCGTCTTCAAATATGCATTCGTGACGTACTTATCGACGTCATGCATTATGATGTCATTGTACACATCACACAGTTCATTATGACGTCATATATAATGGGTGGGTACTCTGGAAAGGTGAATTAAAATAAATATTTTTTATAGTCTTGTCACAAGTTCATGGATAGAAAATAGTTTTATCAAATTAAAATGAGCCAACCAGAATTTAGACATATATATATTTAACATGAATTTGAATTGGTTATTTGGAAAGAATTAACCAAATCAGAATTTGTTCTACATAAATTTACAAGTGGATATTTTTCGGTTTCCAAGAAATTAAAAATATCGTCAAATTATGCACTGTTATTGACTACTGGTATATTTGTAACAATTTAGCCGGAGATAGCACCAACCGATAAGATAACTAGGTGAAAATGGAATATTGATTCAGTCTGTGCAATATATGCAGAGAACCACATTGACAGTAATGTCATGTATGTACATGCATCACAATAAATATTCTGCTTCAGAGATACCATATGTACGTAGAGTTCTGGCATGGTTATTCGCTTAACAGAGGCCATCCATAAAAAAGGTTTTGTTTCCTGCAAAATGGCTGGAAAAAGCGACTTCAGTTGGGAGGTAAATTATTATTTTTTAAATTACTAATTTATTTTAAAACAGTCATAATATTTGTTTCTTCAGATATTTGACTAGATGTCAATTAAATATGGTTGTAATTGCCAAATTTGTCATATTCTCCATTGCATACAAATGGCATTAAAAACATTGTAATTTGTATGGTTTGACAAATGTATGGATGGATGCTTTAACATTTATACTGCGGCAAACATTTTTTTTTATTCCCGCCCGGGTGAAAATAACAAAAGATTTCACCCAGGAGGTTTACAGGAAACGAACCTTTTATTTTGGCCAGATACTTGATAGGAAGGATCCTGCATATTTTGAAATTAAATTGACTGGAACCTGCAGCAAGAACTCTCTCAAAGTAGTTTCAAAATATTCAACAGAATATATACAATATGTACGTTACAACACACATGCAATAAAGAATTAATTGTTCACTCTGTGTAAGGGATAAGGGGGTTTATACTATAATTGAGGATTCCAGCTTATCCATCAATTATATGATGTCATAATCAATTACGTTCCCATGAATGATGCAGATAACTTTGTCACAAACGCTTAGTTGATGATGGACTACACAACATGCATGCATTGTTGTTCGAATTGTATGTCTTTATTATTTAATAAACATGCTGTTGAATGTTTTGAAATTAATTTGACTGGGAGCTGTTGCTGCCTATAACAGCAACCAGTCAAATTAAAGTATTCAACAGCTTATCTGTAGTTTTCTGGAAATCGATAGTCAGTGAGTTCAGGGACCGATCGATCCCAACATGGGTGAAGTGTGGGTAGAGCGTAGCCAAACATGGGCAGGGCATAGCTAACACTGGATTTCTCCATTACCTGAAGCATTGTGCGAACCATTGTATCTGGTGCCTTGTCACTGATATTACCTACAAACACAGTGGTAGTGGGATACTTCTCTCCATCGCTGTCAGCCTGAAATAAATGAGTTAAAAAGATGAAATATGTATATTCATTTAACAGCTTACTTTAAACCACCAATTTGTTCTAGAAAATCTATATTTGCTTTTTGAATGTTCATTTGCAGGCCAAGACTATTTTTGAAAATTTACCACTGGAATGACTGCCTTGATTATCGAGCCAGTCATTCCAGTGGTAAATTTTCAGTCTTCACTTGGCCTGCAAATAGATATTCCTCAGACAGAGGACTCCAGTGATACTGCCATAGTCAACAACAGGCCCCAGCTAAATTAGTTTCAAAATATTCAACACACCTGCATAGTGACATGTACCTTCAAATTTCCTAATTCTGAGAATTCAGTGGGTAAAATCAATTCTGACCACACAAAATGGTCTGAACATGGCTCCCTCCCTCCTTAACAGTAGAGACAGGTAAATGAGTATGAATACACTCCGAGTATTGTAATAATTGTAATATGCAACATAGACACTATAAATGTAACCGCCATGACAGTTAAAATAAGGATGGGTCATTTTTTTTTATATTTATCTAATTTCAATCCTGACAACGACATTTTTAGTCCTTGTGACATCACTTTTGATAAGATCACTACTGCATAAGAATAGGAGAGATACATTACTTTTTAGTTGTTACGACTCGAAACTAGTTCATCTGTCGGTCTGTGATATATGTTTTTACCTTTTTGACAAATACAGAAAATACAGAAGTACACATGCACTTGTTGACAAATTTGTTTAATGATACCTATTACAGCATTTTAATAAGAACATTGCATTTTAATCCATTTGAGGAAAAATCTGATCTAATAAATTGAATGACCCAGGGCTTCCATTAATTTATAAACACAGATAGCCTGGGACTTCCTGGGTAAGTTTTTGGAGTGCAATGGGCCAACCTTGAAACATGGAAGTTTAAAATGTTCACATACATGTACGCATAATTTGCTTAAATTCATTGTGTAAGTGGTGGCCAGGCTTAAAAAAAGTGGGAATTCCAGGACTTCATATTATTTGTTTTTCTGGCCCAAATATGAAATTTGGGAGAATAGTGCTCCTGGACCACCACTAATGGAAGCCCTGAAACGATCCTGTACACTGAATTCATAAAAGTCAACATGCATTAACCCGTACCACTCTGATGTCAAAATCTTTAATTTTCGGATTAAATTATTAAAAGATTAATTGGCGTCTAATTTTCAACAAATTTGGCGGAAGACAGTAACATCTTCCAACAAAATTGTTGACAAATTTACACTAGGTTTTTGCTATTGACACCGCAAAAGATAGAATATTGACATCAGTGTTAAGGGGTAAAGCTTAAACATATAGCTCCATGTACCTTAGGCGTGATTCCTGGCGGAGTCAAGCTAGTCTGTTGTGGTTTTGTTACAGCAGGTGCCGTGACAGGCACACCCATGTTCATAGGTCGAGGCATCATCTACATGTATAAACATATTACGCAAATATAAACTACTCCAGATAAGACAAATAATGAGACATTACAATATAAAGTATATCTACGCGTACATTACCAGAGTATTCATTATATTCATTTTAAGAACAGTCAAAAGGGGCCTGTATGGGCAGAGGCTCACAGTAACATCAGTATATGAACCAGAAACATGCAACTTAGAGAATTTTGTCAGGAAACACACAATTTTTTGTATAAAGAATAGAAATCTAATTCTAGGTTTCAAATGTGATCATATTCATGGTCAAAATCCATGTACAATAATAGCTTAAGTGATTTGCCGATGGTGGACATATTTTCTCAAGACATGCCAGACTGTATTTACTTCAAAGAATCTTTTTTTTCTTCAGTGAGTCAATGGATATAGTGCATTACAAATTTGATAAGAAACACTGAAACTTGAATGTGTTCTGTAACTTTTCACATTAAAACAATGAATCCATACAAAAGATTGATGGACACACATTTAGCCCGAACTTTAACTGTAACTTTAACCCTGTAATGCTCATATCAGCCAAAAACAGCTTCTCAACTGCTTTTGAGAAATGTCCATTTGCAGACCAAGCATGCCAAGAGACCATTTTTGAAAATTTACCACTCGATGCCTCGATAGCCGACCCAGTCATTCCAGTGGTACATTTTCAAAAACAGTCTTCTACATGTATTGGTCTGGAAATGGACATTTTCTATGAGAAAATAGAAATTTTCTTGAACGAATTCGACGTTTAAAGAGATAAAGCAATGTACCATTTTTCAATTCACTACATGCATGTCTAAGGTAGCAATGGCTTCCACTCAGATTCATTTCAAAACATTCACTAGTTTTCTTATATAGCTGCCTTGAAAATGCAATATATCGAAGAATTTACTTACGCTTGCCGGTGGCATCATACGCATTCCCATGTGCATCATGTTCATACCTGGAAACAAATAAATACACGCAAATAAACAATGGAAGGATCCGATCTATCACTCAAATATTTGACAATAATGTGATATAATCACTTGCTATGTCACTAGTTAGCCGACGTCACAATCATAATCATGGATAGCTGTTACGAAAATCAAAGTCTGTCACTAGTGTACATGTCTTTGATGAATCAATAGTGTAATAAACATTCTGTTGAATATTCTGAAACCAATCTGCCAGGGACCACAGTAGCTGCCATACATACAGGTAAATTAGTTTCAAAACATCAAACAGCTTATCTGTATAGTTACCTTTGAAACTTAGATTCGGGAAATTAAGAGTTGAAAGTTAAAAATCGAATTCTAATGTGAATTAAGGTATTGGTTCATCTTGACCATCAATGCCATGACATTATGAAAAGGCTAGATTCTACAATCTGTGCATGTGCCTAACCTGTTTTTGTTCTGCTGTTATATAGTGCTGCGCGATATACCGAGAACATATTGCGCTCATATCATGCTCTGACAGTTTGAACACCGCTTATAATATATAAATGTTTTCCCCTGAAATATCTATATCGTTTAAGCTGCTTCTGCTGATCATTCCATTCCTGTTTTCTCACTGGCTAGCACGACAAAAATTATAGAAGCAGTATACATGGTATATAGGAAGAATAATTTTTCTTCCCAGAAATGAACATTGTTTATCTAATCACGTCGTGGCTGAAGCTTTATGATCTATGACGAAATGAATGGTTATACACACATGCATGACATGACGTTAACACACACTTGACAGACTGTTAAAAGCGAGAATATCTTGTAAAATTACTGTGAACGAAAAAATGGTCGCGTAAGTAACAAAGACAGGAACGGTAGTTATCTCTGATCGTGGAAAACACAAAAGTTTCAACAACTTTTTGATATGAAGCATGCTATTTACAACAGAATTTAGCATTTTCAAACATCTAAAAGATCGATAACATCTGTCTGGCAAATTCTATAAATAAGCGACAGCGCGCATGTGTCAGAGACAAACTTCCGTTGTATTTCTGCTAGCATTACTACATAGGCCGGGAACTAGTCTCGCTACACGTTATGCATCAACAACGGACTGTTCAATTATAAACCGTTGCATGCAAGTACGTGCAACCGTCGGCTGGCATGTTCCCGATGTATTATTTTATATACGATTGGATCCCAATATAACATAGGAAGACATGCATTGTTGACTGTTGAGTGAGTCTCACAGTATATTCTCCTTCAGTTTCAGTTGGCTTGTAGACAGCTGTCTAAGAATTTATCTGTTAAATCAAACTGTTACATTCATAGATCCTAGCTATTGTGTCAGTGTGTATTTGTCCATGACACACAATAATTCAGGCCTCGAAATTCAACGGGATTCTCGTAATATTCCCGAAATTGAAAAATATGGGAATCCATCTGGATTCTCGTAAATAAACGCTTCCAAAAACGTAAACATTCCATTCTTACAGAACGCCACGATCCTGGTTACTAATTTCAACAATAATAATTGTCACGAATCAGCCTAGAGGGGGGTCTGCTAATACACCGGTATGAGAAATGTCTCGCGTGACTGCAGTCGTAGTTAATAACAATCGATAATGCGCACTCGTAGTTTCTGATTGGCTCGCGGGATATCCGATTACTATCGTAGTAAAATTTTGATCACGTGCCTCATCATTCATAACGAATTAATCACATGATTTATTTCAACCAATCTCTGTGCGAGTCGCACAGAGATTGGTTGAAATAAATCATGCGATTAATATTGATGGCTAATGGCGCACGAAAAATCTAGTTACTGTGCCGCTTTTAAACGCAGTAAAGCAATATGTTAGCCCCCCACTATGACCCAATATATTATTATTGGAAGGTTCTGACAGTAATACCACCTGATATTTAAGTGGTTCATTGCATTGGAGCGACCGAGAAAACAGGACTATATGTCAAGAAAACCGGTGCGTAGTAGCTCTTATTTTCAAGTAAATCGCATTTGCACTAAATTGTCAGTTTAAAGCGTACAAGTTAAGAAGGGTCAAGCTATCTACTAAATGCTTTAGAACTGGTTACGCTTTTTATTGTGGCGGACTTGCGGGTTATTGTTTTATATTAGAAATGTACGCTGTTTGTATAAGTACAAATATTTGGTAACAGTTACAAAAAAGTCTACCCGTCACAGGTACAATTTTATAAACATTTCAACCCCTGTTGTTTTTGGGGCAATTAAGATGGTAGTTCTTTGATACAGGTGGAATTCTTTACAAATTAAAGCATATTCTTTTAAATATTTTGAAAATAATATGACTGGAAGCCATTGCTTTCAAGGTGGTGGTGGGTGGGCTGGAGAGGGTTGCTCAACTAGGTAAGCCACAACAATGTAAGATATTCAATTCTTTGTTTTTGTAGTGGGGTGGGAGGAGGGTGTTAAGATATTTATAAATATTGGGTCATTAGTCACTAATTATTATAGTGGGTCTGGAATTTTGAAAGATACGTTTGGAAAAAGTATGGAATTTTATTGTGCCCAAGGTGTATGAACCCTGAAATTGTTGCAAGCTGGAAAGATGTTACCAATGAGTGTTGTCATACAAATACTGATATTTTGCCAGAGAAAATGTACATTTGCAGACAAAAGGAGTATTGTTTTGGAGACTTAACACTGAATGACTGGCTCGGTTATCGAGCTTGTAATTTCAGGGGTAAATTTTCCAAAATATTCTTGGTCTGGAAATGGAACGAATGAATGGACATAAAACAAAAACTCAATCTGCTTTTTGACAAATTTACTTGAGAAATCTTACAGTACTTATATCACAATGGATGAATCCACTTTTAGTTATTCCCCACCCATCTCTAGCTAAGCTATGTTCCAAGCTTTGTCCCAGAATCGCTATTTCATGGTAACTATACAGCTAACTTGGTGAATACTTTGAAACAAACTCCCCCTCAAAACAATCAACAGAATATTTATTAAATTGCAAAGACATACAATTAATACTTACTGACAGACTACTATGAGAGTTAGTATTGTCTGTCAATTATAATAGTGACTGGTGACATCAACCTATATGTGATGTAATTGCTTATGAGGTCAATAGTTGAGTAACTAAACATTTTATCTGTAAATTAGGTAATTGGTGGATACGTCCATGCTGTAATCAATATGCTAATGATAATTCAGCAACATGCACCTTAAATTCATTATTAACTTAATATACAGATGAAATATGTTCAGATAAAGCAGGTTTGGATAAAAAATGGTGTAACCAATTTGCGCAACCAATTGGTTACGCAAACTGATTTTGCGCAACCAAGTAATTGGTTACGCAAACCTGAAAACATGGGACCCAAAAACAGGTCTGGCAAATATTTGAAATTTTGAGGGCTGTAATGCTGTAAAATGGGTACCCATTTGATAACATAAAGGGTTATAGATCAATGCGATCATCCCTTCCCTGTCTCAAACTCCTGTTAGCGTATGAGATCTTGTGAGAACATCTCATGCGCCTCCAATGACAAAGTTTTATCAACAGTGGCTCGCCAACATAAGAAGCGATCTACTGCATTTTAAATCTCGGACGCTGAAGCAAATTTTGTCACACGTTTTTTCCGTTTTGGATCATTTTATGTCGGTTGCTTACATTGGGCCATTTGGCTTTTATCGATATTGTGTTTGGAAATTGTACTCCAATTAATCATAATAACATTTCTGACCATATATTGCTATCTGATAACTAGACTGGAGGCGTTTTAGTGGTCTGGTCAGCGATACCAATTTTCATTCCTTTACATTTAGCAAATAAAATTAGTGAGACCTGCTAACAAAACGTTAGAAATTCTTGTTCGAAGTAAAAGTGAATGCAGGAAATGTCAATTTCCCTTTCTCCGAGATCTAACAATACTCACCATTCTGTTACTTCTGATATACAGCTGGCCTTGACAGCGGCTCTAGGATTATAGACTTAGAAAGCTTTACCGACTCCTGGGAACCGGGTACTCGGCTCCCAACTGCCGAGTACCCGTTTACCATAGAGCTCATATTGTTTGCATAGCCACCAAACAAGAGAAAACTATGGCTTGCCTCCGTGGGGCTGGGAGGCTGGGTCCGTAACAGAATGGTGAGTATTGTTAGATCTCGGAGAAAGGGAAATTGACATTTCCTGCATTCTCCTTCGATCAATACTCACCATTCTGTTACTTCTGATATACACCAGATTTGATCAGTAACCTGGTGGGAAGGGGCAAGCCATACATGCTAATTTTGCCCCTTGGAGAAAGATTTTAGACTTCAAACTTGACTAACGGAGACCTAAAAGGACCGTCAAGTTCACGGAACCGAATTCGCGTCACAGCCCCCCCCCCCCCTTTTTCCTCCTAAGAAAAGGGAGAGAACTAACGAACATGTATCTCGCCTGAAAACACCAATATGCCAAGAGGGTTAACTACTCCCTGCATATTGCTTGTATTAGCCTGGGAATGAGCATGAATATATAAGATGAATGAACATGATACATATACATAATACAAAAAACTCTCACTTGTTGAATTACCTTATGATAACAGGACTTCAGACGTACCGCCTCCAACCAATCACCGGTTCGGCCATCAGTGACACAATCTGGTTGACATCCTCTCGCCTGACCATGCCTGCTTTAGGTTCTTTTCTTACCGAAGTGAGAAAAGGGGAAAAGCAGTGTGGTCACTAACTATCGTTTCAAAACAGCTAAAGCGAGTGGATTGGCCGAGTCTGACACATCCCTCATATAGTAATCCGTGAATGAGGACTCACAGTGCCATTGTGCAACGGCCATGATGTCCTATAACGGAACACCATTGTAAAGGGCGGTCGAGGCGGCTATTCCTCTGACATTGTCTGCCCTTACGCCTTGCACCTGGTGCCCAGTCGCCATCTCGTGAGTAGTCTGAATGCATTCGACCACCCAACGAGAGATAGTATCCATGGATGCGGCGCCATAAGACTTATTATGGCAGATCCACAGATGTCTATCGTTCGACCGTAACGAGTCAGTCCATTTCTTGTACTTAGTCAAAGCACGGACCGGGCACCAAACACTGGCATCACGATCAAACCTAGTTAACTTCGGTATAATGATCGGTTTGCCGGGATATCTCAAAGATTGGTTCTTTGACATAACCTCTGCTCTTGGCAGAAGACGCAGACCTTCTCCAGAAACAATAAATCGGTTCCTCTGTGCCGAAAGCGCATGGATCTCACTGCGCCTTCTAGCTGAGGAAGCTGCCAATAGAAAGACCGCCTTTAGAGTCAAATGCTTTAGACTAGCCGAACGCAACGGTTCGAAAGGGTGCTTGGCCAGTACATTAAGGACTAAAGATAGACTCCAGGCTGGAATGACTACCGGTGGTCTCGGTCGGAGATTGCTCATTCCCTTCAACATCACATTTAACTGGGCCACCTCTGGACTATCCCTGTTGGCTAGACAAGGGATAACTGATGCCAAAGCTGACTTGTATCCAGCAACTGTGACGGGAGCTAGTCCTCAAAAGAACAGCTCACAGAGAAAGTCTGCTATTTGCTGATAGTGGATTGAAAGGTATCAATACCCTTTTCTTCACACCAATCTGCAAATCTGTTAACCTTGTTGTTATATGACTTGAAGGTTGACCTCCTTCTCGCAGCCGCGATGAAATCAGCAGCCTGTCGAGAAAAGCCTTCCGACGTGGAACGTTGTTTGATAACATCCACGCAGTCATTGAACATTTCGGGACGCTCGTGTAGGAAGCGTCCCTTGGCCTGGGAGATTATGTTCGGAATCTCGGGCAACTGCACAGGATTTTCCACCAGCAGATCTAGAAGATCCGTGAACCACGCCCTGCTCGGCCAATACGGCGCTATTAGCAGGACCAGACACGGTTCCTCCCTGACCTTCACCAATACCTTCGGTAGAAGAATGGTGGATGGGTACGCGTAAGCGTGCATCCCTCTCCAGCTTATCGCCAGAGCGTCTGTATCGACGGCATTTGGATCTGTAATCGGCGAGACATATGTCATGATTTGAGCATTTTCCTTTGTGGCGAACAAGTCCACGTTGGGTTTGCCCCAATGCTCGAAGATCCGTCGCAGAACTGGAGGGTTGAGGGACCATTCTGTTGGCAGGATTCTCTGTCTGCGAGACAAAGCATCCGCCAGAATGTTCAATCGGCCAGGAATACGAGCTGCTTTCAAAACAACCGAGTAATTCCTGCACCATTGAATCAAGTGCCACACCCTGATACGCAGAGTGGGCGACCTGGTCCCGCCTGGCGATTTATATATGATACTACTGTCGAATTGACCGACCGTATCAATATCACCCTGCCCCAGATCATCGGAAGGAACTCTTCCAACGCCAGTTCCACTGCCATCATTTCCAACAGATTGATATGCAGCTGACTCTCCGGGAGAGTCCATGTGCCCGAGACCTGGTTCTCCCAGGCAGGCACCCCACCCTTCCAGCGATGCATCCGTGTAGACGGACAGCTGGGGGCGAGGTAGGTGCAGCAAAACCCCTAATAGGAGATTCTGACGCTGTTTCCACCATAGAAGATGCGATATTATCGGCTCCAAAACTGGCAACAGTTTTGACAGGGGTTCTGTTCTCTGTTTCCACAGAGACATCAGATACAACTGGATAGGCCTTCGCATTAGAGCATCGTACGGGATAACCTGCTCCATGGAGACCATCATGCCCAGCATCTGAAGGAACCACCTCGCCTTGAATGTGGTTTCCCACTCGAAAACTCTTGAGGATGGCTAACAGAGACACCACTCTGGCCTCTGACGGGTAAACCCTGCCCCTCCTCGAGGTCGAATCGCATCCCCAAATAAACGAAACGTTGAGTGGGCGTCAACTCGGATTTCTCCTCGTTGACTATGCAGCATAGATCTGAAAGTAACTTCAGAGTCAGAGCAGTATCCACGTTCAACCTGGCTGCCGAGTCTGCCTTAAGCAGCCAGTCGTCTATGTAGGTGTGTAGCGCCACGTTCTCTTTTCTGAGAAACGCTGTCACCGCAAGGACCACTCTTGTGAAAACCCTCGGAGCTGTCGACAGGCCAAACGGGAGACTGTAAACTCCCATACTTGATTCTGAAACGCAAATCTCAGAAACCTGTGACAACTCCGATTCATAGGAATGTGGAAATATGCATTTATCAGATCGATCGATACACACCACATTCCTTTCCTCAATCCCGCATTACCGACCTCGGCGTTTCCATCTGGAACCGAGGCGTATGGATAAACCAATTTAATGGCCTGAGATTGAGTATGGGTCTCCATCCCCCTGTGCTCTTGGGGACAAGGAACATGTTTGAATAGAAGCCTGGAGTGTTTTGCTTTGCTGGTTTTATTGCTCCCTTCAGAAGCAAACCCGACACTTCCTTTTGAACGGCTTCTAACTTGTCTGGCTCCCTTGGTACGGGTGTCCAGACAGGTGCCAAAGACAGATTTTGTGGTGGAAAGTCCCACCACTCCGGCATGTAACCCTGGGATAACCATCCCAGGACCAGACTGTCTGACGTCACACCTCGCCAGGCCTCGACGAAACGCATGAGCCTTCCACCCAGCATAGACGCCTCGACGTCTAACGGGGTTATCCGGCTCGCAGTCCGCCCCCCCCCTCTTTCTTAACGAGAGAGAGAACCATTTCGTTCTAGGCACGACGGGTATAACTGGCACCGCTGTTCCTGTCGCACAGGCGCGGTCCAGGCGGATATGAAGGGAGCTTTCGTACCCTCAGGTACGCTTCGGCCCCTTCTGTCCGCCCTTTGAGGCCTTACCCTTACCCTTCCCCTTCCCCTTCCCGCCTCTAGGGCGGTCAGGAGCAACATTGGGGAGGGTAGGCGCCTCTACAACCTTCCTGGGCTTCTTCGCCGGCGGCGGCTCTGAAAACCCAGCTGAAGCAGAAGTCGCAACAGGCCTAGCTTTCACCTTGCCCGTATGCTTCTTCTACTCCTTTGAAGGTTGTCCCGTTAGCGGTTTCCCCACAGGCCGTAGTGCGTGCGCTTGCTGCACTAGCTCTAGCGGTAGGTTTACCGCTAACCGATTCTGCGCGATACTGGTGGTATCCTCTAAGATGGCCCACGCTTGGCCACCGAAGATGCTAGGCCCTGTCAGGGGTGTCCCAAGGAGACGCTCCCTGACTGCCGTAGCCGGACGCATATGGTCAATGACCATTTGCCTCCTGGATTTCGCCACACGCGCTTGCACCCTTGCCAATGCGTCCATCGACAGCACCAGGCCGTCATTGACACATGAAAGCGCCACAGGTGGCACAGGGTGGCCTGCCCCGCTTCAGCCCACACTGACTGAAGGAGATGATAAGAGTGGTTGACAGCGCTCATCGCTGCCCTCACACCCTCATCGCATAGGGACAGGACTTCTTCCTGGTGTACCTGAGACTTGTCCACAAGTGCCGGACCGGGGTGACCCACCACGGCACTCTGGACGCCCAGTACCCATCGGTCATCCTCCATGACCGACGGGACTACACCATACCTGTCGTATTCCCCCCGCGGAATACGACATCTTGCCCGCACCTCCCTGGAGGCCGCAGGGAGCTGACCCTTGGTCATCAGTTGTTTGCTATAAATAGCATCCAACCATTCTATGAACCGTGGATCCAGTCCCACTGACTGGATCCGGGCCGCGGGCAAAATCCCCGTCCTGATCGACGCAACCGACGGACGGGGCGCATCTTCATCGGCCGTGGCCGAAACCACAGACGGGTCAACCATGGCTAGCCACGCCAGAGCATCTGACCAATCTACCTCCGATGAAGACACCCCCGCAAACACGTCACCCGTTGACATGCTCACGGGTCTGCCAGCCACGGCCTCCCAGCAAGGAGCCACGGCTGACACGCCAGACACTTCGGTACCACACGGTTCCGCCGCCACCCCATGAAACACTCCGGTCCATGGGGTAGGTCCGCACGGAAAACCGTACGGACCCGTAGCAGTCGCGGAACCATAGCCGGACACGGGCGCCCACGGCACCCCACGTCCGACTGCCGGACCAGGCGAGATAGGTGAGTACCACGCCCGGCCCGGCACACCCGTTCCCGTGACGGCTGGTGCCAAACCAAGCCGCACGGAACCGGTGCACGGTAACGGATTTGCCTCAGCCACAGGCGGAGCCGCTGACCTGGCTTGCGCCAAACCAGACAAATGGAGGCCGGTTCCGTCTAGGACGGAATCAACCTCCATATTCTCCACCTGCGGGTTCACGGGCCGCAGCAACCTCTCCTCCTCGGCCTCCTCGTCTTCAGACTCCGAAGAGTCGTCACTAGACGAGTCAACCGTGGAACCGTCCTGGCGGACGGCTCCCACACCTGACGGACCGGCCACCGCTACTGGACCACCCGGAGGTGGCCGCAGAGAAACAGAAACCCGTCTGGCCGAAGCCAGCCGGGACTGCCAGGGGGCCGTACGAGACGGCCCCCTCGGTAACCAGTCCAGAATCCTGTCCGAGGACAGGATCCGTACCAGGCATGGGGAGAAACTGCCCCCCCAACCTTTGGTAGCAGGGACGACACCAGCGTGGTCAGAACGCTATGCAGAAAAACCCTGCAGAGCCGGACCAAACCACGCCGGCGGTGCCATCTCCGCCACCTCCAGCTGGGGACGTGGAGCACCCGCACCGGCCGAACCGGGCGCTCCACAATTTACTCTCGGACCGCCTGACCCCGCGTCAGACCCAGCCAAGTCCTTCTGGGCAAGGAACTTAACCATCGTTTCGACGGACCACACTGCACAAACATTACACCTATGATCTATATTACACAGGGCACACTTAAAACAGACATGGTCCTTGAACATTACACGGACAAACTTATGGCAGTCGTCACATGATGGCGGGGCTGGCTTGGCCTATAAAATAAGCACAAACCTACAATAAACAAGCGGAACGAGACCCGGATGGAAGGCAGACAATTAATTTTCAAATAATTTGACTCATAAATTAACCGTAATCTCCCCGCACCCCACCCCGCCACGTTACAACAACGATCGCATTGACTATGACGACAAGTACGCGGCGGGCACAACACACCCATAATAGATCCTCCAGGATGTGTAACGGCTCCAGGAATCATATCGCATAGCATTCAGGGTATATTTACTAATCAATATAAATTATACTCCTAACGAACGCAGCACGATATGTGAAGAAAACAACAAAATGTATAACAAAACTGCTGTCTCACACGGTAAAACCGCAGACCACACATCTACTCAAGAATTTTGAAACCACCGATCATTGCAAACCGATCGTGATCGCACGTAAACTTGATCATTCTAAAGTTTCCGGTACCATTTTTAGTACGCAGCACCCAGAATAAGATGCGTGAATTAATGAAAAAATTTTTCTTCACATAAACATCCGAGCGACCGGGTGTGACGTCACCCGCTCGGATTCTACGGAGAACGACGTCAGCCGATATTCGTGTTAGAAATACTGTAGCAAACACCTATTTTCATATCTGCCGATCGCCTGTTGGGGTTTAAAGAAGGCGATCGTCTGGCATATATCGTTGTTAGCACACGTCCCAGATTCTATGGGGTCAGAAATTGGAACATGCGACACAACGAAATTTAGAGACCTAAGTCTTTTAACTATGGATAATAAAGAACAATACAACCTGGTTGTCTTGGGCGGTATTCTCCATAGTCCTTAGTTAATCCTTTCAGAACACACAAACTATCACTGATTAAAGACTTAGATTATTTTAAAACACTAAAATCCTTAATGCAAAAAGCATGTATTGCTCTTGTCGCTATGCAAACAAGAATGAGCTCTATGGTAAACGGGTACTCGACAGTTGGGAGCCGAGTACCCGGTTCCCAGGAGTCGGTAAAGCTTTCTAAGTCTATAATCCTAGAGCCGCTGTCAAGGCCAGCTGTATATCAGAAGTAACAGAATGGTGAGTATTGATCGAAGGAGAATAGGTTTTTTCAGCTATTACCAATACTAGCAGTAGAACTAGTTGCAATATTTTGAGACATTTTAGCATTACCAATACTAGCAGTAGAACTAGTTCAAATATTTTGAGACATTTTAGCGTTAACTCTTTAACCCTCAAATTTATTCAAGAACATTTTCAATTTTCTCATAAAAAATGTCCATTTGCAGACCAAGGACTATTTTTTTTTAATTTACCACTGAAATGACTGGCTCAGTTATCGAGCCAGTCATTCGAGGTATATTTTTAAAAATAGTCATCTCTGCAAATGGTCATTTACCAAAACCACTACAGAAGCCGTTTTGGCTGATATGAGTTAACGGGTTAATAACACCATTTATGAATAGCCATAAAATGTCACAGAATCCATCTCTGAATATTTAATTGAGTGAAAATCATTTAATTACTGTTCATAGCAGACACGATTTTAATTTGGGTTCATTTAATCTGGGCAATTTCAGTTGGGAATGACTTATAAAGTCACAGATAAGGGATAATCTAAAGCCATAGCTACACGAAGAAATTCACTTTATTTATATCTGGCACCACTGCCTCCCCCCCCTGAGGGTGGGGGGGGGGGGGGGGACATTCTAAGGAAAATTTGATATACCTAAATGGTCATGTTATCCCCCGTAGTTAGTTCTCAATAAATGAACAGTGTAAAATCAAATTTGTTGTAACACTATTCGATTTTCTTAATCTAAATAGACATGATAATTAATACAACACTTTTAGATCTATACAATAAGATGAAACCAAATAGTACTTTGTTTCACTCACCCATAGGTGTGAATGCATATCCCTGTGGCATCATTGCTGGTTGTACTGGTGGAACGCCCATAGGAGGTCGTGGAGGGAATGCCATTTGCCAAGACGAAAAAACAAACTTCTGAAAATTGGACAAATATATTAAGCTTTTTAAATGAAATGTCTGGCGAGACCAATACCCACAGAGCAGCAGCATTGCAAATTCACTAATGAACGCGATTAGAATTTCTTAACATGTATAATAATAAAATTATGCTGGGAACATCTGGCAGATCATTAAATACCAATATTCAAGTATCGCAAAACCAAAGCAGACAAATCACAAACCTGCATCATCTAAGCTCAGGGCTTCCACTAGGGACTTCCTGGGTAATGCTATTGGGAGTCCAAGCAGAGCCAAAAAGAGCAAGTCCAGGACTTCCTTGGAATGCTTTTGGGGAGTCCAAACATGAATTTCGAGAGTATAGGACTCCCGGACGTCCACTAGTGGAAGCCCTGCCTAAGCTGCATGTACAGTTTATAAAGTCAATAAAGCAGTCAAATTTGTGTTGTGCATTGGTTTTAGTATGCTCAGACACTACAAAATTAGGCTGGCGAAGATAGAGGTGGAATTCAAAATTTTACACGAGGTCTCCCGTTCTGGAGAAAAATGCCTTTAGCCTGTTAATGTCTGTTTGAACATCATGTTTCCGTTTCAGTTTACAAATATTTTGCAGAAAAGGTGATTTTCCGTTTGAAAATCACTTCCTGATTTTCCGTTTGAAAATCACTTCCGTTTCAAATTACCAATTCCGTGAATTCAGTTTATTTTCCGTTATCGCTGAAAACCACTGGCCCTTCATATGACATCATAATCAGCTAAGCGGTGTGTAGGATGACGTCATAATCATTACGTCATAAATGATTCAAATGCGTCTCCTTTTTAACCATAGGCAGCAACAGCACCTAGTCAAATTAGTTTCAAAATATACAACAGCTTAAGCTGTACAGTTTTCTGGAAATTGATAGTCAGAGTTCAGAAATCGATCGATCCCAACACGCGAGCGAGGTGTGGGCGGAGCTTAGCTAGAGAAGGGAGGGGCATAGCTAAAAATGGAACGGTCCCTCAATTGGGATTTGCTTTAAAAAATGCATTTTGACAGATGAAGATGGCGTCCTCAATACTATTCCAACATACCAATAGATATATTCTGCCTACTTGTACACAGCATATTATAGACCTGTTCTACTAAACCGATCATGTGGATTGAGAAGTCAGATCATGACGTTCAGTTGTACTACCCGCCTCCCTTTCACCTGTCCTTGCGCTGTATGGGGATATTCTACTAATAGGAACTCTGAAAGCTGATCAGTGAAAGGACCTAGTAATTATATGTGGTATTACTGTTATGAAATTAGCCCTTTAACCATCGATTGTTTTTTAAATTTTTAATCTTTTCATAGAAAATGTCCATTTGCAGACCAAAAGAACCTTTTTGAAAATTTACCATAGGAATGACTGGCTATTGAGGCAGTCATTCCAGTGGTAAATTTTCAAAAATAGCTATTTTTTAAAGCTAATATGAGTGTTAAAGGTGGCTTAATTTGAGTTCAATTCAGAGATTGGATGTTTTTTACACCGTGGATAGGTGCCAGCACTTATAAATAACTAATTCATTATAGGAATTCCTAATTTTTCTGCTTACTTTTCTTTTAAGTCATTATAAAGGTTATGACCATCTGTTCAGGGTGTTTCTCATGTCCATATTGGTTTTAGACAGAATTTTTCATTAGCCTACTCATATATAAAACATTTAACACACGTTGTTGTGTTCGGATATTCCTCCTTTTCATAGGATCACCATCTAAGCCGACATCACAGCTACATTCGTATCTTACGAGATCGAGAATGGTATCTCGTATGTATTGAGTAGCCATTGGCATAGTCATTTCCACCAGAATATGTTAGTAGAGAATTGAAACTTAAACCGACACGAGAGCTACCCACTCTCTTCATACCAGACACTATTATTTCACGTAAAACGAGATGATATAAAGCCTATAGTAGTCTGTATGACAAGTCGCTAACAGAAAAGTAGTCCCTCTGAATTAGTCGTAAAATTCAAATCTGCCGAACACAAAATGAGGTCAAGAATTTGTTGACGTTGCGTGGATGCTGATATCATACGAACCCCTGGATCGATCGCGTCGATTTTAATATCTCTATCAAGCTAGTGATACAGAGGTAAAGATGGTACCAAAATCAACACAATCCAGTGTTTCATTAAGTCCGCTACAGAGATAGACTGGGTCCCGATCTGCCTGGTTTCCGACGTGGAGTGTGTAATGGTCTAGTCATTGTGCTGACGTAATAAGGTCAATACATTAGGTGTATTCTCGAAGAAGCCACGCCTCTTGTTTTTAGATTGATCCCAGCCACTCAGTGTGCTATTTTACAGGTTCAGATATGTAGCCACTGGCTGCTTGAGCTGTTGACGAGACGTAGATAGTGGGTTGAGTACTTCGGTACTGTAGTACTCACGGTACCGTGGTAACTGTGATAGGGTGATATAGGAAAAATACATAACGCTTGAACTAAATTTTACTATGCATGAAAAATTCAACAATTATTTATACCTAACAATGGTTTTTTTTTATAAATTGGATCAGCGGCTATTCTATACAATATATATCTGTCCTCGCAGTGCGGTTTTCGAGCTTCAAAATGACTGCCCTCCTTAAATCATGTTGATGCTTAGAGGGTCCTATTTTTAAAGTTATATTTAACTAGGCTGGTGCGATTATTGCGTTCACTGATCACGATCGATTATTAAAAAATAATCGTGATTACGTGCATATTTTTGAAAATGTATTACTGAAATGCCTGGCATTACCGTAATACATTTTCAAAAATAGTCTTCTCTTGCCCTGCACATCGACATACATTCTCTAAGCAAAATGTCATTTTTCATGACCGATCGCATTAAAAAGTAATTGAACGTTAGGTTCTGAAACATTTTATGCAATAGAAAATATTCACGATTATTCGATTATTTAATATTTAATCATATAAATTCATGATTTAAAACATAATCGCGATTTTCGATTTAATCACGTGCGTGATCGCGCAAGCCTATATTTAACCAATAAGACTAGAGACTCTGAGCTAAAATATAACTATGTGACAGTCAATATGTTGAATTTCATAATTACTGTGGTGTAACTTAACTTATTCAGATGACTGATGGCAGTTGATTTGCAAATCAACTGCCATGAAAAATGTTCAACTGAACGTATTCAGTTGTGATTCAATAAGCCTTGGTTAGATGTAAGCCTTTAATGGTTAGAATTTGTCAAGAGAATACTGTTATGTTGAATGATTATTAAAAGAATACAATAAGGATGGTATTGAAAATTAACAATTGGATTGTTGGCTCGGTACGCGAGCTGGTCAATTCAATTGTAAATTTTCAAAAATATTTTCTTGACCTCCAATAGTCACATTGTAATGCTTCCTAATTGCCAGCATCACATTCTAGTTGTGGGCTGTTTCCGACTGCAGGCCTGTGCTGTTATGGTAACCTGTTGAAAACTTTCTCCATGAGGTTGCCTTAATTTATTTTAAGGGACCTGAAACGAGTTACATTAATCTGTTGATTTTAGTATGGACATCAATGAGTTTTCTACGGTGTAGGTTACCATATGTCTCCTTAAAACATATAAGGCAACCTATTATGGGTTACCACTGGAAATATTACAGCACAGGCCCGTGACTGGAAATTACAAATCGTTTAGATTTCAGGAATCTGACACAACTCTGTATTAATATGTCGAGATATCAGGAAGTTATTGGTTTGGTTGGTGTAATTTAGATTTTACTCCATTGTGCTAGTATTCATGACCGAGCATGTTAAAACAACAGCAGTACATGCGTACATTAATAACAGGAACTACAGTCAGATGCGGCTAGGCTCCGACTATGTGACTATGTTAACCATTCTTAGCATGGTAACAGCTTAACACGGAAAGAAGTTGTTCTTCGAAAACGAAACGTTTCCTATGTTATCTTGTCAGTCAGCGATTGGCCGAAATGACATTTTAATTGAAAGTAACGATGACAACAACCCATCAGAGGTCACGTAAAACTATTATAATATTCATGATGTCTGCCAATGTAAAACATTGTAGTATTGTTGTAATTTAGCAGAAGCTATGGATTGGCAGTCCATTTATGAGATTGAGCTGCCCTCCATGTTTTTCACCTGCCCCGGGCATGAGGGCAGTCATTAAGTTACAACACTGTTGTTAATTTTAATGTGAGAAATTTTTTTAACTGATTTCAACACCCAGTACCACGGTACCTCAGACCCTGGGGTCAAGCTAATAGATGTGAAATTTTGACATACCACAGTGACATCAAAATAATATTGTAGCGCAATGATTAATGCCTTCAGATTAGGAAGCACATGTATAAAAAGGTAATTCTTCACACTATCAATTGTGATAAACTGCTTATGCTCTAGCGATGATATTTTGTGAAGCAATTGATGTGAAGTTCCACACCGAAAGCTCAGCCTTAGCCACCATCATCTGCTCGCTTTAAACCTGAGCCTATGTTAGAGGCAATGATTTTCCGTGATCGCGGTAAACGGACGGAATTTGCGGAATGGACATAGTGAAACGGAATCTGGTATCTTGGTGACAATTAAATGTTTTCCACAAAAACTAGATATAATTGCATTAAATAATTGACCATCTTGGTTAAAATATTAATTTTATTTAAATTTCTCGCTTATTATCATTAAAATTGGCGTTATTTGATGTCTATCGCAAAGTAGTAGAGTTCGCTTATGTCAAAATATTCCCAAATCACGACAAACGTATTACATCCGTCTAATCCAATGCGCAAGACTTTGTTTCGTGTCTTTCCGGTACACAGAGATGATATCTTTCCTGTACATAATTCCAAAATTTTACGTGAAATTAAAACCCATAGAAGCCCTTTCTGGACTTTTAGAGTTAAATTACGATGACGCATAACCAAGAAACTTGATAAAACATTCATATATAACGCTAGAGAACATCAACATTCAATATTTTGTCATTTTCACGCCTTTTTAAAACTATTGAAGCGGCAAATCTAAAGTATAAAATGGCGGACCATTGCTCAATCTGACACGTTCCCGGTACAAAAACGTGATCCGGGCGCAATCTGAGAAGCTGGATAGACTGTTACGCAGACTTAATTCTAATTGACTTTTTAGCATTTCGAGCATGTGCCCGGTCACGCGCGATTAGCAGTCACTAGTTCCCGCTATATGTATTATAAAGCAAGGTGTAGAAACATTTGCCATATTGCACCTGTTAAACCCTATGCGTTACGTCACAAATAAGGTCACGCACACACTCAACCCCACCCCCCTCCATGCCTCATGCTACAATCAGTTATTGAATCTTACTACCAGCTACTATATATTTCTTTAACATTGTAATAGGGATTATACATATAATAAATATGGCAGAGTGTGTGCCGGTCAAGAAAGTGAAAAGAACAGCAGCTGTTTGTGTGGTGAATTCTAAGTCTTGTGTGCAACAATTTCCTGAAGACTTATATGAGGATGGGAATGTACTGTTTAGCAAGTTTTGTCAACATTCGCTTGACTTTGAAAGATTAGACATCATAAAGGATCATATACTCCAAAGTAAAAACCACTTGCATAACAAACTATTAGCAACTGGGCCTGGAGCAAATGCTAGTTTGAGTGGTCAACCGAAACAAGTCCCATTGTTCAGTGCATTTAAGTCGAAGGATTTACGCAAAGAATTCATTCTGGACTTTGTTAAGATGTGTACTATGACTGATATTCCATTGGAAAAAGCAAATAAGATGCAACCATTCATTGTTAAGCATTGTAAGCAAGGTGGTGCCCTGCCACAGCCACAAACACCTCGCCAGCTTTATGTACCATGTCTATTCGAAGGACATTTTTCTGCACTGAAAACGCTTCTGGTTGGCAAGAAGGTGTGCATTGTCATGGATGAAACGAGACATTAGAAACAAAAGTGTACTGAACATTGTTGTTGGTGTTCAAGGGTCATATTTTCTGATAGATGTCAAATTTTTGGATGCATGTAATCATGCAACTGTCAGTCAGGCCCTTATCCAAGCTGTTACAGGAGCAGGCATCCAGCTTGCAGATGTACATGCTATCGTTTCAGACTCGGCTGCATATTGCAAGAAGGCATACAAAGAGGTTCTATATCCTGTCTTCCCAAACTCATGTCATGTTCTCTGTCTAGCTCACATAGTAAACCTTGCAGGGGAAACTATCCAACATTGGGGTGATTTTGTGCACGTCTCTACACTTGTAACCATGGTGACATCTGCATTGTACAAGAAACCTGGCAGGAAGGCCCGATACATAGAATACATTTCCGAATATTTGCCCAAAGAAAGTGTGAAATTACCGCCACTGCCATCACAAACACGCTGGAACTCGTGGTTCGAAGCAGTCAGGTACCATGCCACCCATGTTCACTTGTATGAGGGTTTCTTCAAAGGTGAAAAAAATCAGTCTCAGGCAATTGACAGACTTTTGGAACTGTGTACACATAAGACCATCTATCCACAAATGGTGTTACAACTTCACTTTATATCTGAAAGCTGTATGCGTTTGATCACTACACTGACTTTCCTTGAAGGTACAAGCCAACCTCTCACACTACAGGCTGACAGTTTCTGTCTGTGGGCACAACTAAGACTTCCTTTGGTGAAGAAACTGATCGACTGCTTGGAAAGCTCAAAACTGAGGAAAAGTCAAAGGTGACGAAATCATTTCACAGTGCCTTCAACAATGCACTTAAAACGCTACAGTTACACATTGATGCTCATCCAGCATATCTCCTGTACAAAGCAGTGAGGATTTTTTATCCACGACTTATTGGCAAACTTTCAGTAAACATTGAAGACTATCAAGCCATTCCTGGAATAGTATCACCATCCAATGATGTGCTGCAAGAATTCCAGATTTATACTGTCTATGATCATAGTGAAATACCAGAACCATTTCACATTGTTCCCTTTTGGAAATCAGTGGCAGAGATTTCCACGGCTCGCGGCCATTGCTCTTAATGCCATGTGGATGCCAGTTGCTAGTGTGGATGTTGAGCACTCCTTCTCACAATATAAACATATTCTCAATGACAGGCGTGAAAGCCTTACAGAGACTAACACTAAACAACTCATTATGTTGTACTATAATGGAGATTTGGAAGGGAGATTCTAACTGTCTAACTAATTCACCACACTAGCAAATGGCTTCCAGATGACATGAATTGTGTAGCAGCAGCAGACATCTATGTCATCGCTTTCCAAAAAAGCGAGTGTTTGAAGCTTTCTGTTAATCCTTGTCGGCCCACATGACAAAGGGAGATAATTCATATTTGTTTGAAATAGCAAGTGAAATTGTGTGACTGAATTACCTCCCTTGAGCATATGTCATGATCAGTAAACTGAGTAGAGTTAAGTTCTGAAGTTGTTTATTAAGTTTACGTACCTGCTTGAATTTCTTTCATAGAAATGTTGTTCTTGTCTTTTAGTTCATACTTGTTGGTATTCTGAACTATGTTGATGTTATGCTTGCATTGTTGCCAAACAATTTTCAGTTGTCAAAGAAAAACAAAACAAACTGTTCTACATGTATTTTTACATGTGTATGTTTTATTAAAATAAAATAATGTTGTACTTACAGCAATCATGTTGTCATGGTCACAATTTGCAGTAGTGACAATTGACTGAGTCCAGAATTGTGATGTTTCATTGGTAATTTAATGGGCTTGAATTTTAAGGGTGATAAGTTCTGTATTTAAATTCTATCTAATATTGCTTGTTACCTCACTGAAATATCATATTTTTTGAATTACCAATGCCTCATTATACTTTTGGCCTCTGGAGAAGCATACCTACAAGGGTTGGTGGTAACCATGGGGAGATAGCACCACATTATGATGCATTTGATGCTGAAAAATTAGGAAACCGGTGACGAAACGGAATTTAATATATCCTGAAACAGAAAACATGTTATTTTGAAACGGAACATCATTGGCTCTAGCCAATGTACAGGGTTCAATCTTAAGTCATGTATGCTAGTCTGAGATAGAGCTGGGCGGTATTGATATTTACATGACGGTATCGGTACCATGAAAAAATACCGCGGTACCACGGTATACCGTCATCTGAGCGTGAGGCATGCCACGAAATTAGAACAATTTTTTCCATTTCCTTTTCACTTCCATCTCCAATCAATGGTAAATATAGGTAAAATAAATAAATCGGCTTCCTGATTTAGAGAAGAAAAACATGGCTATTGCGACTGTTTAGTTTCACGATTTTATTAGGTCACTATTTTTATTGACGTAATATCATTCACGGGAATAGCGGTCAAAGGGTGTGGTCGACTCGCTAACTATAACCTGCTGTTTGAGACATTGGGGTGCACTATTTTCAATCTGGATTGTTTTTGCTATTAATGCGTGCGACCAGCAAACGGTAAATTTTATTTTGGCAGTCGAGCGCTTTGATAAACAGAGTCCAGACAAAATCCGCGAGTATTTAAACGGGGCAAGTGTTGTACTCTTTTATTTCTGTTGGAGTCGTATATTCTGTTCCTCGCGAAAACAGGCCTATACACATACATATAACACAACATTGAATATAGCCGATTCCAAAGCTTCTGATAATTACTGAGTACCCGATGTACAGACTCGTTACTCGCCATGCTTCACGTGAACAATGCCTGTAAAAAGCTATTTCTGCGAACTTCCGACGTGTAGCCAGTTGAAAAATGAATTACAAAAACTAAAACACTAAAATTTGTAGGTGTCGTTACTTAAACTTGATTTAATCCGTAAAGAAATTTCTTGAAACAAGCCAGAAAAATAAAAAATAACGACTTCAAAGCTGCTTGTTGTTAATAAATTAGCACGTGATCAAAACGGCGCGAGCAAATACTACGTTTTAGTAAATTTTCATACAGTCTAGTTCATGAACAACCAATCAGATACGTCTTTGCGAGATTGCTGTTGTGTTTGAATAGCACGCAGTTTGTATGTTATTTTGTTATTCAAACGTGTTTGTTCGGTGACAAAATGCTTGGAGTAATAAATTACAAATAATAGAAACCGGAATAGGGAATATATTATAGTGTAATTACTACCAGCGGACGGCCAGAGAATGAGTTTAGATGTTTTAAATAAAGCAATTTTACCGTGAGACTTTCAAGACGTACGTTTGACATACAATTATGCCCGTCATTATTTTGTAATTGACGTCTTGATGTTTGTTTTTACAACAACCCTTTCACCTCAACTCGGCTAATAGTTAGGGATGCCTGTATTTTTGGCACTATTAGCATCTATTTACCCTTGGTCAAGTCAGATTTTATGAATATATTTCGCAAATATTATGGACGGTATTTGGAAATGTCAACGGTTACGGTATACCGCGGTCCTCACGGTACTACCGTCAGACCACCCAGCTCTAAGCAGTACGACAGAGGAAGAGGTGCCTCTGGAAAATTCTATCTTAGAACAAACCATCCAGGAAACATCAACCTCAGACATAACTGACAACAATCAAGCACTACACATTGTCATTCATCTCCCGAAGGACCACGTCACTACAGACGAGGAAACGGAATTATTCCAATGTGTATTCGTTGAAACGACATACATCTCGGATACCGTTTACTTCGCGGTCCCAGGGAGACAGAAAGAACTGAAGTATTACGCCGACCGGGGCACTGACCCATAAAGGTAAGACATAACCTTCTTCAGTCATTCTCAAATTTTTGTGATTAATCTTATCCAAAAATTGTCAATTGAGAATGGTTCTCTGATAAGTAAAATTAAACAAAGTATGAAACACTATAAATCCGAATCATATGACCGATCCATGCCACTGTCATAACTACTGAAAAGGCATATCCAGCTAAAAAACGCTATTTTACGCACATGTGTTATAACTGTCTAAAATTTACACACAAAAAACCTGCAAATAAGTAAAAAACAACTTTCAACAAACAAAAACTAATTTTTGGAAAAAATTAAAACCAAAAAGTAATTGATAAAAATCAAAGTAACCAAAACTGAACGTCATACACATTTGACGGTTACAAAAACCAAATTCCCGGTTACACCCAAACAACAAAAAAAACCAAATCAACGGTTACAAAAAATCTGGTTACACTTTCACTCCCCAGGAAAACTTTTCCGGTAACAGAAAATTGATTTTAATGGTTACACATAAACAACAAACATTTTAACGGCTATGCCTCTAAAATTGACGGTTACACGGCGGCCATTAACGGTTACAAGAACAATCGTGTAAACATCAATTTCACCAGCGGGGGTCACGTGTAGAGCCTTCCTAACCGCCCAGAAAAACTATAAAAGCAGCTGCAGAACACTACACTGACATTCGGATACACATTGTATCAGCGTCAGCACAAATCTGAACAAACTTAACAAGTTGACCACACCAGTTGAATTGAATTTACTCCAAAGAATGTTTGAGATCAGAAGTAGGCCTGTGCTGTTATGGCGAACGGCCAGGGCTTCTACTAGTGGAAGTCTGTGAGTCCTCTATACTCCCAAAGTTCATGTTTGGACTCCCCATAAACATACCAAGGAAGTCCTGGACTTCCTCTTTTTTGGCCCTGACATCTCTAAAAACAAGGTTTTTAACCAAATTTCATGTATTTGAACCATTTTTTGACTTCCATCTTTCTTGTTTGTACTCCCAATAGCATTCCCAGGGAGTCCCGGACTTCCTGTGTTTAGAAATTAGTGGAAGCCCTGCAAACGGCTAAACTTGTTCGCCATGAGTCAGCTTTATTTATTTTTTGGCGACCTAAATTGGGTTACCATAATTGCTTATTTTCGTTCCCCTCAGATATTTTCCCGCAATTTCATTTTGGAAAGAAATAATTGACCAATAAATTCTTACGAGATGAACGAACATGACAATTGAATATGCAAACTAAAAATAGAGGCGTGGCTTGGTGATTGAGTTCGTATCAAAGGCGATCCCGCAAGACATGCATGATAAATGTTTCCCGAGTTTCATTCATTATATATGTCTCCGCGCAATCAACATGCTAGTAGCAGAGCAGGCTTTAACAATTTCGAGTTTGTCTTTTAGACACTGAATCTCCATGAAGGAATATCTTAAAATGCATTTTTTAATTAAGGATAACATATGAGTGGAGAGGGAAGATTTTTCAATTGCGAATATTTCATTAAATATGGCAAAATATACATAACTATTTCTAAAAACTAGTTTTATCACACTTATTTTAGTTGGACGGGTAATTATAGCAATACATTTTTTTACAACAATTTCGGTAGGCCAAAGCATTACAACTGCAAGTTCTCTTCACATGATTTAGTTTACTGACACATTAAAAGATCTGCTCTCTTGTTACAGTAAACAAATTATTAGCGCTTCTAACCTGGGATTATATAGGTAAAACACTGGCCAAGATTAAATGAACAATATTCTAATTGCAATAACATATCTTGTAAGCACTTCTATACCGTAGTCCAATCAAATAGGACATATTTAACAGGAGCGAGCATTTTTAGGCTATGACCTCTTAATACTGTTATTGTCCAAAAGATTGATGAGGTTTGATGGCGGTTGATCATATTTGTTGTGAAGTATTTTATATATCTCAATCATATCACCTCGCAGTCTTCTGAATGTGAGACGGATATGTGAATTATACAGAGCAATAACCGGGGCGTGTGTCGAATATTGTAGCCAAGGTCGATTAAGAGGCGCGCTACGAAGCGGTGGCGGAGTTCTCCAACTTTTGAGCATACAAATTGCTCCAACTCTCCGGCCCATCAGTATATCCAAATATATGTCACAGGGGCGGGTTGAGTCAAACATAATATTACACAATTTTGTTATATGTCAAAGGTCCACCGCGTCATAGGCCTTGCCTTTTGTGGATGCCTGTATTGAATTGTTGAACTATTTACCAATATGGAAATAAAGAATCTTGAATCTAGAGCAGACTCAGACTACCCACCATTGAGACACGCTAAGCCTATCGTTGGTCGATTGATCAACGAATGCGAAAATTATTAAAAACCTCTGTGTTATCCAAATTAAGAAACCCCATACGCCCAAAATCATACGGCATAGGGCTAGGCGGCGTAGGCCTATCTCATTATCTGAATTCGGAAACCATCAGTTTCTGAATTCTAAGATTTCCCAAACTGCAGGGTCTGAAATAAGGAGAGTCAATTGGATCTCACAAAAAAGCGGAAGTTGACAAACCTGACGGGGGGTCCGGGGGGCCTCCCCCGAAAAATGTGTAAATCTAGATGCTCTCAGAGGCCATCTCCTGCATTTCTGGAGAAAAATATAGGTTTTCGGTTGGCTGTGAAATTATTCTATTTTTACCCATTTTGTCCTGAAAAAGGCAAATAGACTAAGACATTTTCAGGAGAAAATGCATAAAGACAGAACAATTTCATAGTCAACTGTAGGACCCAGAAAATGAGGACTTAACCACTTATACTCGGTCCTCCATTTAGAAAGGGTTGCCCCTTTGGGCACTTTTCGCTCAGATGCCATTTTAGCAACATATCAACTGCTGTCACAGTCATGTACAATTAAATGTAAAAGATTTAGAACACATTAGTCAAAGAAAGCTTGTGATAGTTTTCCTGATAAATGTTCACTTGCAGGTCGAGATTATTTTTGAAATTTTCCATTGAAATGGCTTATTCAGTAACTGAGACAGTCATTCCTGTGGTAAATTTTCAAAAATAATCTCTTGACCTGCAAATGGCCATTACCTATTTTTAATTTAAAATTTTTAGGCAAATTTGACCATTAAATGGTTAATTGTAGAACGCGAATATAATGGTAACGCGCGTGTTGTCAAGTGTCTTCTACAGTGCGATTATTTATGAACTTGCTTTCTTCACTTCTATTGTGAGAAAACTCGCCCGCTATTTCATTGGTTTTCTATATACAGCTACCAAGGAAATCGCGAGGAAGAATTAGCTTCTTCAGTATCGAAGGCGTGAAAGAACGCGTCTCAAACTTCTGTGAAAATCTCTCACGTAATGTCATTGGATTTTCTAGATATAATTATGTCCAACAACCAATGAAATTGCGAGACCAAATTCTCTTCTCATGACAGAAGTGCGCAGTGGCCAATTTTGTAGATCCGCCATTGCTAATTTTGCATCGACTCGATCATTTTCAGACTAGCGAAATGACAAGATTTTGAGTGGTATCATTTATCAGATGTTCTATGCAATTTTATCTGTCATTTATTCGCCGCATGACTTAATTTTCAAGTCACTCACGGTCTATATCCCTCATTAGAAATAAGAAAATTCGCCAGTATAAAAGGTTTACACTATTCCCGGGACAATTAGCTATTGTAAGACCACCCTCTAGGATGAATTTGCCGGTATGACGCGTTTTGACAGATCACGAATACTGGTAACCAAGGTGAATATCGTTTTCACTTAGAAATGTGCAAATGACGCACAAACGCACGCTCGATCTATCGTAATTGAGTGCGATACCAACATTGTTCACTTGTTCTCTTTTTCCAAAATTTGCAAATTTCCCCCAAAATCCATGTTCAGTAAAAAATTTTTACCCATCCAGACTTGATCGGACATGACTGATGTCCGACCGTTATTTCATACCCTGAAACTGTAGTGAATTCCTGGCCAGAACAATTATTTTCATTGGTAGAACGATCTGGACAGCGAGGTCATAGCCTAAAGTTCTTCAAACCTCTGTCGAACACAAATCAGGCAAAAAAATTTCAGTTACAGAATTGTGAACGAATGGAATAACCTATCACGTATCAGAAAATGTGATTAAATCAAAAACCATAAATGCCTTTAAAACTGCTCTAGACACCTTTTGGAAGCAACCCCAGCAGTAGGATAGGGTATCATATTAGATATTTAAAAATGGACATAACATAGCATGCTGCATAGGCAAAATGCTGAATTTCGGCCATCTCTCATTCTCTGTAACTCTATGTCAAACATGATGTCAATAGCAAACCTATACTATGGGTAACAATCACGACATAGCTCTTTTTATATACATACCTAGTAAAAGACTGTAATGACTAAGCTCTAGATAGATAAACTTCTCATGGAATCGCGGCAAAACATTTACAATATTTCACAAAAATGTTTAGCGTTAAAATGGCGACCGGTATTATTGGGTGTTAGTAAATCACGGAAAGGCACGCGGGAATGCACGGAAGTGGAGAGGAGGATTTGACAAAGACAAGATTCACTATTCAAGATTTTATTCAGTAGTTGTACAAGGTGGGCCATTATAATTAGTCCAGTTGCCCACGCTGAGCAAGGGGGCTAGAAAATGGATCCGTTTACTTTTTCAGCTAACAAAAGTTGACCTAGCTGTATTGATCAGCAAATGGATGATAGACAGAACTCACATGAACTCACATAAATCCTCTTCTGATAGAAGGCATCAAATGGCCTCTGGCGTCAGTTCTGGGCTGCATATACTGGATGGCTGATTCAGTTGTAGTTCATCACCACATTCATGGTTTGTTAACATTTCTTCTCCATAGTTGGTCTAATCTGGATTTAAAAGAGCTGATAGAAGGGCATTGATAATGTGTTCAGGTAGTTTGTTCCATTGGTCTGTGCAGCGCAGTGGAAATGAAAACTTTCTGATATTTAACCTAGCTCTGATTTTCTGAATTTTTAGGCTATGACCTCTTTTAATACTGTTATTGTCCAAAAGATTGATGAGGTTTGATGGCGGTTGATCATATTTGTTGTGAAGTATTTTATATATCTCAATCATATCACCTCGCAGTCTTCTGACTGTGAGAGTTGGTAAGTTGAGTTCTTTTAGTTTTTCGTTGTATGGTAGGTTACGCATTCCTGGAATAAGTTTTGCGGCACGCCTTTGAACATTTTCAATCGCATTTATATGTTTTTTAGGAAAGGCGCCCAGACTACGTTTGCATATTCGATATGAGGCCTGACAAGGGATTTAAAGAGGTGCTTGAAGTTGTCTTTATCTATGTAGTTAAACGTGCGCCTAATTAGTCCCATGATTTGATGGGCTTTGTTTATTTTTTCATTTATGTGTTGGTTGAAACTTAATTTTTCATCACTTACGACCCCAATGTCTTTTTCGGTGGGGGAATACCCTAGAGTATGGTGGGAAGAGTCCATTGTGTAGACATGGGGAACTGTGGTTCTTGAAGAAATCTCATACTTTTACATTTGTCTGGATGGAGATTTAGGAGTGAGTTTTCAGTCCACACGCACATAGAGTCTATAAACTGCAACAACCAGGAAAGTTCTAATCATTGGAAGCTCGACACTCAGGAAACTTAGTGGTAGGTTTATGTCAACAGAAGAGTATGACATCATAGTCAGATCCTACGGTGGGGCCAGAATCAGTGAAATTGCGGAAAAACTTGAACTGTTTCTCTCACCCAATACATACGATTGTCATCATACATGTTGGAAGTAATGACATTGGTAAGCGTAAAGCAGACAGCATGATCAATGAATATGATGCACTCATTGAAAGAGCCAAATCACTAGCTCCAAACACTCAAGTGTATGTATCATCCCTGCTGCCACGCCCCCAAAACACACATGAAAACGACCTAGTTTATGAGTTTAATGAAATGCTCAGCTCTCTAGCAGAATGGCACAAAGCAACCCTGGTGAACAACACAGAACGGTTTACGTATTCTAATGGGGAAGCGAATGAAGAGCTTTTTCGAGACTTTATTCACCCAAATTATCATGGAGTTAGACTGTTATCAGAAAACATAATGAACTATCTGAACTCGCGTATCGATTCCCTTCAAGCTAACACTACCTGTAGAAATGCAATCCCCCATCCTTTTTTAGGAATAAATGCATAAGAAAAAAAGGCAATATACTGTATACATATTTACCAAATGCAGAAATAACCAAGCCTATACATCTATATAACAGATACCACAATTTGGTTGATGAATGTACAGTTCCACAAGCAATGGATACTAACAAATATATACATGATACAATATCAACAGCTATCTCGCCATCAAACAGAAAAGAAAACACACAGGTATTACAAAGTAAGAAATTGAAAACTCTAAGGAAACAAGCAGAACCTAGAACATATTGTAAATCCACACATTCTCAGCTATCAGAACATGAGAGATCTGAGCTACACTTGAAATGCATGTACACCAATGCAGATAGTCTCTCTAATAAATTACCTGAATTCAAAGCAAGGCTTTTGGCCATGAAAAAAACACCAGACATTATAATGATAACAGAGATATTTCCTAAAAATTTCCGATTTCTCCCTACTAAAGAAGAAATGTCCATCGCAGGATACGATACTTTCCCAAACAACTTCTGTGAACAAACCGGAAGAGGTGTTATGATACTTGTGAAACAGGAACTACATTCGGATGAAATCAATGTGCAAAGTAATTTTAAGGAACATTGTTTTATTAAAATACGCCTAAAAATAATGAAACTTTACTAGTTGGTGTTATATACAGAAGCCCCATTGGTAACGAGAACAATATAAACCTAATGAACAACCTCCTGCGCCAAGTAACAAATAACACAAAGCAATACACACACATTTTCATTTGTGGAGATTTCAATTTTCCAAACATCCAATGGGACTCCTGGACAGGATCAGATAGTACTGAAGGATTCCTAGAATGTATAAGAGATTGTTTCCTTTTTCAAAAAATCGATAACCCCAGTAGAGTTAGAGGCACTGACACCCCACATACACTGGATCAAATTCTCTGCAACGATGAAAATCTTGTGTCAGATATTGCATACGATAGCCCTCTGGGAAGCAGTGACCACGTTGTGATCACATGTAATCTCCAATGTGCAAATGAGACAGTGACAACTGAAATAGAAAAATTAAACTACGACAAAGGGAACTATGGGGCAATGAAACATGAACTAAATCTCGACTGGGATAAAATATTAGAAGGTAAAGATGTTGAAGACATGTATTCCACTTTTTCTAACAAACTAAAGTTAGCAGAAATAGCGCATATCCCCAGATACAAGCCACAAAACAAGGGAAAAAAAGCAGCTATCACATCAGAAATTCTTAAACTAATAAAAGATAAAAATAGAGGTTGGACGAACTATATGAAAACCAGAACAGACGAAGACAGGCTTAAATAACGCTAGATCTGATAGCCTGTCGGACCTGGTTTCTTGTCCGGCAGTATTCTTCATATGTGGTCCGACTATTGTTTTCTAAGTATGTTTTCCAGAGTCGCTTTTTTTTTATTCATCTTGGATCTTGTAGTCCTGTCGAGGGGAAATTTGTGTTTCTTATTTTTCATTTCTCTCACCGGGATGTATATCTTCTCAACTGCCAGACATTTTCTACAGATTATATCATACATATGGTCAATGTCAATACAACCTTCTAGTTGTTTCGTCCAGTTTATGTTCATCGATGCTGCCATAGTTTCGTAGTTACCTCTGTCATAGCAGAATTTAGTCTTTGACTTGGCATTGGTGTCTCCATCTAGGTGGATGGTTGTTTCAATTACAGAATGGTCGCTTTTACCAAGAGGTGCAGCATGGTGGATATCATCTATTAGGTCGGGGTAATTGGTGAACAATAGGTCTAGAATTGAGGGTTTGTTGGATCCACACCCTCGAGTTGGCTTGTTTATTATTTGTTCCATGAAGCAGTCACGTACAACTTCAATAGAATCATGTGTAAATTCAGGGTTAAGAGTGGTGTTATGACTAGTGAATGTATATGTTGACCAATTGATGTGTGGTATATTGAAGTCACCTAATATAACTGTGTGTATATTAGTGGCACACACTTCTTGAAATAGCTTAGAGAGATCTATGTTGTTTTGACTGTTAGAATTTGGGCTCCTATGTACTACCACCAATCTCAATGTTTCGAGCTCAGATCGTAGGTCACATATGATACATTCTTCAAACGTGTGGGTGGTGGTTACCAGTCTGTATGATAGGGATTTTCTTTATATAAAAGGATGCCTCTGCCTTAAGTAGTATTGATATATGTTGCTTCAGTAATATAACCATCCATAATGTAGTCTGATAAATTAGGTTGATATTTGTAATTTTTAGGTTTAACCTCAGTGATGGCTATAACATGCATGGATTTATCCTGAGTTAGATGCATGAGTTCAGTTTTCTTTTCGGGTGTGAACACATCAGCATTTGTATAGAAAACTAGAATATTGTTTTCGGATCCGGTTTCAGTGTGAACTAATTTGTCAGGCATCTGTTTGTTTAGTTTCTTAGTATTATGACCTAAGAAGGGTGAGAAAGTATTTACATTTTTACCTGTACAAACAGAGGCATCTTGCAAAACTGTATAGTGCTTATCCGTTGCTAATCTTTTGCCTTTATTCGGGTTTGTTGTTTTAATATTTGATTGGTGATCAGATTGGAACATATATTGGCCATAATCAGTGTGCGTACATTCATATCGAAGTACAGAAAATGCATTTTCAGTTGGTATGGCTGAAATTGTGTCTAGTTTAATTAGGCTAGGGGAGCTATTTACATTCATGTGTTGATACAGTGGATTGGTATCTCGTTCTGCTAGGCTAGAAAAACTATTTACATTTATATATTTACAAACAGACTTGTCTGGGAAAAGTATACAATAATAATTATCTTTTGTTAATTGTGATGTGATGTACAAATCCTGTGTATCCTCCCATTGTAAAAATGTGGATCAGCGGGAAGAAAGTAGGCTGAATAAGTATGTGGATGCGTAGGTTTGTGTCTGTATTGTGAAAGGTTTAGTGATGAGCTTAGATAGTTCATTATATTCTCAGATAAGAGCCTTGTGCCAATTACATTTGGATGAATATGGTCCGAGAACAAATCCCTGATAACTTCACCACTCGGGTTGTTGAAGAGCTGAGAGTGGTCCACAAATGTTACGTTTAGGGTTTCAGAAAGGGTATAGAGCATACAGTTAAAGTGCAGTGTGAGGTTGTGGTGATACTCATTCTGTGGCCGAGGTAAGAGAGATGAGACAAAGATTTGTATGTGGGATGAAATAGCTCGAATGTGTTGGATCAGGGTTGTATAATCTTCTATGATGTTTTCCGGGTTTCTGTTTGATATGTCATTGCTTCCGACGTGGGTGACAATGGCATCATGACTATTAGTAGAAAGGTGATTCTCTAAGTGGTTATTTACATCAAGTACCCATGCCCCTCGCAGTGTCCTTATATTCACATTGAGTCACTTGTAGACATATATCTGCCACTCAGTTTCCTGAGAGTAGAGCTGTCCACAACCAGAACCCTTTTTCTGGAGTCTTCTGTCTGTTCATGTGTATCTAATGGATTGCGATGTGACATGTTTGTAGTGGGTAGTCTGCCATTGTGTGCAACGTTGGTCTGACGGTTTTTTTAGAGTTTGCCATTGTATTACTCTGGAAATTGTGGCTAGTAGCAGATGGATATGACAGTAGCTGTGTTGAGGCTTTGGGTTGGGTATATCCTGAAGTTTGCTTGTAGAGAGCTGTATTTTGCAGTGCTATTGTAATGTTGCCCCCTCTAGTTAATACTGATATTGACCTACTATCAGTTGGTGTGGCAGTGGAACTCTTGTTCGCATGGTTAGGTATTTTTCTGGCTGATTGCTGGTTTGTTGTAGTATGCCAGCTGACCTGATTGTTGCACAATGCATCACGATATGAGGTAGTTGTCTGTGTGTGATCAGGTTATACATTTGACTGTAGGTAGTTTAATTTATTTTGCATTGTTTCGAATTGAAGCTGCATGTGCTTCTTCTGTGCTGTTAGGTCTTGCAACATAGATGAGTGAGATGTGGGTGCTGCCATGTGCTGTGGATTGGCTGGTGCGCTCAGCAAGGCAGCAGGTGGTGTGTTTGCCGGGTTGGCTGAGGTCACCTTAAGTAGATTGTCATGCACTTTGTTATGCAAAGCTGAGGTAGATGCATGGGTGATGTGTAAATCATTGTGTTAGTCAGGGATAAAACCGGGCTGGTCGCTGAACATATTATCCAATGCTAATGCCAGTACCATGTACTCAGAAGGGTAGAAGCAATGGCGTGTTGGCTCGGTGGGTGTAGGTCAAGCAATGTCAAAAACTACACTGACTGAGAATATCACCTTCAAGGGTAATAGCTACACATCACATCTTTGCTGATCACTATGTGGAGGTCATGACTCCGCAAGTTAATCCATGGCACTTTTAATGAAGATTATAAAGTACAGGTCAATCATGATATTGGTGCTATCCGTCAGCTTCTTAGCTACAACTTCTTCCCTCCCTCACCGATCACAAGTGATGAGACCCATCAAGCGGTTCGAAAATTTCACCATGGGAAAGCTGCAGCCCAAACCAGGCTGGTCGCTGACCATATTATCCATGGTCTGGAAGAGCTAATGCCAGTACCTCTTATTCTCTACAATGCAATCCTAGAATCAAGGCATGTTCCAGCTATGTTCAAAGAAGGTACTGTAACTCCAGTCCTGAAGAAGTCAAACCCCAAGCAGATTCCTGAAAACTACCATGGCATAATGGTGTATTCTATCCTCGGCAAGCTTCTATAGAGATCATTCTGGCTGCTAGGCTTAAGCCATATTCTTTCAACCTATGCAGAGTAAGCTATACGCCGGATTCACAGAAGGTGCCAGCTACCTGTTCACTTCCTTATTAGTCACAGAGACTATCGCAGAGTACAGAAGTATGGGGCAAGACCTGGCAATGGGACTTATGGATGCTGAAAAAGCATTTGACGTGTTCTGGCATGATGCCCTAATGGTCAAGTTGTTCATATTGGGAGTTCCAATGTCTATGTGTTCCATCAGGGATGAATGGTATAGCTGTCTTTCGGCTCGAGTAAAGTCGGGCGATCATTTCTCCAAACCATTCGCAATTCAACATGGAACTGGACAGGGGAGAACTTTCTCAATTCTGAACTACAACATTGTCAACAACCCTGTGCTTCTACAAATAGAGGAGTCCGGTCTTGGAGCTCATATTGGTGACATACCTGTACCTATCCCAACTACTACAGATGACATTACAGCTCTTACACCATACCTAGCTCCTGACCTGCAAGCAGTACTATCACTAGTTGCTTCTTACGCCTCAGGTAACTGGTATACTATAGGTATGTCTAAAACAAATAAGATCATCTATGACAACAATAGTAGCAAAGGCGAAATAGTGAAATCTCACACCAGCTTCAATAATCAAGAGCTTGATGTAGTTGATCACACTGTTCATCTTGGTGTTATCCAAGGGTCAGTGCAGGACCTAACGTTGTGTCAACTCTCACTCAAGACGGCAGATGACAACAGCTGGTTTTCTTGGATAGCGAGGATCCTGTGGAAAAATGGCCTCTCTAGCACTCATGAATTAACCGTTGCTCCTCCACCAAAGAACCAATGGAAGAAATGTGTAATCTTCGCTATCCACTCCTTTAGGATAGGAAAACTATGGCAAGAAGCTCAGAACATGATGTCGTTGCAATACATGTCAAGAGAACAATTCATTATGAATAGAGCATCGCCAGTCTGGTTGACTTCCATCTCACCCCTCCATGAAACAAAGAAAGTCACATACAAGGCTAGAGCATTAACAGATAGTCTGCATCTCCAAACCTCATATAGAAACCCTAATCAGTATGCTAGGGACACAACATGCTTACTTTGCAGTGCAGGAGCCGAAAACCGGGAGCACTTCCCGATTTGCTGTCAGTCATTAAATGATGCACACGTTCAGCATTATGATCGCCTACATGACATCCTAGCAAAATCTGGTACTGTCTCCACCAATCTATTCATCCAGAAACTGCTTGATCCCCTCCATCCAGCCTGTCCTAGAGGGCTGCCCATTCTTGAGATTGAACATGTAGTTCAGATCGACCGGTCGGGCACCGGCCGTACCAGCTAAACTGGGTATGTGCCGCCCGTCTAGGATTCGTTTCTTGAACCCGCCCCTCTGGGTAGAGCTATAAGCATATATAGGCCTATGGGAGAGAGAGCGTGTCGAAAAACGACTAAGTTCGTTAAAACACATTATGCGTATGCGCGAGTCAGGACGCTGTTTCTATGGAGCACGTGGCTGTGACCTAGATAGGATGGCGCTTATAGTGTACCGAGCTGGTACTCTGTAATTCTTATTGATTGTCTGTTCCCGTTAAATCTGGCATTAATCAAGACCAGAATTCGACGGGCTTTCTAAATCTGTAAATCATTTCAAAATCGGTTGAGAAATGGCTGAGTTATCTAGGAAAAACTCTTCTTGATTATCTTCAAAATATTGCCCTGACGTCATAACCACGTGGAAGAAAAGCTTCTAGAACGTTCGACGATGCTATTATTAGCTGTGCGCTGATTGGCTGTTGCTCGAACGCTGATTGGATGAAGCCTGCGCCTGTGACGTCATGGAGAGTATAAAAGGAGAAGCGATCCAGTGATCGAGAGCATTCTCGTCCAGGGGCCGAACAGGTTGGAGGTGTACCAACTATTATCAAGCGCGACACGCGTCTTTATTCACTATGCGTCAGATTTTTATCCCGTAGAGTACAGTTTCCATCCCACCGCACTAAAACAATTTTGTAACTCCCCTTCTACGGGAGTAGTTTGGAAACTTTTGATAAAAACGTTCACGAATACAACATCTACATTCGGAAAACAAACTTGCGGTGAGGCCTTTGCGGCCTGATAATGTGAATCTACAGATGTAGAGGCAGGATGTTCTTTGGTGGATGACTCGCCGGATCTGCCGGCCACGCCTAAAAGTGGTATTTCAAACGCCGCCGCACTAATCGTGTGGGTTCTTTCGACTTTCGACCATAGCAAGTGAACTCTCCCCGGTGCGTCTTCAGAGCTGGTTGACGTACCCAGCACCGTGACGCTTTGTTTTGTATCTTCATCCGCATCTGACAACCCCTGCTAGTGATCAGGTTGTTTACACTTTCCATCTGTACCATCGGTGTATGGGAACTTTCTTCACCACGTAGTACTATCGTATCTTTTGCTGACTTTCTGAGATGTGGTCTGAACTGGGTGAGAATCCTACACAAGCAAATTTAATGACTGACATATCGCTACGGTGGGGGTAGAGAGACGAATATCCACTGCGAGTCTCCTTCCCATGAGGGCATGGCGTGGCGTGGCGGATTCCAAGATCTTGCCCAGACACTACAATGAGTTGGGTGGAGATACGCGTCTTGTCCATCACCAGTCCTATGGACCTAATCTTTTACCTGACGTTAGGTTTATATTCCAATATGCCCAATATGCACTGCGGGCTGGGAATAAAATATCATCCTACAATAATAACTATATGTTTTCGCAGTGCTTTCCTTCTTCGGCAAAGTATCTAACTATCAAGTATCCGAGGATACGGGGGAGATGTATGTGAACCCGCACTTTGGCCATCACCGCTCGAAAACCTCCAATAGTTTCCCAGAGTCGGATCAGTCCAACATGCGGGTGGGATATCCAAACAATTAAGAAGCCCTATGGCCTGGTAGATCATGGAAAGAGGCAATAACTTGATAAATATGAGGCCATATAGGTATTTGGCCAATTTTACACAACCTTGCCGGAGTACGAGGCTAGATTACCGGAAGAGCCGGAAAAGAGGCATACACCAAATGTCTCAAAACGAAGAGATTGTCCCTAACCACTTTAACCTATCCTATCGAGCTGAATAGTAAGGTTAGTTGGTAGCATGCCCAGCTCGAATATTTAGAGCACGGTCAGCGACCTCAGTGTAAAATTGTTGATGCGGGAATAAGTGATGCATATATTGTTGTTGGTTAGTATTTCTTAGCGTACTGCAGTCCTACATTGTCTACAAATAAGCAAAACAGACAAACTGAATGGCTAACTGCCATATACATAACTAACCATTGCAATAGAACAATATCACAGTCTTTACATACCGATTAAGTGAGGTAGTAAGTATATAATAGGTCAATAAGCTAAACAGTGCGGTTAGTCAAAGCACCCACAGTAAACAAGGATAATATAGACAGTAATAAAGAAATCATAAATTGCGGTCCGAGGACCGGTACAGTACCTATTAGTCATCAGTACCTTATACGGATGTAAATCATGGCAATAAGACATAATAAGTATAGTTACTTGGATACCTAATAGTCATTGACAGAACCGGCTACTATGTGCAACTGAAATTGAGGCGCTAACATATTCATAGCGCGAGTCAACACGTTCTCTGAGGCTGGACGTGTTTCTGCATGTGATTCTTGCAGCTGATTTCCACAGGTTGGGCTCCGCATGTTGACTCCAGGGTAGATACGGTACGATCTCAGGACATATATATATTAATATATATTAGATAGTCTCTGTAACTACATTATGACTTTATACGGTGATGAAAAAGTTTCCCATCTGGTGATGGTGTAATAAAGTTAAGCATAACCCATTAACAGAGAGGGTTACTTATATAATATATTTATGCATGTACACATTGAAGCACACAGTGCGGGGTACGTTTCACAGCTCTTGCGGTGCACCAGGCAAAGTCTACTTGACTGCGGTCAAAAAGTTATAAAGGTATATCACACGACATGCAGTGCGATGGTTGAAGTCCACTTTTGCGTGGTTGGCAGATCTGGCAAGCCATGCACCAAGAAACATCGCTGCTCTACATTATGTAGAATTTAGAAGGGCCCTCCCACAAAAGTTCCTGTTATAGGTGTTCAGAAATGGGAACCATAACTTTTAGTTTATTATTGCTCCCGGATGGCTGTCCAGGAGCATCCAAAATTCTATATGCAGGGTAGCCGAGAACTGCTTTTACGTGTGGGTGATCTCAAAGCCGTAAGGAACCATGGGGGATGTTCTGTATCTTTCTTATCCGCAGGTATTCCGGTCCACTTGTCTAATCCACACCTCCAGTCAGCTCTCGACTCTCGACCTCCACACCGACGATGCTCCTGATCTTCAAATTTCACACCCTTTTATACTTGCTGGGACATCAGAACTAGCTGCCTCAACCAATCAGAAGCCGATGTACCAGCCAATCAGCGTACTAGAATACTGTGATGTATACACAAATAACTATGCATTTAGATATGTGAAGTGACGTAGCAGGTCACGCGTACACAAATCACTGTGTATTTAGCTATATATATATATATACGCGATTACAATGTTATAGCAATATTTCAAGATTCAAGATTCAAGATTCAAGATTCAAGATTCTTTATTTCCATATCGGTAAATAGTTTAACAATTCAATACAGGCATCCACCATGTGTGTCTGCATCTGTATTATTCCATAATTGTATTGCTTGATGGGATGGTGTACGTGTAGCTGCCTCTGTTCGGTGATATGCGACATGTAGGTTAGAACTTGTTCGTGTGTTGTGAGTATGTATGTCTGTATTGGGTGTAAAATATTGGATAATGATGTGGGTAAGCTGCCATTGTGGTAATCTCTTAAAATAGTAAATAATTGGACCTTTCCAATGTCTTCAAGTTTTAGAATTCTGTTTGTTTTATAGGTATCTTGGCCCTTTGCTGCTTGTGAGAATAGTTTAACAGATTGCTTTTGTAGTGATTTTAATTTTTTTAATTTAGTTTGATGTGTGTTGCTCCAGATAGCATTGCAGTATGTTATGTGTGGAAGTATTAATGTGCTATATAGAGTTTTTAGAATATCAGGTGGGAGATATGATTTGAGTCTGCGCATGATACCAATATTCCTCGCCACCTTGGATATGATCGTCTCTATATGCTTTTCCCAGCTTAGTTGTTTATCAAAATTGCCTCCTAGGAATTTAACATATTCAGTTTCCTGTATTTCTTGATTATCTATGTAGAGTTTTTGGGGGAGCAAGCTCTTCGTTTACTTGATTATATCTTGTAAATAATAGAAAATTGGTTTTGCTGACGTTCAGGGATAATTTATTAGCTTTAAACCAATTTATAATTTTTTCCATTTCACTGTTTGTAATTTTGTATAGGGTGTCTATATCTTTATGGTGGCCAAAACATTGGTATCATCCGCGAATAAATTAGTGATAGTAGGTTACTGTAGTAGGTTACTAGGTTCTATCATTCAAGTAATTCTTAATCCAATCCAATGCGATGCCTCTTTTGCCATAACGTGATAGTTTTTTAAATAGTATTGCATAGTCAATGGTGTCAAATGATTTGGAAAGATCCAAGCATATACCTAGCGTATGTTCTTTTTTTCTAGCGACTTAGAGATTTTCTCTATCATGTCCACAATGGCAAGCATGGTGGAATGTTTTTCTCTGAGACCATACTGAGATTGGTAGATGATTTAATTTTTGTTTAAGTAGTTAAAGATTCTATTATAGTATAACCTTTCCAGAAGTTTTGAGAAAAGCGGGAGTACTGAGACAGGTCTATAGTTAGTAAAGTCAGATGGATCTTTAGCTTTATAAATAGGTGATACACGTGCTATTTTTAAACGAGATTGGAATACACCCTGGGAGAGTGAGAGATTGCAGATGTGATTTAGTGGGGGTTAGTATTTCTCTTTAAAGATTTTCCATTTAAAATTATCAATACCTGCACTTTTAGTTGGGTTAATTTGCATTGTGATTTTATAGATTTCTTCTCTGACTGTTCCCCCAACAATAGGAACATTGAGTTTTGGTAGCTCCCTGTCAGATAGTCCTGTATATGAATTTCTGAACTAGCTTTGGGTATTTTCTGACAATTTAGGTCCAATGTTAATGAAATACCCATTGAATTTATCGGCTATATCATTTTTGTCTGTTATGATAGTATTATTGCAGATAAACTGTGATGTTTCTGTGTGTCTTTTGTTTATTTAATAGTGACTTAATTAATTTCTATATTTCCTTTATGTTATTTTTTTGTTCATCAAATTTATAATGGTAATAATTTATTTTAGCTATCCTAATAATTTGGTTCAGTTTATTTCTATATTTCTTAAACTGAGTATTATTGTATGTTGTCGGGTTCTTAATAAACGCTAGATATAGTATTTTATAGTATATTTTGACTGGGAGCTTCGACAATAATTCGGCCATTTCTGGACTGATTTTTAAATGGTTTTGGAAAGCTCGTCAAATTCTGGCCTTGAATGATACCAAGTACGACGAAAATTAATGAATTATAAGTATTTACGAGTACTAACTCAGTACACTATAGGTACACACTCACTTCCAATCTGGACACATGTGTCGTCGAGGAAGCGTCAAAGTGCGCGCATGCGCACCACGCGTTTTAACGAACTTTGTCATTTTCACGACGAAATGCCTCTCGTATAGGCTTATACATGCTTATTGCTCTACTCAGGGGGTGGGCTTTTGGGAACGAATCCAGGACGGGCGGCCCGTACCCAGCTTGGCTGGGATGGCCGGTACCTGCCTGGCCGATCTGCACTACACCCCTCCCCCCTCTTAGTTTGACACCCATGACAAATGATCACGCCTCGCAGATTGAACGCACAGACGCATGCTAGGTGGGAATTATAGACTTCCCGGGTAGGCGCGTGGCCTGAGAGGAGTAGTGACGTGTGAGACACGTATTTTCAGAGAAAGAGCACATAGAGGTGCCGAAGAGGTCGGGAAGGGGGGGGGGGGGTGATTGACCTGGAATTATTTTTCCAGGTCTTTTCTTTTCTTGATTTATTTCTTGGTGCGTGCATAAGTTTTATTATTATTATTATTATTATTATTATTATTATTATTATTATTATTATTTAGATGATCACCTAAACAATTGCTCGCATGGGTGTTCTCTTGGATGCGGATAATTATTTCTCCGCAGAGAACACCCAAGCTCCACTGTACCACAATTACAATATAATGACAGTATGTTATAATTATGTAACTATACCCATTATGAGCATCACAGATTTAGTTTCAATTACAAGTGCATCACGGGTAAATAAAGGGATGCACGTTATGTATATGGATTAATTATATTTATGCATCTGCTAATATATGCGGGGATGCATAGAGTGTGGCCCGTTAGTGCGGGGCCGCACAGAACAGCTCTCGCTGCTCAAAAATTCCCCCCCATCGTACTGGCTGGATCTGTAAGTGAACTGCTATAAGGATGCGGTGTGAAGATGCTGGGTGTGGTGGCAATGGTGACTGACTGCTCCGTGCGGTGGATCTCCTCGTCAATTACGAGACCACTAGGAGATGGAAATCGTACAAAGTGGCTGTTGTGACATAATGGCTAAAGGCGTGACATGTTGCTGCTACAGTAGCTGGAGTAACTGAACGGTGGTGCATGCTTTCTGGTTGTCGACATGTTGTGTGTGTCGTTCTCGCCATCTTCGTGGTGGGAAGTACTGCGAGCGGAAGCCTGGTCTCGAAATGAGTGACCAGCACTTCAACGTCCTCACTTTCTTCTCCTGGTGTTATCGTCACTACCAGAACACGGTTCTTATATCGTAACGCGTGAGTTACATCACAGCGGGTTGCAGTGTAAAGATACCGACAGTCCACACAAAAGGACGCTGGAAAACATGATCTCGATTTACATGTAATGTCAAGTCGGAATTACGGGTGACGGTGTGGGTACACTGTTGTCTGTTGGGCTGAAGCGCTACACACGGATACTTCTTCATGGATGAAGCAGGCACTGACTCTTCCAATGTATCGGACAAGACCAAGTCCTTGTGGAGAGACATCTTATTCCCACATGATGATTGCGGTGTGGGTAGCCTAATATAATTCTAACTCCCTATCGCTTCATAAAAACTTGTTTTTATATATGCGTCTTGCTTGTCTGTAGATAGGTAATTCTCAGCCTGTGTTGATTTGCGGCTGGAATGCAGGCAAGAGAATTTTTTTAATTATATGATCCAGGCAAATTTCTCGGATTTCAATGAGATAGAATAGGCTACGCCTGTACACTAACAAGTCATTGAATAAGTTACGTTTTCAAGCAAGACGTGTTTTCAACAGCTGGGGAATATTTTACAGGTTGTGAAAACTGCCGTTGATTTCTCTCGAAAGCCTCTAGATGCTGAGTTGCAAATCAGCCAGTGTCTCTTTTGTTCCTATTTCATAGGGTGGGTGGAGGTTTTGAAAGCTGTTGCTGGATCTCCGAGTTGGATTACATCATGGAGATTTTTATTTTGCTGTTGCCGACAGTGGACGATGTCAGTTTTGTTCTGAGAGGGGGAAACGCCAATCGTTCTCTACTCGCTATTCAGAATCAATCAGCACTACTTCTGTGGGTGAGAGATGCTAATCATCCTTGCTCAGTAATTCAGAAGTGCAATTGTTAAGTTTTGAGGACGTTGACACGATTTCGTGTTGCCGATTTCCAGTGACATGATTATTTTGCGGGTTGCTGTTATGGGAACGCCCAAGCTCATGTATCGCTATAAAGGACTGTAGCCGTGTTCCGGTGGCGTGATGTTTTCTCGGAATTTGGTTTTGTAACAACGCCTAGGCTCGTATTTCTTGCGTCACTTAGTGCTCTAGGATGCTAGGGTGATTCGGGTGCCCATTTTCTCACCATTGTTACGTGATGTGTTGTTCCCGATAGATGCGTATGATATAACGGCTACTGGCATATTGTCTGCTCGCATTTAGTTTTGATTATCGTGGAAGTTGTTACAGTTGCAATGAGTGAAAATACAGCCTTCGTTGATAATCTGCTAATGGATGTAATTCCAGGAAAACCTGGAAATCCGAATAGTTCGGCGAAAAATCAGCAGTTTACTGTCGATGTTACAGCTGACAGTGAGCCGGAGATAGTGACGATTATTGATCTGGCTGTTTCGGCCGAGGTTTCGCGCAATGCATCCGATTTGGCCGCAGTTTCTCATCGAGAGTTTATTAGTTTTAAGAGCGATGTTGCTTCTCTGGCGGGAAATTTGGACAAACTTATTTCACTCATTACTTCCGCGATGGATGAGGTTTCCTCGAGTGATGAAGACGGTGAGGATAGGGAAGATGGGACTCTAGCAAACCCGGAGGTAATTGTATCGACTTCGCGGGATAGTACGTCGGACGTGGCTGTTAAAGACCAGTGTGATATCTTGACAGATATTGCCAAGACGTATGAGAATAATGATTGTTGTGGGGAGAACGTTGACGATCAGTTGGCAGAGGTTATTGCTAAGATGTCTACCGTGAAGATGTCGGATGAAAGGTTGAAAGAGAAAACTGAGTTATGTGCTAGGCCAAAGAATTGTGAACTATTAACAGTTACACAAGTCAATGAGGAAATTTGGTCGCAGGTGAACTATAAAGTAAGAAATAGGGATTTAAAGGTCCAAAGAGTTCAAGGGCCTTTAGTGCGTGGAATAACATCAGTGGTGCAGATTCTGACACTTTGATTCGCGCTACTAGGGATGATGATCGGTTGGAGAAGGTGGTTGTGAAGGACTTGTTGAGGAAGTCGGTTGACGCATGTGCGCTTCTCCTCCATGCAAATCTGGAATTAAATATACAGAGGAGAGATCTTATTCAGCCAGAACTTAGTGCGAATTTCACTGGTTTGAAGTCGAAACGTATCCCTATCACGACGAAGCTATATGGAGATAATTTGATTGAAGATCTCAAGTCCATTGAGGAGACGAATAAAGTCCACAAGAAACTGGAGGGCAGGCCCACTTTTCAGCGACGGCCGCAGGTTAAAAAAACGTTTCCACCCTTATGGGGGTCAACAAGCTAATCGTGACCGCAGTTCTGGGTATCATCGCAATGACAAGAAATCTTGGAAGAATTTTTTAGGAAATTTCGGGCGTGCAACCAACAAGAAGGCCCGAGGCAACCCTCGAAACCAGCGGCTGCAGGAGAACACTCCGATGATGCGCCGGAAGTGAGGAGTCATTATGAGGTAGGAACAATTGATTCTGAAATTGTGCACTGCAATGCTAGTCTGTTTAAAGCTGGCAGAATTAGTGAATGTTTTTGGGAATGGACTAAAATTACAAATGATCCTTTCATTCTTCAAGCTGTTTGTGGATATCAGATTGAACTTACTGAAATTCCCATTCAGATAAATGTTCCGAATCCTATAGTTTTCAGTAAGTCAGAGTGTGAGCTTATAGATCCTGAGTTGAATGTTTTCTTGTCTGAAGGTGTTATAGAGCGTGCAGAATTTTCTGATGGAGAATTTATTTCGAACATATTTATAAGATACAAGAAAGATAACAGTATTCGTGTTATTCTGAACCTAAAACAATTTAATAAAAGTGTCATGTATCAACATTTTAAAATGGATACCATACACACGGTTGTTAATTTGATTTCCGAGAACTGTTATATGGGATCGCTGGATTTAAAAGATGCATACTACTCTGTTCCCGTTTGTGAAAATGATAGGAAGTTTTTACGATTTTTTTGGCTGGGTCAGCGCTATCAGTATACTTGCATCCCTAATGGACTAGCGTTAGGCCCAAGATTGTTTACTAAGATGTTGAAACCTGTTTATGCCTCGCTTAGGGAGCAAGGTTTTTTGTCATCTGGTTATATTGATGATTCCTTATTATTAGGAGACACTTACCAAGACTGTCAACAGAATATTACTGTCACTAAACAGTTGTTTACATCTCTTGGTTTCGTTGTAAATGGGGAAAAGTCTGTCACTACACCAGTACAAGTCATTCAACATTTAGGTTTTTTGTTAGACTCTGTGAACATGACGATACGACTAACATAATCGAAAGTTGAGCATATTATTAATAAGTGCTAGGAGATATTGGCCAATGATAATTTAGTGATAAGAAGGACCTCTGAGCTGATAGGGCAATTCATGTTTCCTGCAGTTAAATTTGGACTTGTGTTTTACAGGGAATTGGAGTTGGACAAGATCTTTGCGTTGAAATGTAGCAAGGGAGAATATAATGGACACATGCAATTGTCAGAGGATGGGAAGGATAATATTTTGTGGTGGAAAGACAATTTAGCTTCTGAATATAAGGACTTGACTATTGGCCCGCTATCACTTGTTCTGACAACTGATGCTTCTAATGCTGGCTTGGGAGCAGTGTTCCTTGGGCAGCGAACCAGTAGATGGAGTGCAGAGGAAAAGTGTTCTCACATAAATGTGTTGGAGCTTAAAGCAGTCTTATTCGAACTACAATCCTTGATTCAAGCCACCAACATTCACATTCTGGTCAGAATTGGCAATTCTACGGCTGTAGCATACGTTAATCATATGGGAGGAACAAAGTCTTTGGAGTGTCATAAGGTTGCAAAGTGCATATGGTTTTGGTGTATGGAAAAGGGGATTTTTTTTACAGCTAATCACCTACCTGGAGTTGAAAATTGTGAGGTGGATGAAAAATCTAGATGTTTTAATGATAGAACTGAATGGTCACTCTACGTTACTGAGTTTGAAAAAATACAGAGTCATTTTCGTGTGATCTGTGATATTGACCTCTTTGCTAGTCGCCTTAAATATAAGATAAGACAAATTGTTTCCTGGATGCCTGATCCGGGTGCGGTCGACATTGATGCTTTCACGATCTGCTGGACGAATTATAATTTTTTTTGCTTTTCCGCCTTTCAGTGTCATACTGAGAGTACTGAAGAAGATAAGGGAGGATCGAGCACAGGGTATTTTGGTGGTGCCAGAATAGCGACAGCAGGTATGGTATCCTCTCCTCGGAAAGATGTCTGTCCAGACGCCACTTCGGCTGGAGTGGAGAAAGAGCCTCTTGACTCTTCCTCACACAGATAGGAGCACCCTCTCGGTTCCAGTCTCCATTTGATGGCGTTCATTTTGTCAGGAAAGCGTTGAGACTTAAAGGGGTTCCCGAAGACACTTATGAAACGTTTTTGCTGTCATGGACGGACAGTACTTTACACATCTTCGGAGGTGGGTTATGTTTTGTGATCTGTATGGATACATGAAATGTTCGCCTTCGGTTACCTCAGTATTAAAGTTCCCTCAGTATTTAGTGCTCAAAGAAAGTAGTTATAGTAGCATAAATATTGCTCGAAGTGCCTTGTCATCCGTTTTGCTTTTTCCGGACAACAAAAGCATTGAAGAGAATGAATTGGTTTGCAGATTTATGAAGGGGGGGGGGGGTTTGTACAAGATGAAGCCACCTTTACCAAGATATAGTAAGACATGGGATGTTAATCTAGTGTTTAGTCTTATTAGACAGCAACCTGTGGCTCAATATTTATCTTTGTATGACCTCTCGCTGAGATTGGTCATTTTGTTGGCTTTAACAACTGCTCAGAGATGTCAGTCTTTGCAATAATTGGACTTGGGCCACATGTGTAGAGATAATGAGCGATATACGTTTTACTTAACTGGAAAGTTTAAACAAGCGAGACCAAAGTTTAATGAGCTAACAGTTATCATACCAAAGTATCCTGAAGACGTACGGTAGTGCCCATACTACACTTTGGATATTTATATTGGGAAGACGGAGCAAATTCATTCTTCCCCGCTGCTTTTAGTTAGTACTGTGAAACCACATAAAGCAGTTACCACAGATACGATTTCGAGGTGGTTAAAAAGTATTATGAAAGCTGCAGGAGTTGAAACGGACATATTTAAACCACATAGTTGTAGGTCAGCATCTACTTCTGCAGCAGCCAGGAATGACTTGAACATTCAGACAATTTTGGATACTGCGGGGTGGGCGAGTGCCACAACATTTGCGCGGTTTTATAATAAGCCACTACTAAACGAAAAGGATGATTTCTCGAAATGTGTGTTGATCCTGAAGTAGTCCTTGGAATTGCTAGTCTCGTTTGCCAACAGTTTTATGTGTATCGTCCGCCTCAGGTGTAAATAATTTGTCATGGAATATTTATGTTGGGTCATGATCCTTCATGACAGTTCGATATTATGTCGATGGCTGGTTTATTGATAGTTTGAGCCACTTATGGATTACTTATCTGCTTAGTGAATGGATGCCTGATGAATCGGAACCATGGTGGAAGGTGATGGTTTGGTATCCTCAGAATTGGTGAGTAGAACAATTATGGTTTAATGATGGCTCTGGTCCATGTATGTATACATAAAGCATATATGTATTTATATGTATGGGAGTGTGGACGTGAAACTTAAGACATCTGTCTTTGAAGTCTCATTGAAATCCGAGGAATTTGCCTGGATCATATAATGGACAGATTGGACGAGACTTGATGATGTCCAATTCTGTATTATAGTATCCAGTCAAATTCCGTAGGATTTAAATCCCTCCCATGCCATAATAGTAATTAAGGTAAGTTATGGGAACCCACCCTGATAACGGGCAGATGTCTTCAGTTTACTGCTTTGAAACATGACTTGCTAGTGTACAGGCGTAGCCTATTCTACCTCATTTAAATCCTACGGAATTTGACTGGATACTATAGTGCAGAATTGGACATCATCAAGTCTCGTCCAATCTGTCCATTCTCCCTGATATTATACTGTCAAAGTTTTGATGGCGCTTTATCGGCCTGTGCGCTATTGATCTGTATACACGTTCACGCTGCTACTCGACATTATAATGTTCGCGCCTCAACCATTTCCCGTCTCCGCCAACGTGATCAGGAAACTGGACATGTTAATGACCGACCACGATCTGGCAGACCGAGAGCAACAACACCACGAGAAGACCACTACTTAGTGACGTCATCACGACGTCACAGGTTTGAGACTGTGCCGCGGCTGTCCCATAATTTGCACACCGCTACCGGCACTACAGTGCATGCACAAACTGTGCGAAACAGACTCCATGATGCTGGACTGCATGCCCGTCATTCCCTTGTTGCTGTTCCGCTTACAGAGCGTCACATCGAGAATCGGTTTGCATGGGCATCATCAGCGATTGCGTGCTCAACAATGGAGCCACGTTTTGTTCAGTGATGAATCGAGGTTTTGTGTGGATGTGGCGGATGGTAAGCAACGGGGTTGGCGACGTTTAGGAGAACAGTATGATGCAGCCAACATTATTCAGCATGACAGATTCGGTGGCGGCAGTGTCATGATGTGGGCTGGAATCCATGAAAATGGCAAAACAGATCTTATTGTGATTCGCGGAAATTTAACGGCTCAACGTTACTGTGAAGAAGTTGTCGCCCCTGTTGTCATCCCTTTTATGCAGCATCATGCAGACTTTATGTTCCAGCAAGACAACACCCGTCCTCATTCAACTAGGGTCACCAGTGATTTCCTTGAGGCTAACAACGTTCTGGTGTTTGACTGCCCAGCCCGATCACTGGACCTGTCTCCTATCGAACACGTGTGGGACATTCTTGGCCATATGGTGCATGAGAACCATCCACATCTTCACAACGTGCAGGAGCTGGAAGCTACACTGCTCCAGGAATGGGATGCGATTCCTCTTCGTGACATCAGGTGCTTAATTCGAAGCATGAGAAAGCAATGTATAGTAGTGGTTTATGCGCGTGGATGTTACAACCGGTATTGACAGCTCAGTGTCATTATTTAAATTGAACCATTCCGTTGAATGATGCCGTGTTAAATGCACGATGCTAGCATTACAGTAACAGGAAAATTGTTGTTCAAATTGGAAAATGACCTATCAATTAAATAATACATTTGAATCAATTTATTGTTTTTGTTAAATAACATTTATACAGTAATATCTCAGTGTTGCTAAACCTTTTTGGCTCAGTATATATATATATATATATATATATATATATATATATATATATATATATATATATATATATATATATATATATATATATATATATATATATATATATATATATATATATATATATATTATAAATTAAAGAGCACATAATGCAAAGACATAAAGGTTACACAAATAGTCGAGATGACACAGTAGTGTCATGAATGTTCCACCGACTCTAGAGGTCGGTCTTTGTGGTCACCAGTTGTCTGCAGTCTCCCTTCTCCATCCCCGAGGCAAGCTAACCAGCACCGTCAGGCCGACGATTACCTAGAGTACGAGCTGGAATCCAAGGAAGAATTGGCGGAGCAGTGCAGTGCCAGAGCTACAGAGAGGGAGAGTGGGGGGGGGATAGTGAGGAAGAGTTGGGGAAGGGGAACAGGAGAGCGGTGGAGAGGGAGAGTTTGGTGGGAGAGCGGGGAAGAGGGAGAGTTGGGGAGAGGGGTGTGGGGTGTAGAGGGAGAGCAGAGGAGAGGGAGGGGGAGAATACAAACGTGTCCCCAAATATATAGATTGTTTCATGCCAGATATAAAAGTTCTGATGTTTCCGCTAAATTTATGTGCCACCTTGCTGGAGACCCCCATAACTAAACATGGCATACTAACAGTAACCAAGAAAGTCTAATCTAACTGAAAGGGAATGGTCTCTCTGAATAACAACGTTCACAGGAAACTAACTATTCTGACTTTCTTCTTATACTGAACTGCCAAATGGCCGGTTTTAGTCTACTAATGCTAATAAGTGATACATAGAATTTCTACAGATGCCGGTTAGCTGTCTGGCATAGACACAGTTGAGAAGTGCTACACAACTTGGGATAAAGGTTGCTTATAACTGATTTATAATTTGATTAGCACTCTAGTTCTAGTGATGATAATTCTGGTGACACAATGATGTCCACGCTGAGGGCAGGTGAAGATATTAACCACATTTACAGATGACTGCACCTTCTTAACTCAAATGAGATGGCTCACTGTCCCTCGCTATCGAAAAATGTATAGAAATATGCATGTGGAAACAAGTCAGATGCCTTAGTTTCAGAAAGGTGTCCTCGAAGATGGACGGTCCAATCAGCACGCATGTGATGGTGCAGGAAGTTTGTCATGTGATCATTGTCTACGTACCAAAGACATTTTCTTTTTTAAAAATACCTCCCAAGCGTGATGGATCGAAAACTTCGATCATTCATAACTCTGTAAATACTGATCCGATTCTGAAACGGTCTTGAGATTCGTAATTCCTGATAGAATCTGCATTGGAAACCTTTAAGCATGTCTCCGAACAACGCCGTTTACATTATTTCTGCCCTTTTTGGTGCAGTTTTAAGTGCAGCTGACAGGTAGGTCAGCCAGGTACAGCAGCACGCCCTGTTAGTGCAAAGATGGCATGATATGCTGTGAGTGTCGATATTGTAATAATATTTGTAGTCGTTCTCCATGGAGACTTCCACGGGCGGAGACTGGACTTGTACTCGGGGTATGAGTTTGTGTGTACTCTCTACAAACACTGGGGCTGGACGAGAGTTCCCGTGAATATCATGAGTAGTAGTGCCGATAGTAAAATGATACTACCTCCCTCAACTGGATTTCCATTTGGACAAATGAGCCCCCCCCCGCCCTCTCAATCCCTGGGGCATAGGTTGCGGGGGCCACCACGGATCGCCGAATAGCTGCCAGGGAGGTAGGATCATCCCGACGCTACTACTACCAGGGGCTGAACGCCCATTTAGAGACAAGCCTCCACAGTGATATACACCACTGATCGCCATCAACCACAGGGCCAGCCTCTCTCTCTCTCTCTCTCTTTCTCTCTATTCTGTGTAGGCTCAGACAAACACGTAGTCTCTGCCAGAGTCGCATCTGCATGATGTTACCACCCATAGGGGCTTCCATCTACCTTGATAACGCTCACCTGGGAGGAGGCTAAAGTGATTAGCATGTGAACCACGGCAGACTGGCATGTTCACATGTTATGCAGAGAATCTGGTGCTGAGCAGGGGTCTCCAGCAGACAACCACGGCCTACCCTCTCCACCACATAGAAGTGGCAGACAGACTCGATCTCGTTACGTGGGCGAAAGCAGTCGTAAATGTTTCTCCGGAAGGGGTCGACCAAAGGATTGTACTGGGGGTCATCCCGGAAGTGGGCCCACTTGGCATCCAATATCATGGCAGTCTCAGCGCCCTGTGCCACTGCTGTAGACGCCAGCACGAGCAGTATGATGAGAATCATGGTTATATTTGAAGAGTTAAACTGAACAGAGTGAACCCCTCGAGAAATATCTGTGCCAGATCGAGCCCTGTTCCATCTGGATCGATAGTGATCTTCATCCCCTCAGGGGCAGGGGCTAGCTGCTTTACTCTGCCACCGGCTAAGAAATGTAGCTCTAGGACTATATGAGTCATTTTCGGGCTAGTGAGTCCGACTCGCAGAAGCAGTTTAACAGCACCCTTGACTTTGGAGACATGTGACACACCAGCTACCCATAGGGTGCCCTCCTGGCGGTTAACAGCTTCTCCTGGTCCATCGAATGGACGATGCAGCAGGAGCTTTCCACCTGTAACCCCGATCTGGGGACCCACCCTCGTCAGGGAGACACCGTCACCTATGTAGGTGAGGAAGGAAGGTCCCCGATTGTAGAGCTTTCGAACTGTCTCATCCTTTTTCACAACAGTGGAGAGGGGAGTAACCTCTATGTCAATGACTGGGGGAGGCCTATATAGGGGCAACCATGTTTGCCAGTGACCCCCAGGTCCAGCGCGGTACCACACTTCATTCTTCTCAAATATGAACTGCAGGTTTTTTTCTAGGGTCAATAGCAGGCCATAATAGGCAATCGGAGGGCACCACTCGAATAGGGTTTGACCAGATGAAAGCTGAGGTCGTTATTTAGGGTGTTGATGTCTATCACCTCTGTATCTGAGAGCTCAATCAACGGCTCGAGGCTGTACGTGTATGTACCGAAACACGATCTTGTGGCCATCTATGTTGCGCCCAGGCGCTCCTTCGACACATCCTTGAGGTCTGTGAGCAGCTCCACCCCATCACCACAAATGGGGTGGAGGGAGAATGCCTTTGAGTTTGCTTCGTACTGTAGGGCGAATGACTTGCCATCGCTCTCTTCTACCTTGGCAGCATCAACTGCGTGCACATCTGCCAGGTCAGCAAGACCAGTCGATTGAGCACATATGGGTTCCATAGCACGCTATAGGAGGGGCTTAAACAGGACATATAACCATGCCGATTGTCCGACTGCTGCTCTCCGGTGGTGGGAACGTAATCCCACCCTCTCTAAAGGGGAGACGGGTGGTACAGTACCGAGCCTCCTCGAGGTGCCCCAGCGGGGCACAACATACATACACACTGATGCGCTACATCAACCTCCGGGCAGTGTACACAGCAGCTCACTGGTAGAAGTTGGCCGGGACGTGATAGAGTATCTCCCAGATGCCAACAGCAACCTATGGAAAGCTATCAGTCATAGCCTGTTCACACCTGTAAATCACCTGTTTGACAGCCCCTCCATTAACATATATGGCAGCACGGATGGGGTATTGAATGCCCATTTAGAGTTTACCCTCTTATTACTCATTGACCTGACATGATATCGCACCAGGAATATCTGACATTTTCCGAGATGATGAAGAGCCCACCACAGGGTTGCCCCTTCATGACCCCTGCAGAGATGCTCGCACAGCAACAGATCTGTCAACAAGAAGGAGAGCGACTACAGCGGGAGAGCTGGTATCAACAGAACGCGAGCATTGCAAGGAGGCGAAGGAACAGTGAAGGTTCTCGATACTGGCAGGCCCTCCTGGAGGGGAGTAAGGGGGACGATGTCTTCACATACGACGATGAGCCAGATGTAGCGGAGAATGTGGATGATGCAGCATAGACCGTGGATGAGGATGAGCCAGATGCCATACAGTGGGAAGAGGAGCTGGCGCAGAAGTGTAAGACCGAGAAAGCCATCCAGCGGTGGACCTACTATCTTGGTCATAAGGTGAAGTTCCAGATGTCACGTCTCAGAAGGCTACTGGCACCCGACATAGTGCTGGATGATCCCTGTCTAAGAGACGTCTGTCTCGACACTAGCAAGCTGGCACGGTTTGCCAGGCTCTCCAAAATGAACTCTTCTACGACTCATGAGCAGATTCTGCAGGTGATGCCGTTTAAGCCTCCAGACATACTATGGCAAAATCAGAGTGGCGGAAGCAACCAGAAATATACCCCTCCCTGATGGCTGACGAGGGTGGTATCATCCATGGCTGGCGACTCCAGCAGATAGATACCATCAGGCAGAATCTTGTCCATGAGGCAGAAAAGTATAGCAGAATGCGCAGGCGATATAAGACAGCCTACACCGTCCTTGCGCATACAACCACTGAGCATGTGGGTGTGATTGGAGCCAGTGCTGGGGTGAAAGCTGTGCCCACTCTCGCTACAGGGGTGGGTGCAATCGTTGCCATCCCGCAGAGTGGCGTGACACTAGCCGCCACTGTCTTGGCCACGGGCATGGGGGTGGGGCAGCGTCAAATCACAAGGAGGCTGGAGAAGCATGCTAAGTACATGGCACTGGCACAGAGTATGCTATGGACTATCGACGAGTCTGTCAGCAAAGCTCTCGAGGATGGCCAGGTCACCGATGAAGAGTACCACCATATATTGAAGGTCAAAGCCCTGTACCACATGGAGAGACCTAAAGTGTGACAGCAATACCTCAAAGGCTCCAGCGGGCGGGTTGATATGGAGGAGTTAAAAAACGAGATGTTATGGCGAGTTCGCCTCGCTGGTTTCTGGAGTTGGGCTGACCACAAATAGTGTGCTGCCTGTACAGTAGCTTTAAGAACACCAGTATAGATGGGTTCCCACTGAACCTCATGACAGTCATAGGGAGCCAACCGCCCCTCCTGGGTACACCCTTGACTGGCCTGAAAGGTCTACTGGATGATATACCAGAGCTAACACCATTCTCCATCACAGTGGATGGACGGTCCTGAACCAGCTTCTCCATCAACCCTCGACCGCTGACCAACCGCCCCATCACCATCAAGGATGTGAAGCAAGCTCGTACTTGGATGGCTGCTCCAAGCCTCTCATCCTGGAATCAGCAGCTGAACTTTGCCGTGTGGTGTGCCACGGCAGGATATGGAGTAAGTTCCACCTTGCTTCACTCCTATTCTGGTACTCCTGAAGCTGTGCTCATCGCCAGATGTCTCAGATTCCATGTGTACTTCACGGTGCGATGAATCCTCCATGAGCTGGGTGCAAGCCTCCCTGATACAAACGCCTTCGACCCACAGCTCAACAGTCATAGCGTCTCAGTGGCCAGCAGACTACAGAGAGAGTCCAGCGCTCACCCAGACTATCGGTGGCATGGGGGTGACAACAGCGGTCTAGGAGTTATGTATGGGGACCTGAGACGTGACTAATCAGGATTCCCCTATTGAACCCCCTGACGAGTAGGCCATCGGAAGACAGCGACATTCTCGTTCAATCCAGACTCCGACCCTGGAGCACTGGTGCAAAATATGCACATCACTGGCTTGCGGCAGGACCATCCAGATGTGTGGAAGTACTTTGTCCCACACACCAGCTCAGGCCTCACACCAACATGGATCTTTCGGATCAACCAGTCCCTGGAAGCACTTTGCTACTGCCTCCTTACAGCACAGACCCAGCTGCGGCATTCCATAGATGGTGTCAGTGGAGCAGAAATCCAGGCCATGTTCATCAGTCTCGTTGAGGATATGATCATAGTTGCAGACCCCAGTAGTCTTATTGCTAAGTTCCAGCAGGGGTTGCAGAAGGCCCATCGCAAACTTGACTTTGCTATTTCACCACACCTACGGTTGATTCTGAGCAACATGATCGTGAACATCGAGGACCTCCAAGTCAGGGGCTATAACAACATGATAGTCGAAGGGAGTTCCCCCAGTGTCCACTTCGGCTTCAACACTGACATCAATGCCCCTACGTGTAGTATGGGCCATACAGTCGTTCCGACCCTGATACTGCAGCCAGTCGACACGGCAGCTCCAGGCATCACGACACTGCAGCCAGTCGACACAATACAGCTTCCTGTGGTAGCTCTACGAGTGTTGTCAGGCCTAGCTATTGTGGCGCTCGGGATCAGCCTACTCCGCCACAAGCAAATCAGCTAAAAGACTATCCTGACTCTCTACAGTAGCAGTGGGGACCACGGTGGGACACTGAACCAGTTTGGCATGCCATACAGCCCCTATACCCACTGCCAGCATGCACATCCAAGGGCTGGAGGGTTCGGCAGCACATCCTTTTTCCAGCTTGTAGTATCGCAGAGCCTTGTTCAACTCTAAGTCTGGTGAGGCCATGGTGGTCTGCAACTGCTGGAACACATCTGACAGATACTCCCGATCCTTGTAGAAACCTTTAGCTCGCAGGAGCTGCTCGACGATACTCCCGCCCATGATAAGGTATTCGAGGAAGCAGATCTGTCCCTTACCAAATCCTAGATAGAGCTTCACAGCTGTCAGCTCCTCTGTCAGCTCAGCGCCGGAGAGCTGAGCGAGCTCATCTGGTGTCTTCTTCTTGTAATCCTTCAACTTCCTCTGGAAGACATCATAGTAATTCTCACATAGCGTGAGCCTGGACATGTTTAAGATGTCTCAATAGAGAGATGAATATTCCTGAGTACCAACCCGGGCACCTGGCAGACGCAGACTGGGAAGATCTTATTAGCTCTCTCAACAGGGGCCACAGACGTTTAAACCGCGTTGTATACCCAGTGCTTAAACAATGACGTCAATGGTACAGATTGTGAAGCAACTGCTTGAGAGCCAGGTGAGTCTTCAGAAGGTGGAGAACCTGCTGTGAACCAAGACACAGAAGTTACGGACCAAAGCAAAACCTCTTGCAGTCCATGTCTACAGTAACGTGGCGGCGAATGTGGCCATGGTGAAGATGGCAGGGGGAAATGAGGTTCTTCCTGCCACCACTGCAGCTGTCCTCGCTATAGTGGTGAGTGGGGCGGCCAGGCACTGTCTCGGAATAACTCACCCCATCCCAAAGATCGTCCTTAGTTGTGCCTCCTACACTGTTGCCACCAAGATCATGGGTGAACGTGTTACACTAATGGCGGCCGCAGTTCTAGGGCTAGCAATGAGTGCAATGGCTGAGATCATCGTCACCTATGTTTAACCCCTCTGAATAGTGAGAGATGGATCACGAGACCCCTGCAGCATATGAGGCATGGCGTGCCAGAGGGAAATGTGTAACCCATAGTCGAGCACACAGACTGAGGATCGCCAATTCCCGGGAATGGTGGACTGCCCACAAGGTGTGCCCCTGCAGAGAGGGCCAGTACCCTGAGCATTGCTACCTATTCCCTTGGCCAACTGCGTGGTCCTCCAATGCCCAACTATTTCACTGGGGGTATGACTAGTATGTTTAAGCCGTCTGTATATAATACTATGAATCTGTCACTCACAGGCCTAGAAAGCAAAGAGCTAGGCGATCTTGCTCAGTTGGGCAAGGCACGCCTCGGTTCAGAGGACACTGTTGCCCCTATCTCCTTCCTAGACTTCGATGAGAAGGGAGACCCGTGGGAGATCCGAGGTACCAACCCAGCCCGGGATCTCATCAGGAACAATGATATGGTAGGACAATCGGCCATTAACAAGACCAAGACTGTATACAAGGGGATGGGCATCAAGGAGAGGGCGACGATGCTCGGTATGCACGGAGTCGATGAGGCTGGAGCCATCAGGGTTATGGCTGAGTCCTTTGCACAGAACCTGGTTAAGGATCTCCTGAAACCACGGAGCTCATTCCGACAGGATGGAGAGAATCTCAAGATAGGCATGCTCAGCCTGAGACATATCACTGTCGACGGCCAAACAGGTGCAGGTGATACCACCAGCCTCGGGCTACCAGAGGTGAAGAAGTCAGGGTTCTTTGGTTTGCCATTTAAGCCCACAGAATAGTCATGGCTTCCCGTGCATGTATCAGACAGATACTGGATGTACTAGACACTGTGTGTGCTGACACAGGCCCTCTATGCTATATTCTCAGCTGCTGCTGCTGAGATTTCATGCATGACGCCTCCATCACATCCTTCGTATCCGCCAGAGGGGCATGATTCCCCCCTCTGTAGGCAAAAGAGTTGGTGCAGGAAGTACTGCCATTTAGTCTCCCAGATATAGACGAGGCTAACGCCAACCAAGTGCTAAACATCCACCGCACGTATGTCTGTACCATTCGACAGTAGGCCGGCCGATGCTGGCCAGGTGGTGCTGATCATTGCCCCAGCAGGACATGGAAAAAACATCTTGCTGTGGGCTCTCCTGGCCGAACATCTACACTCTCAATACATTCTTCTGGTGTCTGACTCCGCCGCTGAAGCGGTTGACAGTAATCCTCAGTGGTACAATGGCCCAATCACCAAGATGCAGAACCTGCAAGCACTGATGGAGAAGCTGCTGGCAGCCCCACTGACAGAACCACTTGTTCTAGTTATTGATGACCCTGCAATGGACCAGAAGACAGCCACCTACATCAGCAACATCACCAGGCGCATCCGGCACACAAAGATAACTGACTTCATCCTCTTTCAGAAGTACACCCGCGAGATCTCACTGGACATCCGCCACAATGCCCGTTTGCTCTACTTCAGCTCCAAGTGTGGACGTGCCCTGCTCGAGACCATATACGACAGCCTAACACTCAAGGAGCCCAAAGGGGTCTTTATCGCAGGTGTACCATTTCATCTTCAGCAACAAGGAGACAGGTGAGCTGTCACACTTCAAGCCGTCTCTGGAAAAGGCACAGACCTTTACCTACAATCTGAATCCAGCCAAGAAACTAGCCTGCTCTACGCGTCATCGCTGAAAGAAGGCTGCATGATCTCCGCAACTTCGTCCATGGTCTCCGCTGCTTGAGGACCTTCGTCAGTGGTCTCCGCTGCTACGTCGGCAGTTTCGTCAAATCCGTACTGTCGCCGAAACTCTACCCACTGGTCCGTGTCTAGGACTCTCTTCTTATGGAACTTCTCACGGAAGATCCACTTTGTCCATGCGCGACGAGCATCTGATTTGCAAGCGGATTTGATGAGGTAGTCCTGGTAGTTATCTGGGAATTTCAGAAATGCTGGCAGATTACTGGCCAATCTCCTGCGACCTCTTTCGTTGAAGATGTGCTCAACAGCCTACTTGCGGCCAACAGTGAACCCCTCCTGAGTACCTTCGGCATGACCGGTGTCATGGCTCTCTGCTACAGCGGCACTGACCTCCTTCCTGAAGTAGTTATTTGCTCCAGACTGGAGGCTATCCAGCATATCTTGCTCTTCCTGGCTATGGAGGCTAAATACGGCAGCCCACCTCCCGACCATTAGTAGATCTTTGGGGTCGACCCTCGCCCTTTGGAGAGCTAGAATAACAGGACTGTTCGTTTGGGCCACAGGAGGTAGGTCGAGTGTCCTGCCTGGGTGCTCTCAAACTTCCGGTAGAGTATCCAAGCCAGGAGTTCTTTTGTACTACGAGCTGGTACTCCTTCCTCTATGGTGGCCAGTATCTCCGCATCAGATGGAGGTGTGACATTCGCTCGCTCATGGATAATGTTGATGTCACAAAGCAGTCCTCGGACCCTGTCACAGTGGGACAGTGCACGCCGTGGCTGTCATGCGGACTATCGTGCTGACTGTCATGCCGACTAGTCCTGCTGCCTATAGACAATCTGCTGGAGAACTTTACCAAACATGGCAGCCGTTTAAAAGTTCTCTATATACACAGACCTTAAACATGCTGCAGTATGTGCAACATCCAGATGGGGGCCATTGAACCTGCGACATCGCACCGCACTGATCCTCGGAAGGACGGCCTGATGGTCATTCATCCCAGTATACACGATGAGAACCCGTTGTCCGCTGCTAGGAAGAACATTGACTTTGCAATCTCGGCACAGATCCACGAGATCAATAGCATGACACTCGAGTTCAAGCTTCAGAGCACAATAGAACAGACGGTAGAGCTACCGCAGGTGCTGAACAGGTGCGAGATCGTGCAGAGCAATATCACCATGGACACCACCCATGTGAACGATGAGTACCGATTCCTAGGTCCACTGGCTCATGGCCCAACCTTCTATGCGAAGAGAAAGGGGTACTATGCTTTGGGGTGCAATGAGGGGTTCATGGAATTCGAACTACGGGCAGGTGTCGAGAATCCCGAGGCAGTTCCAGTCTTAACCCTCCTCGTGAACACACACGTAAATCTGGCTGCCATGCAGGATAGGCTGTTACTCCGGGTGTACACTAAGCAGCTCGCAGATGCGACGATGAATGTTCCAAGACTTCATGTCTGGAATGACGAGAATGACCAGGAGCTGAAGCAAATGGGTTCCAAACAGCGGATCGTGCATGTGGAGTGAGAACACCAGCAGGTCCAAGCCACAGCTAACCAATGGGTAGAGCTGACATTGCATCATGGTGCATCGGACTGTGCCGCTGTTGCAGTCCTGGTTCAGAGGGGAGGAGCCATCCAGCAGGTGGACAACTTAGACGACTTCAAGCTTGTGGTTGCTGGGACCAGTGTTCTTGGTGAGGTACGTGAGCTGGCTGATTGCCAACCCTACAGACAGAAAACTAAGTCATATGCACTTCTGCACCTAACCAGTGGAAGCGACGACCTCGTGTCGGCACTTGAGGGCCATCACCACATCGGGGGCAGGGACATCCCACCTAATCAGGGCAACCGGCTCAGCTTCAGCATCGGAAACCTCATAGCTGGGGCTCGCTCATTAGGTGTGATGGTACTGTACTTTGGCTATGCTAAGGTATGCGTGTCGAACACATCAGGTATTCAGCTTGAGCGTGCATAGAGCACGACTCCTGTCATCACCACTGCAGCTGCCACCACTACTATAAGCTCTGCTGTCTTCTGAACTGTCAATGCTTCATAGTCGAGCGTTGGCGCAGATATCTTTACAGCCTCGTAGTACTCATCGAGACTCTCATCTGCCTCTTTGAGGCTCTGGTTGTCCTGTGCTCGGAGTTCTCGTTGGCGTGCCTCCCTCTGGCGCATATGCTCGAGTGCTTTGCTGTACTCAAACTTCTCCATCACCTGGTTATGACGTTCACGCTCGACCTCTGCCGCCTTCTTGTCTGCGAAGCTGAGTCCCCAGTTCGCTAAGGCAAACACGCCCACATTCAAGCTTGTGGAAGCCATGGTATAGACTACAGTTTAAAGCTACAATATAACTGCCCCAGCGACGGATCCCCAGAGCGATGTATGAACCAGAGGCTGATCCAGTCCAGGATATAGATGACGAGGACTATGATGAGGATGATGATTATGATGGAGACGACTACGATGTAGCAGAGACCGCAGGTGAGTATGATGATGTAGAGCCTGAATCCCGCAAGCTAGTACACAGAGCGAAAGGAATCTATCGCATTTACGTAAAAGGTTCTATCGGTCCGCTGGCAGCAGTTGGGGCTCTGATCGCTCTGTTCACAACGAAGGCTGGCGAGACGGTCCGCAAGATCGCCAACAATGCTCTCCATTGTGTGGAGAAGATTTCTGAAGCCATACCAGCCATCGCCTCAGGAGTAGGTACATTCTTCGGAGTCGCAGGCCCTTGGCTACTGTACGTTGCCATAGCGCTCACAGTCATCTGGGCCACCGAACATTTAAGCTATACTATATATGGAGGGCGTCTCTGTGCGACCTGCTCAAGTCCCTTAACTTCCGAGGGTTGGTCGATAAACTACTGTTCAGTGAGGATCCAGCAGAGATTAGATGCCAGTGTACGGAGGTGTTTGAGGAGGTCTTCAGTGATGGTCGAATGAATGACGGCCGTCTGTTCGTCTGTTTAGAGTCCACCCAGGCCTGGTGTGACAGGACGGGAGTGGACGTCAGTGATGAAATCTGGGAGTTTATCAACAACAGTCTTTCTTGAGGAACTCTACTATCAGCCTGGTGGACATTACCATATATAGACCTCGTCCACAGCACATCAGGCATGCACATTCCGATGAACCTGTTCCGAACAGATTTCACCAGGCAGATGTTCTATTCCTTCCACATGACAGAGTCTGCCGTTCTGGAACATGTAAGACCTACAAGTATGTCCTCACCATCGTCGATGTCGCAAGTAGGTACAAGGCTGCTGTACCGCTTACAGATAAGTCTGCCGTGCAGGTGGCCCAAGCATTCAGCAGTGTCTATGATGATCCAGAAAAGCCCCTCCAGTGGCCAGAATTGTTACAGCTGGACGAGGGTAGGGAGTTCAGGGGTGAGACAGTAGCCCTCATGCAGAAACACGGTGTGGCGATAAGAGGAGGTAAAGCTGGTCACCACCGTGCCCAGGCAATCATCAAGCACTGGAACCAGACTCTGGCAGAAAGACTGTTCCCGCATCAGTATGCTCAGGAGATGGCATGTCCTGGTGATCACTCCAGGGTGTGGGTGAAAGGTTTGCCCACGGTGGTAGAGATATCCAATACTGAGGTTACTCGGTTAACTGGTAAGAAGCCAGTAGAGGCTATCCAACGATCCTCTGTTGCCCCACCATCCACAGGAGCGAACAAGGGAGAGGAGTGCCTACAACCTGATGCTCTGGTTCGGTACCTGTATGAGCCTGGTGAGCTGGAGGGTCGATGGCGTGAAACAGACCCTAACTGGTTGATAGATGTTCACAGGCTTGACAGGTATGTGGAGGTGGCTGGGTAGCCTACATTGTACTACCTGGCTAGTGGTCCCAGGCGACCGTTTGTGTGAGAGGAGTTTCGGTTAGTCCCTACAGATACACAGATGCCCCCATCCGGAGTGCTCAAGCCCGCTGCTGTCTATACATGAGGGATATGTCGCTCAATGGGCTCGGTATGGACACCATCTGTCCGCTCATGGCACTTATCATAGTAAGCGGAGAGTCCGAGTTTTTCCTGCGCATACATCATCATACCCTGGTTGCGCATGCATAGACCTCAGTTTTTAGCTCTGTCCACCCCGCCATGTAGGGCACTGTAGAACCCCTGCCAAGAGACCTCATTCTGCCGCTTTGACATTCCCTTAGCCGAGCACTTACTTGCAGCTGCACTCTCCACATAGTAGCATTTGGAGGGCGAATGATGTCGTCAAGGTTGGAGCCTGCTATAGCGATATATGCGGAGTCAGTGTCCATCTGCAGGTACGCAAAGCTGTCATGAGCTATGTAGCGATCGAGGAAGCCATAGTAGAACTCCAGCATTCGCAGCTTCGCGAGCTCATAAATGGCTATCCCCACCTGGAAAGGCCTTCGAATAGTGATTCTCGGCTTGTGACTCTGGAGCTCGTATGACTCACCAATCTCCTCGAAATCTTCGAACCATGCACTATGCAGGACCTTGTCTACCACGCATTCATCCTTCGTGAAGCTGGTGTTGCTATGGCGTTCTAGGGCCTCGATGAGCTTCCCGTAGGCACTGTTGCCGAGGAGTTTGAAGAGATCTGCCAAGAGCGCTTTGCTCTTATCTACATCTCCCGAGTGGCCGGCCTCCATGACATGCTCCACGAACCACTCGAATGGGTGCTTCGCCTCATAGTCTATGGTGCGGTATACAGCAGTGATCACCAGTCCATGGGTTATATACTACTTGAGGGTCGGTGTGTACAGCAGCCGCTTCTTGCCAGAGAAGGCACCGACCAGCCTCTGGGTGGCAGGCCGCTTCCTCCCTGTTCACCCTCGATATGCCAGCATCTCAGATGAGATTGCCTGTACCGGGATCTCGCGGTTATAGAAGAGAGGAGGCATTTCCTCGAACTTTGGCCACAGAGCCTTGGGGACCTCTATATCCACCTCAGCAAACCCAAACCAACTGTCTGCTAGGAGAACCTCCTTAAAGCTAGCTACCCCACTGGCCCCGGACCAATGGCGCACTTTCTCCTTACCACATGGCATCTCTTTGGCCATCGTTGACAGGTACAGAGCATTTTCATCGTAGCCGAGTAGACGTTGGCAGACATGCTATCTCTGGCGAATTTGAGTCACACCGGCTTCGTGGTATCTGGTGAACATGATGCTGGGACCACCAACAACAGCACCCTTCAGCATCTCGTAGTCTTCCTTGTCCAGTGAATAGAGGCTAACATCTGGCATGTGCTGAGCGGTTCCACGTAGGAGGTACTGCAGTGACACACCTGGGAGAGACACCACATCTGTGAGGATGTCTATTTCTTATTCTGTGTATAACTTCCGCATCTGCTCTAGGGCTTCGATGAATGGACTGACGTCCAGGTTGTTGTAGTATCGCAGCCAGTCGGTGAATGTCTGCATTCCATGCTCGCTGAATATCTGGTTACATTGTTCCCAGTGTCACGAGGTAGCCACCCTTGAGCTTAGATGTCCGTGCTGCTGTGGCGCCTCAAATTTCTCGCCAGGACACATGATTTTTGTTTTGCTGCCTGTACAGTGATCAGCGTGGCGTTGAAGACTGCATGCCTGTGTAAACCTCTGCTGCAGACTAATGTATGTGCCAGCTTGGAGATGTTCTTGATGTAGAAGGCGTGGTGGTCCTACACTCCGATGGTCATGGTGTCACGGTAGTGAGCCGCTTGCCTGATCATGTGCCAGGTGCCCTCTTTGGTTGGTTCATACACACGAATCCCAATCTTGGCGAAGAACTCTACCTTGTCCAGCTGATCCAGCGACGTCTTGCGGACATCAGGTACTGTCTTTCCATAGAAATGTGTGGCAAGCTCTCGTGCAGGAGCTGTAGTTCTATCAGCTCTTGCTCCTCGCTGGACTGCTAGACCTCTCCAGAGACACATGTTGTCCCTGTAGGTGTCGAGGGCAGTCATACTACTCTTCTGTCGTAGCAAGTCTGGGAGGGGGCCTGTCCCAAGCAGAGGTTGGCGGTCGATGACAGCCCTGACCTCAACGTTGATTGATCGATCGAAAGCCCACTTGGTGTTGGGTCAATCAATATTGTCTGTGTCGAGGTGGGCTTGCTCTCTTGCTGCCACCCAGTCCTGAGCTGTTCCTATCGTGTTCAGCCATGGGCTCCCTGGAGCATTCTTGTGGAAGAGCATCACCCTATCGTCTTCGATGTTACGGATGCGATAGGTATGGGTGTAGCGGAGGTAGAAGGCGTTCTGGACAGTCTGCTGGATCTTTTGCATGATACGGCCTCTGAGGTCTCCTTCTAGACCTTTGAAGAATGTCCAGCATTCTGACCGGCATCCTCTATCCTCTGTCTCCCTTTTGCCGATACATTGGTCGAGAATGTGTTCACCTTCTCGCCTTATGCTCCGGGCTAAGGGTTCAGACCTCGGCCCTCTTATGCTCAGGGATTGGTTCAGACCTCGACATTGCTTAATGATCCTGCGTTTAAGAGTTAAGCGCTCCAGTGGATGGGCCTCCATCTGCCTCGCTATAGCCTTGGCTCACAAGCTAGCAGTCACCTCCTCGTCCAACTGACTAAACTCATGTATCCACTGCGCTTTCTTGTGGGGATTCCAAGGATCCTCGGTAAGCGCTCGAAATTTCCCGTATTCATTGCTTGGGAGAGTCGCTTCTGCCACTCCTCAGCACGGACCTGGTCGATCATCTGGAGCAGGTCGGCTTTCTTGGCCTTAGAGTAGCCTCTAAGGTCGAATTGCTTTGCAATAGCGTGAATCTGTGCAACAGTACTCATGGTGTATATCCCTGTGGATGCATGTCTCTAAATGGGCGTTCAGACCCTATTATGTGTGGTGATTAGTACCTGTGGGTGCTGTATATCCATGTGGATGCTTGTCTCTAAATGGGCGTTCAGACCCTATTATGTGTGGCGATCAGTATCTGTGGATGCCTGTCTGGGAGTTCAAACCTAGTATGTGTGGTGCTGGCGATCAGTACCTGTAGGTGGTATATATCCCTGTGGATGTCTGTCTTTAAAAGGGCGTTCAGACCATATTATGTGTGGCGATCAGTACCTGTGGATGGTGCATATCCCTGTGGATGCCTGTCTGGGCGTTCAGACCTATTATGTATGGTGCTGGCGATCAGTACCTGTGGATGGTGTATATCCCTGTGGATGCCTGTCTCTAAATGGGCGTTAAGACCCTATTATGTGTGGCGATCAGTACCCATGGGTGGTGTATATCACTGTGGATGCCTGGCTCTAAATGGCCATTCAGACCCTATTATGTGTGGCGATCAGTAGCTGTGGGTGGTGTATATCCCTGTGGATGCTTTCTCTAAAGGGGCGTTCAGACCCTATTATGTGTGGTGATCAGTACCTGTGGGTGCTGTATATCCATGTGGATGCTTGTCTCTAAATGGGTGTTCAGACCCTATTATGTGTGGTGCTGGCGATCAGTACCTGTATGTGATGTATATCCCTGTGGATGCCTGTCTCTAAATGGGCGTTCAGACCCTATTATGTGTGGTGCTGGCGATCAGTACCTGCGGGTGGTGTATACCCCTGTGGATGCCTGTCTCTAAATGGGCGTTCAGACCTCTTCAGATGTGTGTGGGGTTGATCACAAGGCTGTGCCCGATGCTACTCTGGGAGAGACTACGTGTTTGTCTGAGCCTACACAAAATAGAGAGAGAGAGGCCGGCCATGTAGTTGATGGCGATCAGTGGTGTATATCACTGTGGAGGCTTGTCTCTAAATGGGCGTTCAGCCCCTGGTAGTAGTAGTGTCAGGATGATCCTACCTCCCTGGCAGCCGTTCGGCGATCCGTGGTGGCCCCGTCTCAACAACATATGCCCCAGGGATTGAGAGGGCGGTGGGGGCTCATTTGTCTAAATGGAAATCCAGTTGAGGGAGGTGGTATCATTTTACTACCGACACTACTACTCATGATATTCGCGGGAACTGTCGTCCAGCCCCAGTGTTTGTAGAGAGTACACACAAACTCAGACCCCGAGTACAAGTCCAGTCTACGCCCGTGGAAGTCGCCATGGAGAGCGACTACACATTTTATTACAATATCAACACTCACAGCATATCTTAGTTGCAAGAGATCTTAGACCATCAGAGGAAATGATTAAAAGATGGAACCACCTACAGGACACGTCGTTACTGAGTGCAAGCTGTTATGACACACCTGGTTCATCCTACGAAATGGAAAGGACATCTCCACAATTGACTACTTCCTTACTACAGAAAATGTGATCAATATGTTTGTAGTTTCTCGACTAACAGATATACCCAGTAACAACTCAGGTCAGTAACCACTGCAAATGTGTCTGCTTTATATAGTCAGGTTGTTTAGGGCGAATCTTTAAGGTTACTATATACTGTCGAGCGAGTTGCAACGGGTAATGATCTTAGCAGTTAATGAGATGTTGCTTAGGATTAATTTTTAAGCTTACCTTTAGACAGCGGAACAACGCACCAAATTTGGCATTGTTTGGACCTATTGTTGAAATATATCCTAGGAGCTATCCGAGCTATCCTATCCGAGGAAGGCGTAGGCGTCGTGAACTGTACATGCTCCACATATATCACCTACTATTTACCCACCCTGGCCCAATACGTGCTTGAGTTTGCATGCGTGCTGGGTGAGTGCGCGCGTGTGTGTATTAGGGCTTTCACGCATGCGTGAGTGCAGTCTTACAACCTAAAATACCAATTATGCAATTTTATGACGTCATAATTAACTACGTAACGTGTAGGATGACGTCATAATCAACTACAGCACGAATGACTCGATTTAGTCCGTCTTAACATGTCTTTACTATTTAATAAGCATTCTATTGACTATTAAAACTAATTTGACTGGGCGCTGTTGCTGGAGTTCAGGGACTGAGCGATCCCAACACAAGCCAGGTGTGGTGGAGCTTAGCTAGAGATTTGCGGGCCATGGCTAAAACTGGAACGGTCCATTGCAGTGTAGATAAAGTTCAGGTCAGTTCCGCTCTGCGTGTAGTATGTCTATGTAAATAAAACACTGGGTCAGTTCATTTATTCTACGTGAGTTATTAGATATTCTAAAACAAGAGGTAAAAACGTGCTGTTTTGACAATGTTTTGTCTGCTTAAATTTACCTCCCATGGCCTAAGACTAAGATTTAAATAACACTGTAATATAGACGTACACTATCTCAGGATTATACAGTTTAAAGCATTGTTGCATCCTTGTATTTCTATATTCTATAGGCCTAAATAATACATTTCACAAATTAAAATTTTATTTGTTATTTGGTGTATAGTTACTAGATCTAATTTCACCATTTTTAATTTTATTTGTTCACAATTGGTTGTTTTTCATTTGTCCATCAAATCATTCATTATATCCCTACTTGAAGCTACTTATTTCCTCGTAACATAAAGTAGAACTCGAATGGGTGCTGGATTGTATTCGTGCATAATACCGGGCTACGTGTGCATGCGTGCGCGGATACGTGCGTGGATACATGCGCTTGCACTACTGGTTGGTGATTGGCCCCTGCCTACCGAGATATAACTTAGTTCTTAGACCTATAGGTGGGATTTAGTAGAAATATAGTGTATGCCTACATGATATTCCCAACACACCCACACGCGGAAGAATTCAGGAATCTATTTCCTCAGTCAATCATATGACGTCACAATCAAATACGTGGCGTTTAGGATGACGTCATAAGCATTACGTCATGAATGACTCGATTTAGTCTGTCTTAAACTCTTAATAGTCCGTCAGGTTGTATGAATTGTATGTCTTTACAATTTAATAACCATGCTTTTGAATATTTCGAAACAAATTTGACTGGCGCTGTTGATGACATTGGCGGTAACAGCACCCAGTCAAATTAGTTTCAAAATATTCAACAGCTTACATGTATAGTTTTCTGGAAATTGATAGTTAGGGAGCTCGGGGATCGATCGATCCCAAACGGGCGTGGGTGGAGCTTAACTAGGGATGGGCGGAGCATGGCTAAAAATGGAAAGGTCAATTTCCAATAACTATCATCTCCTTTGCACAGTATTCTAGCATTCTACTGTTTTTCAGCGCGATATGATTGCTTTCACAATTAGCATCACCATGGCTTAAACATCGCCACGATATAATCAATATCGTTACCATTGTTGCGTTGCAGAAACATTTATCAGCGACAATTACGTTGTCATAATCATCATCATGGTGGCCATTGCCTCCGGTGTGGCAGTAATGATTGCAATGCCATTTGCTATACAGGTAAGCTCTTGAATATTTTGAAACTAATTTGACTGGGTGCTGTTGCTGCCTATTGCAGCAACAGCGCTCAGTCAAATTAGTTTCGAAATATTCAACAGCATGTTTATTAACTCGATCCCAAACACGGGTAAAGTGTGTGCGTGCATGCGTGCGTGCGTGCGTGCGTGCGTGCGTGCGTGCGTGCGTGCGTGCGTGCGTGCGTGCGTGCGTGCGTGCGTGCGTGCGTGCGTACGTACGCACGTGGCGTGGGTGCGTGCGTGCGTGCGTGCGTGCGTGCGTGCGTGCGTGCGTGCGTGCGTGCGTGCGTGCGTGCGTGCGTGCGTGCGTGCGTGCGTGCGTGCGTGCGTGCGTGCGTGCGTGCGTGCGTGCGTGCGTGCGTGCGTGCGTGCGTGCGTGCGTGCGTGCGTGCGTGCGTGCGTGCGTGCGTGCGTGCGTGCGTGCGTGCGTGCGTGCGTGCGTGCGTGCGTGCGTGCGTGCATGTGCGTGCGTGTGTGCTGTGGTGGAGCTTAGCTAGTAATAGGCAGGGCATAGCTAGGAATGGATCCCTCTATTAACTTAAAGTCTATCCTTCTAGGAAGCGCGTTACTGATAACAACATCGTCGTGTCGTG
>CM067373.1:50659518-50772018 GCA_034401795.1 Chaetoderma sp. LZ-2023a
CGCATGACACGTGTGTTGAATAGAACAGTGGGATATTAAAAAGTGTCGCATTTACGTATTCGAACTATGCATGTCCGCCGTGTGAATTCCCTTAGCCACTATGATCAAGTCAGATGGTCAAATATGAAACTTGGATACGCGTCACTATGGATATTATTCACCAACTTATCAGTAAGTGATAGAAACATAAATTAAAGTTACATGATAAGTAATAAAATAATATAAATTAAAATAAAACAAAAATGAGACTAGAGCGCATTCACTGAAGTAAATGTGAATTTGTGTCCTCTGTAGTAAAACAACCCCTGGTAGTTCTGGATATCACCAAGGCTTGAGTACCATAGCTGAATTTAATAATCTGTGTGAGTTTAATCCATTAAGACTAAATTTGTTAAAAAAGCTAAATATTTACTTATTGAATGTCTATTTGCAAGAGAACTTTTTTTTTAATTTACTACTGGAATGCCAGTGTAAAATTAAAAAAAAGTCTTCTCTTGGCCTGCAAATGAACATTTCTCAAGACCACTGCAGGTGAGAAATCTCTGAAGTTGAATATTTCTGGGCCGGCTAGAACGTGGTCTGTTCCTGCCATAGGCAGCAACAGCCCCAAGCCATGTTAGTTTCAAAGTATTGAATGTAAATAATAATAATAATAATAATAATAATAATAATAATAATAATAATAATAATAATAATAATAACTAGAATGCACTTGAGGAGATGCTGACTCACGCCTTTGCATCTTAACAATGCACTTAGTGACCACAATGATCTAGATAGTTGATCAATTGACCTCAAACTCAAAGCAATCATAAGCTGTGGAAATATTAATGTGTGCGCTACATCTGGTTGTTCGACAATCTTGATTTCCAGAGTTATGGGCAAAAATGTGTATTCCAGTATGCACTTTGTGACCCCATGACCTAGATATTTGGTGATTTGTCCTGAAACCAATAGAACCTCTAACCACCTATAATATGAAAGGATGAGGCAAATTTTGTGATTCTATCTACTTGCATTCCCGATTTTAAACTAAAATGCATATTTTGGGATGCACTTAGTGCCTCCGTGACCTAGATATTTGAACTATTAATCAAACAAAGTTTTCCATCTAGCCAAACGCAAGATGAATGTATGATTTTGTAATTCTACCTTCTTGCATGGTAGAGTTATTTTCGAAAATCTGTATTCCTGTATGCACCAAATAATCCCATGGGCTAAATTTTTTACCTTTCAACTCCAAACTAAAACACCTTCTAGCAACTCATTATATCAATGCATCTGCTGAATATAGTGATTCCACCTACTTGCGTTCCGGATCTATGGCTAAAATGTGCCTTTCGGGATGCACTAAGTGATGCTGTGGCCTCAATTTTTTACCTTGTGACCCGAAACTAAAGCAGTTTCTAAAGACTCATAATATCAATGTATGTACCTAATTCTGGTGATTCTACCTACTTGCGTTCCATATTTATGGGTAAAAATATGTCTTTCGCGATGCACTAAGTGACCTTGTGACCTTGATTTTTTTTTTGCTAGGCATAATATCAATATATGCTCCAAATTTGGTGATTCTGCCTCATAGAATTCCCGAGATATGCCTCGGATAAACATGCATGCACACACACACGCATACACACAGGTGGCACCAACCGCAATACTCACACCGGCGGTGGCGTGAGTAATAATAATAACTTGAGTGCACTCGAGGAAGATGCTGACTCACGACTTTGCACTCTGTGTTGGCAATGCACATAGTGACCCCCATGACCTCGATAGTTGATCCGCTGACCTCAAACTCAAATCAATCCAGAAAACTACAGGTAAGCTGTTAAATATGTTGAAACTAATTTGACCTATGACAGCAACAACGCTCAGTTAGTTCAATGCTCAAATTAGTTTCTATTCAACAGAATATTTATTAAATAGTAAAGACATACAATTCGTACAACAAGGCTAAGTCCGTCAATTATGCATTCGTGAGTAACTATGGACGTCATAATGACATCATTGATTATGACCGCATTATACACGCCCCATTGTGGAGTATGATGTTATATGATGGATGGATAAACTGGAAAGGTCCATTCAACAAACATTCATTTGCGAGACTGATATTGCACAATTTGTAGATGGTGGTGCTCTCTGATTTGACAAGAATCTCAACATACATAGGTGAATCATGGTAACAGATGAACATTACTCTAGAAGGAAATTACCGAAAAGTATTGTAGAAATCTACATAATTATACAATGGCTATCGACGTTACCAATTTCACATCTCTCACCTGCCTAGATTTATAGTGATTGCAAAAATGCTTGATTAGGATTACGTATGTTTGAAACACTTGAAGGCAACTGCTCTCTCGTTGAGTGATCCATAGGGCCAACAGAGTGTTAGATAAGTTTCAAGACATTTGGTTAAAACTCTAGGAGAAACCGCAGTTCAAAGACTGCTACCATACGTTACCAGAGAAAGACAGACTTCTAGAAAACAATAATATATAGTTTTAATACAACAAACCAAACTTCACTGTTGCTAAACTTTTTTGGCTCAGTATACTTACTCATATATAGACAGACTTCTAGAAAACAATAGTATAAATTTGGTTTTAAATGGACGCATAGTTTTAATACAACAAACCAAACTTCACTGTTGCTAAACTTTTTTGGCTCAGTATACTTACTCATATATATATATCAAAGACTGCTACCATACGTTACTAATGGGGATGCATTGGGTAGGGAAAGACAGACTTCTAGAAAACAATAGTATACATATATATATATATATGTATACTATTGTTTTCTAGAAGTCTGTCTTTCCCTACCCAATGCATCCCCATTAGTAACGTATGGTAGCAGTCTTTGATATATATATATGAGTAAGTATACTGAGCCAAAAAAGTTTAGCAACAGTGAAGTTTGGTTTGTTGTATTAAAACTATGCGTCCATTTAAAACCAAATTTGCAGGCATGTTTCGTCAATGTAATGTCTCGCTGATCATGAAGAAATGCAAATAATTTCTTGCATTTCTCGGCCGCACGCTTACTGCATGTGCAAATGTTGGCGGGTTGCGAAGGCAAAAATTCACCATATTGCAAAAGCAGATAACGAACGTTAACAGAAAATGCTTAAAAGTTTACCCTACCGAACATGGGCCACCGCCCAGGGCTACCCGAAAATCAGCGCCATGAAGCAATGGGAAGACTCGCTGCTGGGCAGAGCGTTTGCGCTGTTGCTTGACATTTTAATGTTCATGCCTCAACCATTTCCCGTCTCCGCCAACGTGAGCAGGAAACTGGACATGTTAATGGCCGACCACGATCTGACAGACCGAGAACAACAACACCACGAGAAGACCGCTACTTAGTGACGTCATCACGACGTCACAGGTTTGAGACTGCTCTGCGGCTGTCCCGTAATTTGCACACCGCTACCAGCACTACAGTGCATGCACAAATTGTGTGAAACAGATTCCATGATGCTGGACTGCATGCCCGTCGTCCACTTGTTGCTGTTCCGCTTACAGAGCGTCACATCGCGAATCGGTTTGCATGGGCAAGAACTCATCAGCGATGGCGTGCTCAACAATGAAGCCATGTTTTGTTCAGTTATGAGTCGAGGTTTTGTGTGGATGTGGCGGATGGTAGGCAACGGGTTTGGCGACGTTTAGAAGAACGGTATGATGCAGCCAACATCATTCAGCACGACAGATTCGGTGGCGGCAGTGTCATGGTGTGGGCGTGAATCCAAGAAGTTGTCGCCCCTGTTGTCATTCCTTTTATGCAGCATCATGCAGACTTTATGTTCCAGCAAGAGATCGCCCATCCTCATTCAGCTAGGGTCACCAGTGATTTCCTTGAGGCTAACAACGTTCCGGTGTTGGACTGGCCAGCGTGATCACCGGACCTGTCTGCTGTCGAACACGTGTGGGACATTCTTGGCCGTATGGTGCGTGAGAACCACCCACATCTTCACAATGTGCGGGAGCTGGAAGCTGCACTGCTCCAGGAATGGGATGCGATTCCTTTTCGTGACATAATTCGTGCATGAGAAAGCGATGTACGGCAGTGGTTAATGCGCGCGGAGGTCACAAGCGGTATTGACAGCTCAGTGTCATTATTTAAATTGGAACCTTCCATTGAATGATGCCGTCTTAAAGGCGCGATGCTAGCATTACAGCAACAAGAGACTGTTGTTCAAATTGGAAAATGACCTATCAATTAAATAATATATTTGAATCAATTTATTGGTTTTGTTGAATAACATTTATACAGTAATATTCTCAGTGTTGCTAAACATTTTTGGTTCAGTATATTATTCTTGCTACCGTAGCTAATTCAGTTAAAACCAGTTGTAGTCACCAATAGCCTGTTTGGATGGACAATAATCCTGAAACGTTGATGCCCTTTTCAGTTGTCCAGCATTTCATTAAATTGATTTCGCATACCTAAGCATGATAATGAAGGAAACATCGATCAGTCACTTGAGCTTGGCGCTACTAGAATTGTGTACTTTTCATATCCATTACCCATCTATGTATCCATCTATTTGTTCGCCAATAATCACTAACCGATCCCGTTAGACTACTTTAACTAATTTAAAAATAAATTCTGGTTTGAATCATATGAATAGCGCCTAATATCTTGCATGGAACGGATCTCAAATATGGCCATGTTATAATGGCCATCTATCTGTCTGCTTATTCAGTCGTACATTCAGTTTGCCCTGTTAAATAATTTCCCATGGACAGGAAAACATATGTAAATCCGAAATAGTAGAAGAGCGAAGGGCGACAAACTTGAGTTAGGGTGGGCATACCTGCCATATTTTGTTTAGCATATGGCCCATGTTTATTAGGCATTGCGACATATACGATAATTTATTTTGGGCAGCTATAATGAATGGCGTAAATTGTTAATGACTGTATTTATGCTATCGGGGTTGCAAGCCAAATTTCCACAAAATGTGGGTTATGGGAAAATATAATGAGGCATCTGTAAGAAATTGTCTGTCCGCCAGTAATGAGTAACCCTTCATTTTAATGGTCTGAATTGCCTATAGATACGTATGAATAAAATCTTATTAATGGAACAGACAGTTCACCTTAGGTCAAACTCCAGAATGTGTTTGGTAAAGGAATTATTATCAATGTCTTTCACAAGTTACTGTTTCTAAATAATGATTGGTGATTAGTACATCTATTATGAGACCTGCTTATCAGGCACATGACGTTGTTTCATCGTTGAATGCACGTTGAAATCACGTCATGACGTCTTCAGCCAGAGAGTCAGGTTGTATTCTTCCACACTTGTCAGGGACAGCATTACATGAACAACCTAGGATGCTTTTTGCTAGGTACTGACATTCCATTCTGAGCACACCGACATATCTGACATGGAGATGTCATCTTCACATTATTAGGGTGGACTGCCTGCACATGCTTGCTTTATACGGGGAACACAACACATGGAAGTAGAACGCTTTCTCCGTTGGTGTCACAGATAGAATGGCATGTGTACCAGAGGCAAACAAATGGCCAGGAGCTTATCTAATGAAGTAAAACCACTATGGCCATAAAGTGCCACAAAGAAATTACAGGCATCTTTAATTACCCTCTCACAAACCTCATTCAGTTCATCAGGACGTTATCGAATGTCTACTTGAAGGCCAAGTGAAAAATATTTTTGAAAATTGACCACTGGAATGACTGGCTCGGTTACCGAGCTAGTCATTCCAGTTGTCAATTTTCAAAAATACTCTTCACTTAGCCTGCCAATGGATATTTCTCTACACTACTGCAGAGGCCGGTTTGGCTGGTTTCATCATAAACGGGTTAAGTTATGAACTGTTTCACGTTTGCGTTAGTCAGGCACATGGTTACCCGTTTGCGTTTGTCAGGCACACTGTTTCATTTTTGCGTTAGTCAGGCACACTGTTTCACTTTTGTGTTAGTCAGACACACTGTTTCAGTTTTCACTGCAGAGATACCACGATGTAGCATAACTATGACACCATTTGGGAGACATTGATGGTTGCTCTGTTATGAATACAGAAGGTAATTAAGCAGGTTCTATTTGTTATTTGATTTGCCAATGAATGCCTTACATATAAGAACTGAAACATTGTCAGCACATACGCTGGTGTCCCTTATTTTTCTTGTCTCTAACATTCTTCCCCTTTTAGACTAACCAATAGCCAATGTTATACTGATCACCTACAAAACATACTAATGTACACCCGGGTTGTTTCATTTGTAGTATTTTGCTCGCTGTTGGCCAACTTTTCTTTAAAATTGTTTGAAACCTTCGAATGAATGCCATTGCATAAATCACATACAGTGTATTCAAGCCAGATACAGCTAGAGCTTTATATTCCTGCCATACACTGGCAACCTCATCCTGAATTACTGAGAAAAATTATGATTTTGACCCCGTCCGCATCACAAACTGTTGCTGCATTTTGTCATATGAATCAAATAGAGATGTTGGATAATTAGTCTATTCATGGTTAAAAGCGTGTACTTGTACATCTTGACGTAACCCATAGTAAAGCGCAAAGCCCGTGTTACAGTCATATCCTCTCGGTGAAGATCCATTAAAAGGCTTTGATGCGACTTTGGCTTCTTTTCCGTCATTGCACATGCCACGGTTTTAGGCTTCACGATCTTTTCAACACCGGTACTGGTAACAGCTTCCATTGTCTCTAAGCCAAGTTTCCTAGCGTGCACTAATTCTGTATTGGGCAGTTTTTTCTTCTGTTGAGATGTTGATAAGATTAGTGAATTCTCATTTCATGTAACACAGCTTCTTTAATCTCTATGGCTTGACCATAAGTATCCTTTATTACTTGTGATGCACACTTGGGAGTCCATACTCTCAGAAATAGAAGTCATGATAGCCAATTGATCCTATGTATTTCTGCGGGGTGGGTGGGGTGAGGGGTTGGGGTGGGATCGGGGTGGGGGGTTCTTTCACTATGATTCATTTAAATAGGCTCGTCTGCCTCTCAGTGTTAAATAGCATGCCCCTCCAAACACTACTACGGTTTCCTTTCCTTTTATGGACTGTGGAGCTTCCATTTTGGAAGGCTTTGTACACTTATGGAGCGGTGTCTGGTAGTTGTTTCATGTTATTTAGATATATTAAAAGGCACGTCATGTATTTAGTGTGTCCTGATGAAACTATATGGCAACATATTTTGCACTTTCTGTAGATGTATCTATCTACTAATTCTCAAACCTTTCAGCATAATATAGCATTTAAGGATCATCACCATTTCTTTGTGGGTGTACTGTGTTCTGCGGCTGAGAGATAGAGATAGAGATAGAGAGAGAGAGAGAGAGAGAGAGAGAGAGAGAGAGAGAGAGAGAGAGAGAGAGGAGAGAGAGAGAGAGAGAGTGAGAGAGAGAGAGAGAGAGAGAGAGAGAGAGAGAGCGAGAGAGAGAGCGAGAGAGAGAGAGAGAGAGAGAGAGAGAGAGAGAGAGAGATAGAGATCGAGAAAGGGGGAGGGAGGGAAGGAGGGAGGGAGGGAGGGACGGTGGGAGTGAGGGAGGGAGGGAGGGAGGGAGGGAGGGAGGGAGAGAGAGAGAGAGAAAGAGGGAAGTAGAGTCACGCAAACGTTCATGGATCCAAGTGCAACCATTTAAATGCTCTTATGACATATTTGACAAAATAACTGGACGGATAGTCGGGCGGAAAATACCAAATATCCTGATTCACCTAAGAGATACGAAGTTGCATCATATAGATTTGAAACCAGCAGGAAACATTTCTTTAGAAACAACCATAAAATGTTTGGGACACCATAATTCCAGGTTCTAGAAATTTCCCCTATGCGCTATATTTTGCAGCATTGTCAAACTTACAGACGTCATACAACACTCGCTACAGTATTGTTAAAGTCTGGAACACAGTTTGGGTGAAAAAGCGTTAATGGATTAAGTATCCAGCATGCCATGGGGAAATATTCTCTGCGAAAAAATTTGAAGTTGATTCATTTTCACTTTTCTGGCAAATAGCACCATCTAAATTGACACGCGTCCATTCTGAAATAAAGCTAAGATCATTCGTTTAATTGACAAAATATCTCCCGCCCCACCTCGAATGCAACGGCAATCTTCATAATAATATTTATAATGTAATGGCGCAGCCCTGTACGCTAATCATATTTAAATTGCCGAGGTATCCATTATAGAACTCACGCACGCACGCATGCACACACTAGCGCACGAACGCACACACGCGCGAGCGGCTTTACTGGTCACTTGTTGACTCTCCATATAAACGGTGTCCTTTATTTCTTTCAGGCATTGCTGTCTTGTGTGCGCTCAGTCTCTGAAGAGCCTTACATCGATATTGGTTCGAAACACACTACTACAGTTAAGAAATCTGCAAATGAATCATCCAATCATCTGTCAAACATCCGGGTCGACAATACTGAACTGACAAGACACAACTTAGTGAAACCACGTGATCACGTGCATCACAAGGCAAATCTGAACCGGCTACCAGCTAGTCTGCGTCCGAGGAAAACGGCGAAGAAACATAAGCATGTCCATTCTATCTATCCTGTCGTGGCAGCTTTGCCGTTCCCACGCGGAACAAATAAAGGGATTATCAGAAGAAACAACGCAATCCACAAAAGCGAGATACCACGGTCTGTAGTCCCGGCCAAGCGAAAGAAGTTGACGAGATTACCCGAAGTCGATGTAACGGCAAATACGCTACCCTTAGTACTGGGACTTGTATGCATGTCATTCTTTCTCCTCATTGTAAGTAGTGCACTTTTTACGGCTATTCGCAGACGATGGCAACGAACGGAGAATGGCGAGAAGGATCCAAAAAATAACGCAGACTTAACAAAGGCTGGTGGGAAGAGTATGTCTTTAGAAATATTGCCCCCGGACTCAAGGGCGAACGAAACCAGTGTCTCCATGGCCATTTCATTACCAGAGCAATATGCAATAGGATTAGTCGAATTGCTAAGTACTATTCCGCCTTCATCTGAGCTGTATGGGTATCTACAAGACTTGAACGATGAACATGATCGATAAAGAGTCCATGCGTTCAGCTTTCAAAGGACGTTATTCAACGCGTGTACCCACCCACTCCACGAGTGCCCATTTCAAACATAGATCAGGCACTTTTTTTTTATCTTTTTTTTTTTTATCAATTATTATCAGTTCTACCTGCTATTATTGGCGGAGCAACAGGGTGGCAGAAGGGGCCTGCCCCTGGCTCCACCCCACCAATAATTGTGATAATTGTATTCGGCCCAATGATGGCCACGCCGAAACATTCAAATTGTTCCACCACCCATATCCGCTATACCCCCGTTCTACAACCAGCGGAGGGTTAATCCTCCGTGACGGCGTAATTATTACTGGACGATGGTGTCACGAGAATGGCTATACACATACCTTCTATCAAGTTTGATTGTCATCCAAGGGCTACTTAGAAGTCACCCTTTCACGGCGTGACATCGCATCCTGCAAGAGTTTTGTATGGATACCTGTGTTTCTCGGCAGAACATGTACCACTGGCTTTCCAATGGTACAAATTATATATGTATCACCGGGTCCGGCCAGGGGATGGTGTGGAGGTGCCAAAAATCACGAACAACGAGTTGAAGTTGATGTTGCAAGGATTTTAATTTAAGTGTTGTAGACGAAACATGATGTAGCAGTATTGGTATTGTGTGAAGATGTGTCAACCATATTTGATAGTGGCCTGCAAATATACATAAACAGACACTTAAAATGTGGCAGCGGTAACTAATAACATACAAACAATTTCAGTTAAAATGGTGTATAAGCATAATGATGGACAGACGGACAGACGGTAAACCCATGGACTAGACATTCGTCAATTTAAGATAGACAATTGTCTGACAAAAAATTATGGACGGACGGGTCGCTGGACGGACGAAAGAAACGACTGATTGCAAAATGACCACATTCTAAAACACTATACAAAACATATATAGCTATAATAAATCGATAAGCATAATTATGTTTACCAAAAACTTCTCAGGACGACGAAAACTTGATGATATAAGATGATACGTAAGTAAAACTTTAGCAATGATTTTTTTCTTTTTTTTAACTTTATCAATGATATTAGTACTTGAAATAGGCGTAAACCGATTAAAGTCTGAGATCAATTGCGTAGAAAAACATGGTGCAGGTTGACACGCAAGGAGTCCAAGCGTATTCACTCTCACAGCTCTAAACACAAAACGTATTAACCCCTCCCAATATAATGACACGCACGCACGCACGCACGCACGCACGCACGCACGCACGCACGCACGCACGCACGCACGCACGCACGCACGCACGCACGCACGCACGCACGCACGCACGCACGCACGCACGCACGCACGCACGCACGCACGACAGACAGACAGACAACAAACAGGACGTTTACAATAAGTAGGGAGTCATAAAACGGTTAACGTGACTGGCCACTGCTCTAACCAACGCTGACAACAAACCGGTCACCCAATCTATTAAAGCTGCATTGCCATCGCTAAATAGAGACAAGAATTCCGCGGAATTAAATGTCTCGCCTGTCTCCTATTTGTCACAGTGGCATTGACCTTTGACGTTCTGACCTCTGTGTTATCATGCTGCTTCCTAACATTATAGGTAACCATGTATTCAAGTTTAGTTACAATATGATTAACCAGTCCTGAAATATACATGATTTTCTGAATTGAAATGCAAACATGACAGAGATGAAATATCAAGGCTACGATGACCCTGACCTTGGATCTAGTGATTTTTATAGGGAACAAATGTTCAAGATTAGTTCTGGTAATATTAAGTAATTTTGAAATATAAATGTATATAATATGCTAAACGGAAAAACTTAAAGTTGAAAAAGCAGAGGTGAAATAGCAAGGTCAGGATTGACGACCTTGACCTTTAACCTGGTGACATCCATGTCACCATCCTATATCCTCTTGGTATACACAACCATGTACCCAAGTTGCGTTCCACTTGGGTTAAGCAAACCCGAAATATAACATGATAAGAGTTGCTAAGGCTAAAAACTTAATATTGCAAATTAACAGTTTTGTAGAGGTCAGAATGACCTTGAACTTCGATGTTGTGATTTCAGTGTCATTTTGCTGCTTCCTAACATTACAGGTAACAATGTATCTAACTTTAGTTTCAATATAGGATAAATCAATCCTGAAAGATAAGCCGAGAGGTTTTGCTAAACGCAAAAATTTAACATTGAAAAAACACTTTTGCATCATCACCTTGACCTTTGACCTTATGACCTCAGTATCATCATGCTGCTTCCTAACTGTATAGGTAAACCACATAGCCAAGTTTAGTTGCAATAGGATTAACTGATCCTGGAGTATAAGCTGAGAGGTTTTGCTAACGCAAAAACTTAACATTGTTGACGCCGTCGCCACCGGAAGTGACACATATGTCTCGCTTTCTGCTTCGCAGGCAATACAACAAAGATTATACCGTGAACTTTGACACCATAAACTTGACCTCCAGGTACCCAAGTTTGGTTCCAATTTGATCAGGCATTGTTGAGATATAAGACAATAACTTTTGTTTAGCGCAAAATCTTAATGTAAAATATTAACAAAGATTATACCGTGACATTTGACCCCATAACCTTGAACGCACGATGCCAGCATCAGCGTGTTGTTTCCTTTCGATGTATATCCTCATGTATCCAAGTTTGGTTCCAATTGGATCAGGCATTGCTGAGATATAAGACAATAACTTTTACTTAATGCAAAAACCTAACGTAAAATATTAACAAAGATTATACCGTGACCTTTGACCACCATACCATTGACCGCGTGGTGTCTGCTTATGATCATGTCGATAGTCACTTACAGGACTGGCGGTATGATCAGCGAACGAAAAGAAGAAGAAGAAGAAGCATGCTGCTTCCTTTTGATGTATATCACCATGTACCCAAGTTTGGCTCCAATTGGATCAGGCATTGCTGAGATATAATGCAATAACTTTTGTTTAACGCAAAAACCTAACGTAAAATATTAACAAAGATTATACTGTAATCTTTGATCCCTGTAACCTTGACCTCGTGGCCTTTTGATGTATATTACCATACACCCAAGTTTTGTTCCAATTGCCTCAGGCATTGCTGAGATATAAACTTAATTTAAAAGTGTACGCCGCCGCCGCCGCCGCCGGAAAAGTGATACCTATGTCTCGACCCTACTTCGCAGGCGAGACAAAAACTTTACAGCAATGGCTAAACAATAATGCATGGCAATGCAGTAGTTGTCACATTGACCCTGTGTCACACTTCCCTGCCGAGTGAAAATGGCTCCCGACATAAAAAAACCCTAGTTAGCTTCTGAACTCTAATATATAAAAAAACCAGTTATTTATTCCATCACAGAATTAGAGCCTGAAAATAAATGTTACACAGTCACAATATACAAATAATAATGCATTCAAAAGTGTACAAATCATGGGTAAGCAAGACACTATAGAATTTAAATGTGCATGACATAAAGACAGTTTTGATAGCAATACTATATATCTAAACAAAAACTTCATCTCTAAATGAGCATATCCCCATTTGCATGATGTTATGACCATACGTATCAGGTTGTTTATGAATTCTTGTTGAACGTCTTGGAATAGTTTTGTCCGCCGAATTGTACAAGTCATTACCAGTGCAAACGGAAGTGGGGTTGATTATATCACCCTGCCCTATTTCTACTGTATGCTGGATTGAGGATGGGATCGTATCACTAATTTGCACTGGATCTGGATGGATTGAAGATTGGTCCACAGTGCTGATGCTAGCATTGGTGTGTCTATGAGATTCACATGACATCCTTGGTCTGCATGTTGGTCTCCTTCTAGCGGGTATAATATATTTAGGTATGTGTCATCACTGTCATCAGAAGTACTTACATCTGAGTCTGTCGTATGATCACTCAAGCCATTGCTTTGACTGATGCGATTTCTTGTCTCAATTGCTCTTGGTTCTCTTGATGCTTCGGGTTCCATACATGGGATCGGCATGAATGGTAAAAGTAGGTTATGGTGCAACGTACTTCTCCCAGACTCGTTTTGCACTTTATAAACTGGGATATCCTTATTCGGAATGTCTATGACAAGGTAAGTATCCTTCTCCCACTTGTCTTCTAAATTGTGTTTTCCTTTGAAAGCAAGCTTTCTGACAAGTACTCTGTTACCAACTTCTAATGTTGATTCTCTAATTTTTGCATCATATTGTCTTTTGTGTTGAATACTTTTTGGGGGGCTTCGGCTGTTGCAGTTCTGTAAGCAAAATCCAGTCTTTTCCTAAGCTTCCGAGCATAACTCCCTGGTGACACACTCAGAAGTTATAGGAAGACATAGAAAAGCATATATCGCTAGACGTGGGTGCCATCCAAACATTAGATAATGTGGGGCAAAGCCTGTCAATTCATGGACAGTTGCGTTTTAAGCGTGCACGAGCGGTGCCACGTATGTCTTCCAATCAGTCATCTGATTCTCCTCTAATGTACCAAGCATCTTGATGGGCGTTTGGTTAAAACGTTCTACCATTCCATTACCCATGGGGCGATATGGAGTGGTTCGCTATTTCTTAATACATGCAATCCTGCGTTCTTATATAAGCCAGCTCTCGAAGTTTCGGCCGTGGTCACTATGAGGTCGTGTAGTGAACGTAGTGAACTACACAGTTCTCAAACAAAGCTTTGGCAGTAGTGTGCACAGATTGATTTCGCACAGGGAAAGCTTGAGCGTAACGTGTGAAATGATCGGTTATTACGAGAACATCTTCGTATCCTCCCTTCGACCTCTCTAATAATAGATAATCCATGCAGACTAACTCCATCGGTCGCGAACTCTGGATTGAGACTAATCCTGCCTTTGGAGTAGCACGAGTCTTCCACCAGATACATCTTCCACACTTCTCAATGTACTCTTTCAAGTCTCTCTCCATTCCAGGCCAATAAAATCGCTGATGGGCCAACCAGATGGTTCGATCTCTACCCTGATGACCCACATCATCATGTATACCTCTGATTACAGTTTCCTTGAAGGCGGCTGGTAGTAATAACTGTTGCACAGGTTGTCCATCTAATAGACTCTCACGATACAGAACATGCTCGACAAGTTTCAATCTCTTCAAACTACGAGTATACTTCTGCACATCTGGTGGCTCCTTCTTCAAATCTTTACGTTTCAGCTTCTTATCGCACTTCAGTAAGCATGTTACCCTTGCAAGGGTCTCATCAGCTGTCTGCTCCCGACTCCAATCAATGTTGCGCTATTCTCTAGTCTCGACTTCATCTTCTATATCTTTCTCTGACTTGTCTGCAAGTGCTACACATTCTGCTAACGGTAACTTCTCGCTAGACACCAAAGCTGTCTGACAAATAGCTTTAATCATGTCAGGAAACATTTCCTCTTTGTGATGCGGCTGTCTTCATGAACCATCAGCATCACAATTTGATTTGTCGGTCCTGTATGTCAACTTGATGTTCTAATGGGCCAGTGACGCTAACCATCTCTGGCTGGTCGCATCCAATTTAGCCGTACTCGTCACATAGGTGAGAGGATTGTTGTCAGTTCTAACTTCAAAGATATTTCCATACAAATAATCATAGAAATTTGTCTGATAATGCCCACTTTAAGCACAAAAATTCCAATGTGTGAGCTGAATAATTCTTCTCACTGGCACGAAGTCCTCGACTGGCATATGCGATTTCTTTCTCTCTACCATCCTGAACCTGATATAGAACTGCACCCATAGTCCTTCTGTTGACACATCTATATTCACAATGAAAGGCTTTGAGTAGTCTGCATATGCAAGTATAACGGTGTTGTTAGAGCTTCTATTAATATGTCAAATGTGTCTTGTTGTGGTGCTTCCCATCTCCAAGGTAATGTCTTCCTTGTTTTCTTGGCGGCCTTATTCATAGGATATCCCACCAGGAGATTGTTTAATGGTTTAACTATCTTAGCATAGTCCTTCACGAAACGTCTATTGTACCCAGGGAACCTTAATAGCTGCCTTAAAGATTTTACATTAGTTGGTGTCGGCCAAGTCGTTAGTGCAGCAATCTTGTCTGGATCTGCTTGGATGCCTTTCTCTGAGGCTACATGGCCTAAGTACCTGATTTCTGTTTTGAAAAATTCATATTTTGATGGTTTCAGCTTAAGTCCGTGCTGCGCTAATCTCTTGAATACATTTTCCAAGCGTTGCAGATGTTCATCAAAGGTCTTAGAGAAAATAAGAAGATCATCAATAAAGATCAAACATTCTTTCAAATTCATCTCCCCCATACATGTTTCCATAAGCCTTTGGAAAGTAGTAGGTGCGTTCGTAAGGCAAAACGCCATCCGGTTACATTCCCTGAAACCGAGAGGGCCAACGGAAAATGCTGTCTTAGCTTTATCCTCCTCCTTAATCTCGACTTTCCTGTAACCGGATCTTAGATCTAATTTCCTGAAGTATCTTGAACCAATTAAGGTAGCTATAGTATCATCACATCTTGGTAGACTGTATGCACCTTTAATGGTGTGATTGTTGAGCTGTCTCAGATCCAAGCAAAATCTGAGAGAGCCATCCTTCTTCTGCACCAACACTTCTTTGGAACAATATGGACTGTGCGATTTTCTAATAGCCCCAGCATCAATCATTTCTTGAAGATGTTGCCGAACTTCCTCGAACATTGCAGGCAGTATTCTCCGATACGGTTGTTTGAATGGTGTTTCATCGGACAATCTAATTGTGTGCTCTACAATATCAGTCCTACCTAGATCTGTAAATGACTTCGAGAAGCTATGCTCCCATTTCGTAAGAAGTGTTCTCGTTCTCTGAAGCTGATTAGTGCTAAGGGCATCTTGATTAGTGCTAACTCCCAAATCCTCTAGGGAAGAATTTACATTCGATTCTCGTGAGCTCAAATCTGTGTGAGTTTCAGGATTCCAGGACTTTACAACACTAACTTCACTCAGCTGGCATAAATTATATTTAGGTAAGATCACTACATCTTTAGTTGACAAGTTGCACACTCGAATAGGCACACATATGGACGTACCCTTACTGTCTAAGCTCACCACTCTTGTACATACAGCTACACTCCCTCCTTGCGGTCTGTTAGCCGATTCTGTGACTGCCACTGCCATTGTCTTCCAATCTGGTTTCTTAGCAACGCCGTGAAGGAACCGAATTTCATTGGGATGAAGGGTGATAAGAATCTTATTTGTGGTTTTTACAGAAATAACATTCAACTCTCACATTATTTACAGCTGTTAACCATGCTTTGGGCATAATCTGCTCCTTATGCGCAATTTCCGTACATAATCTAATTATATTAGTTCCAACAAATAATTGGGACAGACTGGTCATAGTTTGTTCCAGGTACAACTAATACAGGAATGAATAGAGTATCACTAATAAAAGGTATATCAATATCTGCTTCAACATAGCCACTATAGGATAATGGCTGTCCACCTGCTGTGTACACCTCTAAATCAAAATCGTTAATGTCACTCAGTTTAGGTCTTGGGCATAAGGAGTTCTAAAATTCTTCAGACATACACATGACCATAGATCCGCAGTCTATTAAAGCAGTTGCTTCAGCACCGCATATAGTTATCTTCTCTTGATTGGAGGAACCAACGAGGCGCTGATGTAAAGTGTTTTGACACATCCCTATAGCTTGGTTATTTTGATTGACATCATTATATTTAGTGTTACAATTAGGACTAGTAAATTTGTTGTCACCTCCTTCCATTCGCCCTCTAATGGAAGGGGTTACTCTTTTGGTTGGTTCTTATTCTGATATGGTCTTGATTGAGATCTATTACTGTCATGGCACGTGTAAGACATACTGCGTTCAGTATCTCTACAGTTGTCATGGCCAGTATTACCTTGGCAACGTTCAGGTCCTGGAGTATCATGATAACTTACACTCACCTGGGCACCATAATAATTGTTCCTGTTAAAGGGTTTACCATTTCCTGTAAAAGAAACATTATTTCTCTCATCAACTTTCTTTTCTAAACCTTTGATCTTTTCTAACATCAAATTCATTTGTTCAGTCAGTTTAGCGATCTTTTCCATTTCTGGTGATGGCTGCACAGGTTGGATGTGTACCCGTACGTGTGGTTTCATTTCTTGATCAACGATGCGTATTTCCTTAAGCAAGGTATCAAAGTCCCTAACGATGTCATATTTATGGCGGGTCTGACTTGATTTTCTCATTCTTGAGACCTGTCCAAAACTTTGATCTTAACATGTCATTCTTTGCTATGGGACTAACCTGATTATTATCAATAGCAATTTGTAATAACCGTTCCAGTCTACAGCCAAATGCGGTTACAGTTTCTCCATCTCCCTGCGAGGCTGAATAAAATTGTTGCATAACAGACTCATTTGAGCTAACATTGCCAAATAGGTTGTCTAATTTTGACAAAACATTAGCGCTGCTTGCTGTTTCTCCAAGTGGAATAAAGATTTGTCTAGCGATCCCTCGCAATGACTTCCTAATGGCCGGTAAAATAATAGAATCATTAGTAATTTCAGACATCATACAACGCACCTCAAATCTCCAAGCATCATATGTGGTGTCGTTCTTTTGAGGTGGATCATCTCCTGCAAATAAAGGTAGTTTATGTGGCTCATAATAACGAGGCTCGTTTACCGATAGGTTCTGACTCTGTTGTTCAGGCTTCATAAAGCGGAATGTCTGTCTAATTCCACCAAATCCGGGTGTCTGAAAGATAAATCTGGGCTTGGGTGTACTAATTACTGGGGTGGGTGTTTGTTTACTCTGCTCAAACTCCTCTCGAGTCATCACAACATAGTTGCCTTGATCCCTTAACATCAATTGAAAATCGGATGATTTCAACACATCTCCACTTTCAGCCATGGTCAAATGACTACACACAAAGCATAAGAATAAGAAAGAATCTCATGAAGTAATTAGACAAATGGTTACTCACAAGTTTGCATATAAATTTCCTGCAATAAAACATTTGTCATAACAATAATAAATTGGTGATAATCCGCACGCAGCAAATGGGCTGTTGCGAGTTGGTTTACCCTTGGCCACAGTGAATTGTTGCACTATACTCCAGAGGCGTGCTGAAATAAACAATGTGAAACAACGCTGGAACAAACAATGTAGAGTTCAAATAATAACTAAATAAATTACAAAACACAAAGAAAAGTTAGTTAGACTGCAACGAAACTTGGAAGTAAAACTATTTCATCAAATCCGTTTTGTCATGTAGGCGTCAATGCCTATTAGTATAACGTAAGCATATTTGACATCAAAACACAGATTTCCCCTAGAGCTGACGACAAACTAAACACAATTGACATAAAGCAATCATTCACCTATCGCTCTCACACGTGCGCTGTAGTACGGGGGCCATGCAGTGCAGTGAGGGGTGTGGTCGTGAGGTGGATTGATTACAAACTGAAACTAGTAGGCTCAATGACATGGACTCCCCACTAGGAATAAACCCTAAAAAAATAAAAATTCATACACCGATGACCGGTTTACCAAAAGTACAATATTGAGATGTTCTAGAAAATACAACAACATATTAAGGAAACAGGTTGTGTGGGGAAACCCCCACAGATCTAATGACCATGTGACCTATTTAGAGAAAGTTACAATGACATATACGATTATATAGACCTTAAGCTGTACCCGGCTGTAACGATTACGTCAAATTCAGATAAATTGTTTTCCAAAAGAATTCTACCGCTTCAGTATATATGACTGTCTTGAAACGAAAAACAAAATTCTTGACATCCAGGATGAAATGATTCAATGACAATTACACACTAGACAAAATATGACGACAAGGCTAAATAGAATTGTTAATATAAATACAGATACAAATGAAAAAACCATGAAATTGTGTAAGTATTACAAATAGGCTATATATATATATATTTGTGCAAATATAATGTCAACTGGAAACGAAATTGTGTGAGTGCCACAAATATGAATTGATGTATATAATAAGACTGAATTACGATTCACGCGATGTGATGCTCGTTGTAAACAAACATACGAATGTCAGTAAGACTACATGCAAATTAATGCGGTGTTTGTGTCGCCAAGATGTAATAAAATGTGTGACATAATGTTACATACATCTATGTGTTCCTTATAATGTTCGATCGATCGATAAAGCTGTCGTCGAATGATGACGTCCCTACTTCACGTGTATGAACGCGTATGCGGCTGCGGAATAGTTTTGTACCGAGGATTGTAATGACGCTCGTGATAACGATTGTGATGACTATCGTGGTATAGATTCCGGAAACCGAATAGATACGAATAGACACATGAAGATTTTGACCCAATTACAGAGGGGACTCATAGCCTGACACGCTAAGTTTCTGAAGATCACGCCGTTCCATGCAAATACGCTCCTAAACGTGTATTTACGAGACATTGTGTTGATGACCACCATAAAGCTGATATTGTGGACTTGCTGTTGCCACCTGAATATATGGTTGGTGTCCTCGTCCTTGCTACCTTAATGTCGAGGTTGCAGGTCCCGTCGGAGGTGCCAAAATGTCACCGGGTCCGGCCAGGGGACGGTGTGGAGGAGCCAAAAATCACGAACAACGAGTTGAAAGTTGATGTTGCAAGGATTTTAATTTAAGTGTTGTAGACGAAACATGATGTAGCAGTATTGGTGTTGTGTGAAGATGTGTCAACCATATTTGATAGTGGCCTGCAAATATACATAAACAGACACTTAAAATGTGGCAGCGGTATCTAATAACATACAAACAATTTCAGTTAAAATGGTGTATAAGCATAATGATGGACAGACGGACAGACGGTAAACCCATGGACTAGACATAACTCTATTTAAGATAGACAATTGTCTGACAGAAAATTATGGACGGACGGGTGGCTGGACCGACGGACGAAAGAAACGACTGATTGCAAAATGACCACATTCGAAAACACTATATAAAACTTATATAGCTATAATAAATCGATAAGCATAAATATGTTTACCAAAAACTTCTCAGGACGACGAAAACTTGATGATATAAGATGATACGTAAGTAAAACTTTAGCAATGATTTTTTTCTTTTTTTAACTTTATCAATGATATTAGTACTTGAAATAGGCGTAAACCGATTAAAGTCTGAGATCAATTGTGTAGAAAAACATGGTGCAGGTTGACACGCAAGGAGTCCAAGCGTATTCACTCTCACAGCTCTAAACACAAAACGGATTAACCCCTCCCAATATAATGACACGCGCGCATGCTCGCGCACACATACGCACACGCACACGCACACGCACACGCACACGCACACGCACGCACGCACGCACGCACGCGCGCACGCACACACACACACACACACGTACAGCAGACAACAAACAGGACGGATATATTTACAATAAGTAGGGAGTCATAAAACGGTTAAAGTGTCTGACAACTGCTCCAACCGACGCTGACAACAAACCGGTCACCATATCTATTAAAGCTGCATTGCCATCGCTAAATAGAGAACACTATACAGCAATGGCTAAACAATAATGCCTGGCAATGCAATAGTTGTCACATTGACCCTGTGTCATATATAGACCTACATTTCAATCACACGGAGGCAGCTTGGCTCATGAACTGTAAATATTATACTGATCAGTTCCCAGAGTATCCATCCATCAAATGACGGCATATGACGTCATAATCAGCTAAGTGGCGTGTAGGATGACGTCATAATCATTACGTCATAAATGATTATATTTGGCTTTTAACTCTTAATAGTCCAACAAGCTGTACGAATTGTTTGTCTCTACTATTTAATAAACATGCTGTTGAAAATTTTGAAACTAATTTGACTGGACGTTGTTGCTGCCCTAGGCAGCAACAGCACCCACTCAAATTAGTTTCAAAATATTCAACAGCTTACATGCACATTTTTCTGGAAATTGACAGTCCGGGAGTTCAGAGATCGATCGATCCCAACACAGACGTGGTGTGGGCGGAGCTTAGATTGAGATGGGCGGGGCATGGCTAAAACTGGAAAGGTCCATTATTGCGGTACTCTAATTAGCTTCGTATCTGGTGTTCGTCTTTGATCCTGACTATTTATAAATACCATAGGCATACGCATGGCATGTGTTTCAGCATTCTGGTACAAATCTCCACATGTCTGAAACGTCATCAACACGTCACAAATCTCCATACCCCTGGACAGTGCCAACACGTTACAAATCTCCACCCTCCTGGACAGCGTCAACACATCACAAATCTCCACACGCCTGGACAGCGTCAATACATCACAAATCTCCACACGCCTGGACAGCGTCAACACATCACAAATCTTCACACGCCTGGACAGCGTCAACACGTCATAAATCTCCACACGTCTGGACAGCATCAACACATCACAAATCTCCACACGCCTGGACAGCGTCAACACATCACAAATCTCCACACGCCTGGACAGCGTCAACACATCACAAATCTCCACACGCCTGGACAGCGTCAACACGTTACAAATCGCCACACGCCTGGACATCGTCAACACGTTACAAATCTCCACACGCCTGGACAGCGTCAACACGTTACAAATCCCCACACGCCTGGACAGTGTCAACACATCACAAATCTCCACACGCCTGGACAGCATCAACACGTCATAAATCTCCACATGCCTGGACAGCATCAACACGCTACAAATCTCCAAACGCCTGGACAGCGTGAATGCATCACAAATCTCCACACGCCTGGAAAGCGTCAACACGTTATAAATCTACACACCCGGGACAGCATCAATGCGTCACAAATCTCCACACGCCTGGACAGCGTCAACACATCACAAATCTCCACATGCCTGGACGGCGTCAACGCGTCACAAATCTCCACATGCCTGGACGTCATCAACACATTACAAATCTCCACACGCCTGGACGTCGTCACCACGTTACAAATCTCCACACGCATGGATGCCATCAACACGTTACAAATCTCCACACGCCTGGACAGCGTCAACACGTTACAAATCTCCACACGCCTGGACGTCGTCAACACATCACAAATCTCCACACGCCTGGACAGCGTCAACACGTTACAAATCTCCACACGCCTGGACAGTGTGAATGCATCACAAATCTCCACACGCCTGGAAAGCGTCAACACGTTATAAATCTCCATACCCTGGACAGCGTCAACACGTTACAAATCTCCACACGCCTGGACAGCGTGAATGCATCACAAATCTCCACACGCCTGGAAAGCGTCAACACGTTATAAATCTCCATACCCTGGACAGCGTCACCGCGTCACAAATCTCCACACGCCTGGACGTCGTCAACACGTTACAAATCTCCACAGCCTGGACGTCGTTAACGTGTTGCAAATCTCCACACGCCTGGACGTCGTCAACACGTTACAAATTTCCACACGCCTGGACAGCTTCAACACGTTACAAATCTCCACACGCCTGGACAGTGTGAATGCATCACAAATCTCCACACGCCTGGAAAGCGTCAACACGTTATAAATCTCCATACCCTGGACAGCGTCAACACGTTACAAATCTCCACACGCCTGGACAGCGTGAATGCATCACAAATCTCCACACGCCTGGAAAGCGTCAACACGTTATAAATCTCCATACCCTGGACAGCGTCACCGCGTCACAAATCTCCACACGCCTGGACGTCGTCAACACGTTACAAATCTCCACAGCCTGGACGTCGTTAACGTGTTACAAATCTCCACACGCCTGGACGTCGTCAACACGTTACAAATTTCCACACGCCTGGACAGCTTCAACACGTTACAAATCTCCACACGCCTGGACGTCGTCAACATGTTACAAATCTCCACACCCACGTCGTCGTTTTGAAACATTATTTATACGTACGGCCCGAGAGTGGGCTAATACGTGCCACCGTGTGGACATATGTGCTAGAGAGGGAAAAGATCGTGTGCGTGCCCACGAAACAATGAACGCGATTAGCTAATTAGGCCAAAATTATTCATTTTAGCCATTTCACTCAACAAGCCAAATACGAATCATTCTATGCGATACTAGAAACATATGTTTAGTCAAATTAGTTAGAAAGCTACCATGGATGTCTACTTTGAAACTGAAATACCACGCTTTCAGATAATAAAGGGCAAATTATATACTTACAGTTCTCGTGTGTCAATATTTAGGGCGATCACTATGCAAGACACGAGGCCATACTACCAGATTTGTAAATTGAGACGCTTCCTTTCAAGCTGCCCCGCTACAAGGCAAAGTGGTGTTTATATATGGTATGCTGATGTTATATTTGGAAGTCTAGGCTCTTCCATTAACACATCTTATTTCATAAAGTTAACTATTATAGTCTATACTAGGCTGTCAGCCCGTTCAATATTTCCAGATATGAGCACCCGTGTAATATTCATTGAAAGATTTTCATTGGTTAGATAACGCGTAAAATATGTTCACTGGTTAGCTAATGTGTAGTAGCCCCGTGGCCGTGAGACCGCAAACGGGATACGTTATGTTGTTGATTTAAATTTGCACGATAGAGGCAGATATTTTTTAATTTGGATTAAAAGTAATTTCAAGTCCAAAATAACGACGTCTTGTTTGTCAATATCTTTTGTGGCGCATTGGTTAGCACTATTAGCGAGTGATGCGTCGTCACAGAGATGAAAACTAACAGTGCAAAATGGTGCATTAAAACGGGTTTCAGTGATCGACTTTATTGGAAAATTTGTCAAAATATAAGTTTATATGACAAATACTCAGTCCAATTTCATATCACTAGAATCAACATCGTCGAGAATGATCACATAGAGCCACTCAAGTGTGGTCAATAGAAAGTGAGTTAATTTGTTCACCTTTTTTAAAGATAGAGTCTTAATAGAGGGATTCATTGCTATCTATGTTGCTGCCATGGTTGTAATAGCTCCCCCCCCCCACCCCTATAGCTCCCCCACCCCCCAACCCAACACCCCCCGGCAAATTACACCCAAAATATTCAACATAATGTTTACTAAACCTTTCGTGTCGGACTTGCCTTAATTGCTTGCGACAGAGACCAGGACATGGTTTGATTATGAATTCAGATACTTGAGTGACCGGTCGGATCCCTCCATTTAAAGATTGGATAGCATCATCTCGATTTTGCATAAGGTTCAGCCTAGTTATTAGGACACGGAGAACAATATGAACAGCAGCTATTACAGATGTATGTTTGTAAGTAACAATGGAGTCAATGAAATAATCAAACAAGAAAACAATAAATTGGTGTTTGACTATGTATATAGCTTGAATAGAATTAGACTTAGGTCTAAAGTGAATTAGTTAGCCTACGTTTCAGATTATAGGAGGGATAGGACAGGATAGGATTTAACCAGTTGTGTCGGAAAGACTAAATACCGCTAGGCAGCAACAGCACTCAGTGAAAAAAATTAGTTTCAAAATATTCAATCGCTTTCCTGTATATTTACCTTGAAAATGGGATTCTGATATTTCTAGGCTCAAAGTATGTATGCATAATTACTTATTTTCTGCGGCTGTATTAGTAGAAACATCCTACAACTGCAATCAGTCCTTCTTCGCTTTTACCCACTGTGTCTTGTCCTCGGCCGAAATACTTAGCTTCCTCAGGCCCATTCTTGACTTAAGTGTACCGAGTCCCGCTTTCTTGAGGTTACCTCGTAGCACGCTTAGCAGATTTATGCAGTGGAATCCTCTCCTGGCTTTGTATTTGCTGGCTCCCAGTAGGGTGAATTCCAAGGCTCTGTGTGCTGGTGTGTCTTCTGGCATCCTTAGTACATGGTCAAACATGGATCATCTTTGCTGCGCGACTTTTACAGACAGCGGCGATGTATTACGCATCTTGTATAGTGCATCATTGGAAATTATGCTATCTGGCCATCGGTGTCCAGTGATGGTGCATAGGTGTTTGCAGTGGCAGGCATCACGTTTGTCTATAGCTGCCTTTGGAGCTGCCCAACTTTTGCAGTTATACAGCATCAAGGATACACAGGTTGTATTGTATAAACGTAGTCTTTTTGTCAAGGGTATCTTTGATCTACGAATCCATAGCTTCCAGAAGGAGTGGAAAGTTATGTTCCCCATGACGCAGTGTGCAGCACTGGCAGCTGTACTGCAAAGCAGCGAGCCCAGGATTGTACTTTTCCTCCATAGCTCGCCGCCACGAAGTGGGTCGTCATTTTCTCTAGTGTCATGCCTTGTAGATAGGTATATGTGGATGAACTCTGTTTTTGGATTCATTCATAAAGAGATTCTCAATTTTTTGTTTGCTTGCAGCTATTGGGGGAAGTTCCTCAAGAGGTTTCTTTTCCTCGTCTTTGAAGTCCACATCGTCGGCCTATTCCTATGCACCCTATGCACAGGGTGTGTGCGTGCGTGCGTGCGTGCGTGCGTGCGTGCGTGCGTGCGTGCGTGCGTGCGTGCGTGCGTGCGTGCGTGCGTACGTGCGTGCGCGCGCGCGTGCGTGCGTTGCTCTTGTGTAATTTTCCCGCACGGATTTGCAGCGGCAAAGCAACTGGTGAAAAGCACAGGGGGATAGACAATTTCTCTGTGGGGGGCCGATTGATCTATCAAACTCTACAGACTTCACTGACTTGACTCGTACTCTCAGCTTGGTGTCTGCAAGGAGTAGTCTCATTGCAACTGGCATGGCGTACTACATCAAAGTATATAAATTGATTTCAACACACGTACATAGTGGGCGGAGCTTAGCTTGGGATGGGCGGGGTATAACTTAATATATCACTCTATTGATTGCAGCAGCAGAGGAAGGAAGAGCAATGCACCTAAACAGGGCTCCGCAGTATGAACGTTATTGTGCCATGTACTCTGGTCATTACAGATGCACTCTTAGACCAACTGACAAATCAGCACGTACACATGTCCTTGAGGGATCACGTTCGCAAAAGAGTCTCGCTGTAAACCTGTTGGTGACCTTACAGACATGTTTGTATGGAATATACATAGCAAATTAGAACTGATGTTGAATTTGATCGCCATTAACGATCCACATTGGAGGAATTCAGATTTTGATATGCCCCGCCCATCTTTACCTAAGCCTCACCCATGCTTCGCCTGTGTTGGGATAGATTGATCCCTGAACTCCCCAACTATCAATTTCCAGAAAATATACCCCCACAGACCTCGTCATGACAGGCACGAGATTAGCTCAGGATTGTGGATGTCACAGATACTTTTCGGGACTTTTCTCTTCCTTGGCTTAATACTAACTCGTCACTGTCATTGATGGATGTTTATGGAGTTTTTATCAAGCATTCAAATGGGAAAGTAATTTCATGCAAATGTGGATCAGTGACGGAATGGACCTTTCCACTTTTAGCTATGCCCCGTCCATCACAATCTAAGCTCCACCCACATTTCGACGTGGTAGGATTGATCGACCCCGAATGCCCTAACTATCAAGTTCCTGAAAACTATACAGGTAAGCTGTTGGATTATTTTCTAACTAATTTGACTCGGCGCTGTTGCTGCCAATGGCAGCACTAGCGCCGAGTCAAATTAGTTTCAAAATATTCAACAGACTATTTATTAAATAGTAAAGACATACAGTTCGTACAGCAACGCATGGCCCGTCTTCAAATATGCGTTCGTGACGTGCTTATCTACGTCATCAATGACGTCATATTGGCGTCATTCATTATGATATCATTCTACACGTCAAGCAGTTGATTATGACGTCATGAAGTGGAAAGGTCGATTATTAGAAACGCGCTTATCTCTTCAGTAGGGACTCGTGTAGTGTATCAACAGTAGGAACTCGTGTAGTGTATCATCAGTAGGAACTCGTGTAGTTTATCACCAGTAGGAACTCATGTAGTGTATCATCAGTAGGAATCCATGTAGTGTATCATCAGTAGGAACTCATGTAGTGTATCATCAGTAGAAACGCATGTAGTGTATCCTCAGTAGGAACTCGTGTAGTGCATCATCAGTAGGAATCCCTGTAGTGTATCATCAGTAGGAACTCATGTAGTGTATCATCAGTAGGAACTCATGTAGTGTATCATCAGTAGGAACTCGTATAGTGTATCATCAGTAAGAACTCATGTAGTGTAACATCAGTAGGAACTCATGTAGTGTATCATCAGTAGGATCTCATGTAGTGTATCATATGTAGTGTATCATCAGTAAGGGCATTGCCTGGTATCGTTCTACAGCTGATACTCCACCACTGCTCATGTTTCCTATAAGCTAGCAAGCTATAGTTGGGCAATGTGACATTGGTTGGAATTTTATCCCAGGATAAGAATATGGGTGATGATATTTGACCATCAATATGAATAGCTGTAGCAGACGAACAAGACATGAAGGTTTAAGGATTTTCATATGGTCGTTTGGCAGTATGACGTAATCTGGCTACCCTACGTGTATAGGTTGCGGATGCGAGTAATCACTTGATAGTTGCAAGACACTTGCAAGATAGTTAGAAAATACTTGCAGTCAACCACGACCAAGCATGAATGACTGCACCCACATGGCAACAATCTTGCCACTTATGAATGTATAAATCTAGGGGAGCGTAGAAACACGTGGAGAACCAGGCTATGCCAATAAATCAGAATGATCTTGAGATGACTAGAATGGCTCTTGTATATATAGCAGAGTAGGCACCTCGCTCTAACTGTCTAGAGATATCCTGTCGAAAAGATTCTTGTTGCATTTGTCCGAATGGGACAGGATAAATGGAATACGAAGTTTGATCAAAATCGTGAGTACCGTACCAAGTTTGATCAAAATCTGCATAATAAAATCATGTTGTCAGCGCAGGCATAGATCGTTCATCCACATCTAACTGACTAGACGTGAATTGCAGACCACTCTATGATATCAACTGACTAGACGTGAATTGCAGACCACTCTATGATATCAACTGACTAGACGTGAATTGCAGACCACTCTATGATATCAACTGACTAGACGTGAATTGCAGACCACTCTATGATATCAACTGACTAGACGTGAATTGCAGACCACTCTATGATATCAACTGACTAGACGTGAATTGCAGACCACTCTATGATATCAACTGACTAGACGTGAATTGCAGACCACTCTATGATATCAACTGACTAGACGTGAATTGCAGACCACTCTATGATATCAACTGACTAGACGTGAATTGCAGACCACTCTATGATATCAACTGACTAGACGTGAATTGCAGACCACTCTATGATATCAACTGACTAGACGTGAATTGCAGACCACTCTATGATATCAACTGGAATTGAAATTAAAAATAATAAAGCAGAAAACTATCAAATATTCACTTTCAATTTAAAGGTCATATCTCTATGGTGTATACATTGTATGAAAGTCCTAAATCTTGGGTAAACAAAGACAGCAGTGAAAGACAGACATTCCAACGGTTTGTTTTCAAAACAGATGTTTAGTCAATAATGTACAAAAATAAAACAACAAACATATGCATATACGCGAAATACAACGACGATAGTGATGAAAACATAGAAATGCTAACTATAGGTTCATTGTATAAGAAATGCTCAAGAGAACGATGGTTATGATATAGATTAGAACTTTACACACTTTTACAAACGTTCGAAATCATAATTGTTATATAAACAAAAGCTAACTTGTAAAGTATTGTACGGATCCTGTTTAAAGTTGACTTACTTCTTGAGTGACACAAATTTACTATTTGGCTAATAAGATTAACCCTTTAAAGCTTATAACCCCTAACGATCATATTCCCGATTAAAACAGCAAGAAGGTGAGTTCGTATCAAGGGGTCTTCGATTGATGATGATCACCACATTTCTAAGTGAACAATGTAATCGAAGAAAACTATATCAATGATACCCTCGATCCACCTTGATAAACGAGACAACAGAAAGGTGCAATAAAGGGTTACTCTTATTTATATCAGAACATGCTTTATCATTGCATGTTGGATTATCCTCTGCTGTGGGCTGAAACCAATGATCTAATGAGTTCTTAGATTGCACTGTCAATGCTGATTATACATTCTGATTGACAGCAACCAAGACACAGTAATGAAGGCTGATCTGTTAGAGTGGTATGAGTATATCACAAAGATTCTTCAACTAGGACCAATCATCACAATATGTAGCAAGCGAAGGAAGTTGAAGAGAATTCGATGGCAATCCTGTTAGTTCACCTTGTTGAGCACGAAATAAGTAGTTGTAAAATGGATAACACAACATATTTTTGTAGGGCACATAAACTCATACCGCATCTCTGATGTAAGGAAATGTGCATATTTCCGTTACTTAAAAATAAGTAACGTGGTGGGTTTTCCTGTGCTTGTCTTGCCAGTATGATGTGTTTATCGATGCTGTCATTTTGCTTTCCTTAGTGGATGCAATGAAGTTATGCTGATCAAATGAGTGGATACATGCATTTGGGAAAACCTGGGCAAGTGTTCGGTCTTGACATCTTAATAATATACTCTTCAAATTAACATGATTCAGATATCAAATTTCGCTTATATGGTTACACTGTTGTGTTTAGTCCGTTGTTGCAAGATAGTGTTACAGGAGAGCTATGGCAGGGGCGATAGCTTTATTGGATTGATTGTCGCATATATTAAAAATGGCTATATTCATGTGTTGTGACGGGCTTGACAAAAGGTTTCCTTCATAAGTTTTTGAAAATGTTTCCATCTACTGCAAATTTTACGATGGAAAGAAATCTTACAGCCTCTGTTTGATTATTCCCACACGCATATAGCACTGATTATTCGGGTATTATTGTTTACAAGAAATGCTAATTATATAAGTTATATCATCATAAAAATTTATGTTTTCGGTTCTGACATGGCATCTTTGAGGGGGGTAGGGGGGTGTATGACATGATTCACAAGTTATTCTCACATTCTAATTAAGCATCCACATTCCTTTTATATATGTATCTAATCTCAATTATAGTTGCCAAAACTGATAAACAAATTCGTAGCTACAATACAAATATTTACTGACAAAGACCTCTGACACCATTTGGTACGTTTTCCTGAAATTGACCCATATAGAACAAATGTATGAACGCCTTGATGTGGATTATAAATAAAACTATTACTGGCAAAATTGATATAATTCTTAGAGATAGGATCTATAAACTGTTCTGTAAGACATACACTTAAGTTTAAAGGGTTAATCAAGTATATATTTTTGGGTAGTAGCTTTTAAAATGATAAGTTTATCAATTAATCAGAAACTTGGCGAATGTGCGATCAGTTTATTCTGGCGACCAGGAGGACTGATTCACGGGACAGTAAAGCGAAAGTCGAACTATCACCAAAGGAAACCAGTCATGCAGTGTGTCCGCGTGGGTACCAAGAGAACAGGTCAGGACGTCACCAATCAAGTTTCAAACCAGGAAATTTGCAGAAACATCAGGTACTTCAGAGATGTAATCACGGCAGGATTTATAGTAGCACAAACCATTGACATGGTAATAACGGCAACCGATGATGAATATTAATGGCGTCAAAAGATGATGAATGATCGTGATCAGTCACTCTCTACAAACCTTTTCAATGGTCAAACACGACCGACTCTGTTGGCTAGCAATAGCTATCTCCAAAACGACACAAAGAGGAGTGGAACAATTTAAAGCCCAATGCGCCAAGAATACATGAGCTAGAGCTGGAATGAAAGGAAAGAGCCTATTGGCCAGGTAGAAACTAAGGAAGGCATCTATCTGGTGCTACCAGATTATGGACAGAGAATCCACCAGGAAAGTATGGTCACCCAAGCCTGTGGCGCTTACGCCTTAACGCTCTCGTAATCCGATAGAAATACCGGATTATGCTAATAAAATGCTCAGGGTTCTGCTGCTATGAGCTGCTCTGCAATCTTACCTCGAGTTGTGACGTCAAAATTCCCTTTATATACCGGACTAGGCAGGTAATACAGTTTAGTTGAGCCGTCACGCTCGTCCAGTGGATAGTTTGCTGCGTGCTAGGCTAGTTATCTGTAAAGCAAGTTGGCTGACAGTTATTGCTGCTTATAGCAGCAAGAGCATTCGGTCATATTGTTTTCATAATAATCTAGCAGATAATAAAGTTGTCACATGCTACTATTTTGATAACAATTTGACATCGCGGCAACAACTTTCAATCAAATTGTTCTCAAAATAAGCAGCAATGTAGTAACACTTACTGCAAATATTTCGAACAATTACTAAAACCTACTGCCGACAGACTGTGGTTTCTTATGGTTTCTTGCGGATTTTTGGCGATTCTTTTCCCGCAGAAATCTGGGATTTCTTGCTGTTTCTTTTGGTCTTATGCTACCTTGCGGACTGCCATTGCCCAAAGCACGGTCGATCACAAGAATTCTCAAGAAATCGCAGGAATTAATTTTAGAAAAGCCGCCTTGGATTTCTGGGGTATATAAATACAGGGTGTATTGTAGAATAGAGGGTGTCCTGATACCACTGAGCCACATCCTGCACTTTGTCAAATTATTATAATATTAATCATCTCTTGGCTTTCAGTATTATTAACTAACAGATGTAGGTACAATTAACATTTGCCATATACGTTATCGAGATCCAGTGTGATATGTGTTAACAACGGCTGTAGTTGTGTTCATTTTATTGTCAATCAGTTGGTAATCATGTCATTTCTAATCACTGCACGTCAGATTGTGCATGTGCTAGGCGGAACTAGTCTTCTTTGGAAATATACTGAACCAAAAAAGTTTAGCAACACTGAGAATATTACTGTATAAATGTTATTTAACAAAAACAATAAATTGATTCAAATATATTATTTAATTGATAGCTCATTTTCCAATTTGAACAACAGTCTCTTGTTACTGTAATGCTAGCATCGCGAGTTTAACACGGCATCATTCAACGGAAGGGTTCAATTTAAATAATGATACTGAGCTGTCAATACCGGTTGTGACCTCCGCGCGCATTAACTCCCGCCGTACATCGCTTTCTCATGCTTCGAATTAAGCACCTGATGTCACGAAGAGGAATCGCATCCAATTCCTGGAGCAGTGCCGCTTCCAGCTCCCGCACGTTGTGAAGATGTGGATGGTTCTCACGCATCATACGGCCAAGAATGTCCCACACGTGTTCGATAGGAGACAGGTCCGGTGATCGCGCTGGCCAGTCCAGCACCGGAACGCTGTTGGCCTCAAGGAAATCACTAGCGACTCTAGCTGAATGAGGACAGGCGTTGTCTGCATGATGCTACATGAAAGGGATGACAACAGGGGCGACAACTTCTTCACAGTAACGTTGAGCCGTTAAATTTCCGCGAATCACAATAAGATCTGTTTTGCCATTTTCATGGATTCCAGCCACACCATGACACTGCCGCCACCGAATCTGTCGTGCTGAATGATGTTGGCTGCATCATACGGTTCTCCTAAACGTCGCCAAACCCGTTGCCTACCATCCGCCACATCCACACAAAACCTCGACTCATCACTGAACAAAACGTGGCTCCATTGTTGAGCACGCCATCGCTGATGAGTTCTTGCCCATGCAAACCGATTCTCGATATGACGCTCTGTAAGCGGAACAGCAACAAGTGGACGACGGGCATGCAGTCCAGCATCATGGAGTCTGTTTCGCACAGTTTGTGCCTGTGTAGCGGTGTGCAAATTACGGGACAGCCGCGGCGCAGTCTCAAACCTGTGACGTCGTGATGACGTCACTAAGTAGCGGTCTTCTCGTTAGGCTGGTACCCGACTCCTCATACCCTCGCTGACGATTCTCTGGCTCAGGATATGGGGGCCGGTAACGGCTGCCATCTTTGTACGCGATTTACGTACATGACGTCATTACACAGATAGGGGAAATCCATACGACAGCAGACGCTTCAAAGCGAAATGACAGCTATTTAACCCTTGTACAACACCGCTTCGGGTATTAGTATGGTCTTATCTGACTCATTTCGTTACACAGCATAACTAAAATGGAATTTTTCACTAAAGACTATTGCCCCAAATTAAAAAAGTCCCACTATTAATCTAGATTATTTTCTTGAAGGATAGCAGTAGGCACACTTCCAAATTTTGTTACCAGTTTTCGTTCCTCGCTTAGTACCACTAAATAGTTAGCTACTTCTAATAGTAGAAGGCCCAGGCTACATATTTACTTGTTATGTGACTCTTCTAGAGTTTATTTTACGGGAATACTTGTATAAATTGTGTAAAGTATACTAGTATTTCCTTCAAAATCAGCGTGGGCTACCACTAAGGGTAGTGGGGAGGGTGGGTGGTATTGGGGTGAGGGTGGCTGATTGGTGGAGGCAAATGAAAATCGTTCCAGCAGGGGTGTTTCCTGCGAAACTTTGAAAATTTGATTCATTGATTACTTTCTGTATCATGATTCCAACACATTATGTTGAATATTTTGAAACTAAAATTACTGGAATTGTAGAGGCCGTCACAGCATCTTACAAAAATATTATTTGTGTCCTTGGATCATATGATCACATTTCTGCACCATTGGGTTAATATAATTTGGATAATGAGGGGCACCCAAGAGCTCTGTCCCCCCCCCCCCCCCCCCACCACCCACATCCACCCCATGCAACATTCACTCTAGCCAAAGTATATATAAGGCACCATGGAATGATGGATGCCATTTTTAAAATCAGTTTCATTGCCATAATACATATAATAATGATTTATCTGATTTTCACCATTGACCAACCATTAAAACCATGATTGATGTTAACTCTCCAGGTAAATAATTATGGTCTACACGTGAACCACTGATCCTGTGATCATGTAGGCCTTTGGATCAGTAACAGATAACTTGTTTATTAATGGTAAATCCAGATTGATCCATTTGGATCACTTGTTTTTCACAAGTAGCAAATCTAAATATATAAAAAGGACTTACATTTACTGCTTACTTTATCAAATACCTGTAAACTGTAGCTGGTTTAACCTGTGAAAGGTTGTTGTTGAAATTAAAGTTGTTGTTAATTATGTCAATATTTACATGTAAATTTAGTTTGAAAATACAAATATGTTGGCCTGAAATGTGCAAATTTGTGATTAACAGCAAAGTTACACAGAAATGTAAACATTTTGACAGTTAAATGAGAATCTGATTTTGAAATAACAGAGATTTAAATGGAAATGTGAAGATTTTACAAAATTCAGGCTAGTATTATGAAAATTTAAGTCAGAAATATAAAAGCTTTCAGCCTGAAACAAGGGCATTTTGGTTTAAAGGAGATTAATTTCAGGCCACACTTAAGTTATTGTTTATTTGGGGTAACCAAATTAATATTTTGGTTATGTATACTTATATATCCAAAATATATTATAGGGTTTAATACTACAAACAAACCATAATTTAAGAGTGGGCTCAGTGATCTTGAAAAATGATACCAGACTGCCATAGATCAAAGTAGACTTTGAAACCAAGAGGCACAATGGGCATGGTGGGCCTGTATCACTCACCTAGGATATCAATATCTGTATAAGAAACATTTAAAATTGGGTTTCAAACCCAGATTATGGATGGAATCATGGAAATGTGTACTTAAATGCAGAAATTTGTGCTGAATTGCACACATTTCTTGCTGAAATTTGTAGATTTTGTGTTAAAAGCAAAAGTTTAGAGAAATATATAAATTTTAACAGTTAATATGTGTATCTGGGCTCAAAATGTTAAATCTGTAATGGACCGTTTCGTCAAATATTAGCCAGTGTTTAAAATTTAACAAGAAATTAGGAAATTTTGACCAAAAATGAAATAATGTGTGAAAATCTATAGATTTTCACAGTTAATAAGAATATCTGGGTTCAAAATGCTAAAAGAAATTTCAAATGACCAGTAATCTGAGAATTTAAGCTGGAAATATGAAGAATCTGGTCAGAAACATGCAAAGTCGTGGACAGGATACAAGAAAGTTTGGACTAAAAAGCAGCTGCTTTGTTTAGAAACAAAACATATGGATGCAAAATGCAAAAGTAAGACAATTTAGGCTGAAGACACACACATTTCTCTATGAAGAATTGATATCTATGTTCCAAATATGAACATTTTATCAGGAAACATGAATATTTTAGGTAAAAAATTTAAGAATTTACCGGTAGGCCCAAAATGGCAAAACTTGGATATGAAATTATGGCCACTGGCCAATAATGTCAAATTCCTATTCAACAGGCCCAAAACCTATATTATCGCCATGTTCACTGTGAAAATTCATCAACTAAGATAGCCGAGTTTAAACCCTTTAATGATAATTAAGCCGGCAAAAACCAGCCCTTGTAGTGGTATTGGTATTTTCAAGAATTTATCACTGTAATACCTGTGTCAGTCATTCCAGTGTTAAAATTTCAAAGAATATTATTTCTTGGACTGCAAATGGACATTCACTAAGTAAAATGGCAATTTTCTTAACCAATCCTAACCATTAACAGCAACAATTTGGACAGGAAATATGAAGATTTTTGACTGAAATGCATAATTTTTATTTAGAAACATGAAAATCTTGGTACAAAGGCAGAACTATTACCATTGGCTGAAAATACAAACATTTCTGTACAAAGCATGGATATCTAAGTTCCAAATAGAAAATTTTGACAAAAACTTGACCATTTAGGTCAGAAATGAAAGAATTTGTATCCAAAATAAGATAATTTCCATGCAAAACAAAAGAATTGATGATCATGGACACTGGCTCAAAGATAAAAATCTTTATATCACTGTTTTCACTGTCAAGACCATCAACTACATGTAACAAAAGCAGAAAAGCTCAACTGTGATTGGTCGATAACGTTGAGTTTGCTTTAGCTTAGCTGACTTTTCACACACATATATCTGGGAAAAACATTTACCAGTAGATCAATCTGGCCTAGTTTCTTAAGAATATATGTAAACGGTAAATTTTCTTAAATTTGAATGGTCACCAATAATAACACATTATCCAAATAGGCAAGGGCCTCTATTCCAAACTCAGAAGGTAGAATGGTTAAAGGTTAAAAAAAAAATTTAACGACATGCAAACAAACATTGCCTATTGTTTTATTTATTGAGCTATTTAGACCAAATATATTGCCATAGAATAAGCTCATTTGGCCTCTCATGCTTTTCAGACCAGGTGAGCTAGAACTGAGATCTGCAGAAAACTAAATATTTTGAAAATAATTTGTCTGAAAGTGATTTACATGTAGGTCTTGTGGTTTGTGCAGCCAAATCCTTAAATCAAATTCTTTCTTCTTTTCGTTCGCTGATCATACCGCCAGTCCTGTAAGTGACTATCGACATGATCATAAGCGTTAAGTGTGCGGATCCATGGTTTATTAGAGTGCGCCGTGCGGCCTGGAACCTCCGTCTTCAGCACTCGAGGTTTCTGTCAGGGTTACCTCACCCTTACCTCCTTTAGTCGCCTCTTATGACACGCAGAGGATACGGAAGGTGTATTCTAAGCCCCACCTACAGGGCAAGTTTTAAATCAAATAATGTGACTGAATTAATAAAGAAGCAAGGAGTGTTTTGGTCTTGCTCACTCTGATTGCAAATAAATCTGCTTTTAAGAGAGATGATATGAAGATTGTAGAATATCTTGAAAATAACCTGATTGACAGGTGTTTGCCCCTCTCTATGGAACAGCAGGTTTCAGTGAAATTGTTTTAAAAATAGTTTGCCTATTGAAATATCATGCGCATACACTGTCGTTGTCATACAGAGTGAAATTGAATATTGTTTCCACTGTTTTTATTAATATTTTTTTTTTGCAGATGAGAGTCCTCACCTCAGATGGATATGTTACTAAATGTGAAACATGACCATGTCATCGAAGTCATTATTGTTTTGTGTGACAGCATTTTCTCATTGAGTATAGGGGTACAGCATGAAATATATTGCTCAGATTTCCTGACTTTCCAGCTGATCATTGAAATCTTATATAAAATTTTTCATTCCAGTGAATTAAGTTGTGATTTTCTTCTTGGGCAGCAGATTTTCTATCCCCACACTTTTTGAAAAAATGCTGGAATAATGAAATCGCACTTGTTTGTTCATTTACAGACCACGGTGAGACTATTTTTTTTTTAAAGTTTACCACTGTAATGACTGATTCTGCTGTCGTACCAGCCAATCGATCAGTGTTTAACTTTCAAAAATAGTCTCTTGGTGTACAGAGCCATTTCTCAAGACCACTGCAGAAGCTATTTTGGCCCGGTTCGGTGATTAACAGGTATATTCAAGTCATTAACTCATTCAAAACCCAAAAACCATACAACATATTCCTCATGGTAATACGAGGTTGTTGGTTGCACAAGGTACATGGACATTTTGAGCTGATAGATACTAATACCAGTTTAACCCTCAATGTCTCAATTTCAAGACAATTATACAGGAAGCCTGTTAAATATTTGTAATCTATTGCAGCAGCAGCTCAGTCAAATTGGTTTCAAAATACTCAATATAATATTCATTTTTGTACATCATAAAAAATATGAGGCTAAACAAATTATTCTGGATGAAAAACATTATGTTGAATATTGTGTTTTAACTAGATTCAAGATTCTTTACTTTCATATAGATAAATAATTTAATAGTTCAAAACAGGCATCCACCAAAGACTAAGGCTATGTGGTGCTGGGCCCTTGACAAACTAGGTAAATACAGATGAAAAAAAATTAACAACCTACAACAGTGGAATACTGATATTCCCCCCCCCCCCCCCCCCCCCCCCCTTCCAGAATAACAACAGCCTACAACACAGTAGCACTGGAGTCCAGCTCATAAATAGGTTAATATAGTTCCAAATCGTGAATATTTTCGCAGCACTGGCTTCCAATCAAATTAAGTCCAAAATATTCAACTGTACATTTTATCTTGTTTTGGAAACAATATACGTTATTTCTGAGCCGTATTGTACGTCCAACACCGGGAGGTTGACATTTCCCGGAATCTTAGAACACGTTTACAGAAATGCATTTCAGCAGCTTGAATCTGACAATTCGCTACAGATACACAATTTTGCCAAACAATGTTTGTTTGCATTTCATAAGATAGACTAGACACTGAATAAGTGGGTGTTTTACGCGATGTATTTCCGTATTCATAATCAGCTGATTAAAATGTAAACAGAGTTATTTTACATTCCACTCGTTTGTTTCGGGGGTTCCCCGGGCTAAAAATTGACAACCAATAGAAATATTCGGTCTTACACGTATGCGACTTATCTACATTAGCCAATCAGCGCCGTGGACTCTGTAGCCATTACCGGCTCCACTATTGCGATTATGAGCAATTGGAGTCGGGTACCAGCTTATCTTCTCGTGGTGTTGTTGCTCTCGGTCTGCCAGATCGTGGTCGGTCATTAACATGTCCAGTTTCCTGCTCACATTGGCGGAGACGGGAAATGGTTGAGGCGTGAACATTAAAATGTCGAGCAACAGCGCGAACGCTCTGCCCAGCAGCGAGTCTTCCCATTGCTTCATGGCGCTGATTTTCGGGTAGTCCTGGGCGGCGGCCCATATTCGGTAGGGTAAACTTTTAAGCGTTTTCTGTTAACGTTCGTTATCTGCTTTTGTAATATGGTGAATTTTTGCTTTCGCTACCCGCCAATGTAGGCCAGTGCATGAAAAATGCATTTTCACATGCAGTAAGCGTGCGGCCGAGAAATGCAAGAAATGATTTGCATTTCTTCATGATCAGCGAGACATTACATTGACGAAACATGCCTGCAAATTTGGTTATAAATGAATGCATAGTTTTAATACAACAAACCAAACTTCACTGTTGCTAAACTTGTTTGGCTCAGTATATATTTCACATTGGACCTCGATAATGTATATGACCTAGGCCTAACTACGTTTCATATAAAGATGTTAGCTACAACATTGAAAGCCAGGAAATGATTATTCTTAGAATAATTTAACAAAGTTGTTGCTGCCTTAACCATCAACGACTGGCAATCAAATTGCTCAAAATATCTGGAGTATGTGTTACTATATTGCTGCTTATTTTGAGAACAATTTGATTTAAAGTTGTTGCCGCAATGATTCTCAGTCAAATTGTTATCAAGATATTAGCTGGTGACAACCGTATTATCTGCTAGATTATTTTGAAAACAATCTGACCGAATGTCCTTGCTGCTATAAGCAAATGTCAGCCAACTTTCTCTACAGATAACTAGCCTAACGCTCTGCCAGCTATCGGCTGGACGAGTACGGCTCAACTAAAATGTATTACCTGTTTAGTCCGGTATATAAAGGGAATTTTGACCTCACAACTCGATGCAAGATTGCAGAGCGGCTCTTAGCAGCAGAAATCTGAACATTTTTATTAGCTTAATCTGATAGTTTTATCGGCTTACGATAGCTTTAAAGGACTACCACAATATTAATTTCCGTTTAGGCAAAAGTCTTTGGCAAAAGGGCAGGTGCGTTAGTATCAAACTCTAGCTATGTTTGCACTAATGTAATTCATATGGGATTAGATATGGGACGAATATTATGTCATGGACAAATAGGAAACCATATCTTTGGATAAAGCAGTAAGATCCTTTGAAATACGTAGACCCCCCCCCCTCCCCCCCCCCCCATTCTCATCACACACTCATTGCACAAGTGATGCAAAAATCGGAAAAATCAAAACTGCATAATTTAGTACTGCTGGCTGAAGTAATTTTGAACTCAGATTTGTGCGTCATATCTCTTCTTGTTGGCGATATAGAGGACAAGAAAATTTTGTGTAACATTAAGGTAAATACTAAATAGTCATTTGGGAATATATTTTGTCCATCAAAAAAAATCATACACTCTGAACAGCCATTTCCAGTATTCTGACGGATAAACAGCATATATACTTTGCTTCCTAACTCTGAGCCATATTTCACAAGCTCATGGGTGGAGTACTACCCCATCAGCACTTGAAGGTTGCAAAAGACCCCACCCCCACCCCGTCTCCCACACCACTACCCAAATGATGATTGCGTAAGGACACTATGCACGTAGAGGGACCTAACAATTTCACATCAACAAAGATATTGTTGCGAATTCCTACGTTAATTTGAATGAAAATCGCCCTCTTATAAATAAGTATATATCATGTTGTACATTAGAGAAAAATAAAATAATGTCTCTTGCTTCAATAATTGCAAAATGTTATGTTCAATACACAGAAAATGGATATGCATGATCATTGCCTGAATTAGATTATTCACTCTCTCGAGCATATAAAATGATCGTTTCCCACTGGTCTTCGTTATTATCAGCATGGACTGATGGGCATGCATGAAAAGAAATTGAAACATTAGGAGGTGTTATACATAATTCATTCTCGCAGATCAGTTTGTGCATTTGAAATTACATACTTTCTCTGACATTGAAGTTTGTGACAGATAGCTCTACCGTCAGTGAAGATTGCCAAAGCTCATTTGGTACCTTGCGACAAACCGACGCTGACTACCCTGAACATCATTCAGGTGGTTAGTTAATGGAAACAGAACTTGGTATACAATAGAGGAATCTAATCTATCGATCAATCATATGGCAACATAAACAACCACGTCACATGTAGGCTGACGTCCTAATCAGTCAATTACGTCATGAATGACGTAATTAGGTTCGTCATAAACAGAGTCTGTCAATTTGCAGGGATTGTATGTCTGTAATATTTAATAAACATTCTGTTGAATGTTTTGAAACTAATTTGACTGGGAGCTGTTGCTGCCATCCATTGGCATATATTCGTCCACACTGAATTTACTCAGATGGTAATAGAGTAGCATATTCTGCCAGCCATCCAGGCAGCCAGTCATATATCTTTTAGGAATGGCCTATTTACACTTTCTATGCATATTATCAATATAGAAAGGTTTCAACGTGTAGTCTTGTTGTTAACATGGCTGAAGCCCCTTATGTCATTGGCTCGTGCTTTCCACAATATGACAGTAATCTAAAACTGAGACGTGGTTTCCTCGAGAATACATCTCTAATGTATTGGCCGGCTATCTTATTACGTCATCAATATGACTAGACTGTTACACAGACTCCATTTCGGAGACCAGACAGATCGGTACCCATTCTATCTCTGTAGCGAACAGTAAAAGCAACAATGTGGATCGTGTTGATGTTGGTACAATCTTTACCTCTGTATCACTAGGTTGATACAGACATTAAAATCGACTCGATCCACCCAGTGGTTCGTGTGATATCAGCATCTACAACGTCAGCAAATTCCTGACTTCATTTTGCGTGCGACAGATTTGAATTTTACGACGAATTCAGAGGGGCTATTTTTCTGTTAACTATTTGTCATACAGACTACAATAGGCTTTATTGCGTGGCCGCTCACGGCTACGCTTACATTGTGTCTAGAATTGTGTATAGGCGGGGCCATTTTGCGCAAGGGATTGTGGTCTCCAACGGCTATCTAGAAAGATAGGTAGAGCGCGCCTCTATGTTTAGATTGGAACCATAGATTTAGGATATATATATATATATATATATATATATATATATATATATATATATATATATATATATATATATATATATATATATATATATATATATATATATATATATATATATATATATATATATATATATATATAGGCTAGATTGCTCATACGCGTACGCTCACTATGGGGGAATGGGATAGATGTCTGGATCTTCACTGATTGATTGACATCTGACGCAGACGATAAGCTATGTATATAGCCTCCAAAAGTCAGTAAATTCTTTTTTTGTTAATTGGAATAGAAATTCTGCTTAAATAGCGTGCAAAATACGGAACTACAAAACTACAGTAAACATAAATAGGGGAAATACGGTAACACGGCGAGGCGGTAAGAATTACAGAAATGCGTTAAAACCTAACGCATACATCTCTGAAATTCCAAACATTTATGTACATATGATAACTATATGATAACTTCTATTCATTTTGGAAACTGCTGCAGTAAACCGCTACTGCACACATGTAGACAACTTTCAGCATTATTGTTTACATAATCTATACACATCTTTCTTGTACTGACCGTGAAACAACTAGGCCTAGCCTTTGAAAGCAGCAAGATAATGGTTAAAGCGAGGGGTTTTTTTATCTCGCAGTTTCCGCGAAACCTGACACCGTTTGGCATAAAAGACCTAAAAAATAAATTACCTCGTTTTCAAAACAAGGTAGAAGTTATGTTTTTCTTTGCAAATATAGTGACTTATTTACATGTACTGTAAAACCTCCGCCTGGATGATATAGAACATCTAAAGAATAAATTAACATGTTTGCAAAACAAGACAGAATTTCTGTTTATGTTTTGCAAGTATATTAACTTATTTATGAGCTGTATAACGTAGCCTAAGCAGTCGAATCACATATATTGTCAAGCCTTGCCTTTGTAATCAATTAGTTCCACCCCCACCCCTTTTCTGCCCGGGTAGGGTGACGTCACAGTAAAAATATGTAATGATTGGCGTAAGCTATGCCCAACAGGAACATTGAAAAGTCTGTACGAATTGAAGAGCTTTTTACTATTGCTAGGCGCAGAATGGTGTCACCGTGAGCGTAGGTGGCACACCGCGGCTAACGCGGGGATAACTCATCTGGCCCACAGCACCTCCCAAAGTCAACCAAGGTCCTGATTAATGTCAATGAATAATGCCAACCAAACAAATAAACAATTGTAACTAAACATAGTACAAGCGCTAGTAATACAATACCAACACAGCTCTAGAGTCAATAACAAGCCATGGACTAAGCCTCGTAAAATGATGATGATGATGATGATGATGATGCACGACACTTAGTTGTCTATGACGTCATATGATCGAAGAATAAAATTGAGTAAAATTGGAAAGGACCATTGAAGACGGACTATAAGTTGTTGTAAGAATTGAATGTCTACTATTTAATACATATTCTGTTTAAAATTTTGAAACTAATTTGACTGGACGCTGTTGCTGCCATAGGCAGCAAAAGCACCAAATTTGACTGGGCGCTGTTGCTGCCATAGGCAGCAACAGCACCCAGTCAAATTAGTTACAAAATATTCAACGGCTTACCTGTATAGATTTCAGGAAATTGATAGTCAGGCCATTCGCGGGGATCGATCGATCCCAACACTGCGAAGTATGGGTGGAGCTTAGCTAGAGGTGTGTGGGGCATAGCTAAAACTGGAACGGTCCATTGCCTATAGGCGCTACCATTTTGCGCGAGGGATTGTGGTCATTCACGTTCTCGCCAGATCTGCTCCCGCTAACGAGTGCAAAATATTTTTTTAACGAGAGCGAGGTAGCTCGCCTCTATTTAGATTGGAATCGTAGATTTAGAATATATTGTCTGGGTCTCTCCTGACATTAAACGCATACCCTCACTATTGGGGCTAGTTGTACCTACCGCTGGTGCCCTGGGCTAATTGCTTACTGTACATTTGCATCAGAAATAAAATATAGTATTGTGATCTGACCCACTGTGCTCACGTACATCCCTTAATCTCCACTTCAACACTCGTCCAGATCAAACTGGCTAATGTGGCTTCTATAGTAATCTTGAGAAACTACCATTTACATCTAACAGGTAGACATTTTTGAAAATTTACAGCTGGAATGACTGGCTCGATAACTGAGCCTATCATTCCAATGGTAAAGTGCCAAAAACAACGGCCTCTTGGTCTGCAACTCGGCATAGGATATTTCTATGATAAGTGGATGGATCTGATCTGTCATCCAATCATATGACGTCATAATTATTTACGTCATATGTAGGATGATGTCATAATCAAAATACGTGATGTAAATAGCTTCATCAGGAACATTGAATAGTCCATCAAGTGTATGAATTTTATGTCTTTACGATTTAATCTCCAGGATTTAATCAATCAATCACTCAATCAATCACCCAATCAATCAATCAATCAATCAACTACTGCCAGTGTCGCGATGGAGAATGGGTGAGGGCATAGCATACACCATACGGTGTGCATCCAGAAGAGTCTCATATGAATTCGCCAGTGTATCAGTATATCCGACATGTGAAAGCTGGTTCGCTAAAACAAAGATTCTTGTCTTGGCGCTGTGGTCCAGCGGAAAGATGTCTGGGTTGCTGATGCTATGCGAAATTGCAGGATGACGGTTCGATCCCCGACCAGGGAAATGATGATCATTGATCGTAAACTAACGGGTGCACTCTATAGGCGGGTTTAGCACAGAAATTGAAGTCATCCTGTTGCCAGTGCGTTAAAAAAAAAGCATACTTACCTACCTATACATACCTACCAAGCAAGCAAGCAATCAAGCAAGCAAACAGTCTTTATTGACAAATCCAACATGTGGACATACAGACAATATTCAACATCCTGTTGAATATTTTGATACTAATTTGACTGGGCATTGTACGAATTGTATGACCTTACTATTTAATCAACATTCTGTTGAAAATTTGAAACTAATTTTCCTAGGCATTGTATGTCTTTACCATTATCAATTGCGTCCGATAAACGCTTCACAGGCGTCATAGTCAACATGCTTAGTGAATGACGTCTCTAGCTCCATCATTAATATTGAATAGTCCGTCAAGTGTACAAACTTTGTTTTTACCATGGTTTTTTTTTTATGATTTTTAAGATTTTTTTTACTCATGTTCTGAACTCAATAGAATCTAATCTCTAGGAGCTTATAAACAATGTTGACCTTGTTTACACTATTATTCTATTAAAATGTATTATGACAATAAACATCGCAGAATTTGTTCTTGTTGTTCTTAAGACATTTTTGAATTTGTTATCACATTTTTAAATAACTGCTGTTCGACTGGACGGATTATGACCAAACATCAAATAAACACGCCTACACTACCGTAACCATGGTTTGTCTACACTTGATGATTTTTAACATTTAATCATCTTAATATTTTGTGGATACAATTTTCCAGGCTGTATAACTCTGGACATGGTATAAAATATCTTGAAAACAATTTAACTGAATGTAGTCAGCAATTACTGTCAGTCAAATTAGTTTCAAAATATTAAGCTGGTCTAGAGTTATTATTGTCTATTGAAATTATTGTCTAGTGGCTGGCAGCAGACAAAGGCAGGTCAGTTAAAAATAATGTCCACAGAACTATTATAAATATTACTGAGCTGTGCTGTTTACATGTCAAATAACAACCAAGGAAAGTTTCCACTAGCAATAGTACTGTACTTATAGAAATAAAGCTTCTTAGTTCTTATATTAGCATAATGTTGTATAACCGTGCCTATTAACTATCTGAAACAATAGCTACAATAACTTTTGACAAGCAAAAAAATTCTTTATAAATTTTGTAGTCCAAATGAGTGGAGTTGAGGACGAGAAAAATCGAAAAAATAAAAAACAGATAAAAAAGTTGATCTTTTCAGCTTGATTTAATCGGTGATTTAATCATGATTTAATCGATTTGATTAAATCAAAACAACCCGGGGTTTTATTTTTAAGCGCCATTCTGTTGAATATTTTGAAATTAATTTGACTGGGCACTGTTATGGCCATAGGCAGCAAACGCACTCAATCAAATTAGTTTCAGGATATTCAACACCTTACCTGTATAGTTACCTTTAAATTTGGATTCTGGGAAGTCGTGAATCAAAGTATATAAACTGATTCTAACACTCCAAAAGAATGGACAGAGCTTAGCTAGAAATGGATCCCACCTTTGAAATTGTCATGAACAAATTTGATCATTAAATGGCCAATACCACTTAGTAATGTGTGATCCTCCAAACATGGACCACTTGTAATAAGTGACCACATATTTTAGCAAGAGCATTCAGATAGTTAGCTGTGCCCTGCCAGACACATGTAGACCCAATCGTAATGCACCGATTCTCTTATGGAAAGAGTGTATAAGTTATCCAACATGTCACTCAAGTGTTGACATCATAATCAATTATGTCACATGCAGGCTGACATCACACTCAAAATATGTAATGAATGACGTAGCTATGGCTATCAGGAAAGTTGAAAAGTCCGTAAGCTGTGCAAATTGTATGTCTTTACAATTTAATCAACATTCTGTGAATATTTCGAGACGAAGTTAACTGTGCTGCTGCTATACGCACTGGCAGCATCTAATCAAATTAGTTTTAAAATATTCAACAGCTCACCTTTATAGTTACCTTGGGAATGGGATTCTGGGAAGTCACGGTTGAAAGTATATAAATCACAATGACGATGGCTATGAATACAGGCCTATCATCATCTCTTATTATATTTTAACTGCCTCATGGCATAGCTGCTCAAACTGGCCCCTACAGTGATCCTGAGCAATGTCAAATTGCATGCCATGAGTTTTTGATAATTTACCACTGGAATGACTCTCGAGACAGTCATTCCTGATTCCAGTGGCAAATCTGTGAAAAACGTCTTCTTTTGGCCTGCAAATGGACATTCAATATCTAAATATATTAACATTCCTCACCAAATTTAGACAGTAAAGGTTTAATATCTTCTGACGACAATACCAGGTACTGTGTCTATTTAATTTTTCCATTATGTATTATAGCATAAAACACTAGGCTGAACATTCGAGATAGTGTATAAATTTCCGTGGTTATGATTCGTAGGGTGTGATTTCCATTAGTAATTTATTGTCCTTAATACTTCACTGGGAAAAGATCCATGCATGCAATTATTTAGCACTATGTATAGACAACTAATGTTCCGAATTTCCAGTCAAAACCGCTGTCAGTAACATTGTAGTGGGTGATTAGATACATAAATCAACAGAAATGGTATGTATGTGCCAAGTTAGTAATGCCTGCAATGTGTTCGGCCCAAGAATTCGACCCATATGGTTAGATAGGTATCTGAATATGCTAATGAAGTAGTAGTAGTGTCGGAGTTAAAATGATACCACCTCCGTCAACTGACCGCTGTTCAGTGATCCATGGCCATGGAAGGCTGTGGCGAATATAAAACTCCCGTGCAGACCCCACTGTCCGGGAGAACCACCTCAGGATACCGGTCAGTGGCCGGCCTTTCTCTCTCTCTCTATTCTGACCGGCTTTGCTCTTATCTACATCTCCAGAGCGGTGGGCCTCCATAACATTCTCCATGAACCACTCGAATGGGCGCTTGGCCTCAAAGTCTATGGTGCAGTATACTGCAGTGATCTCCAGGCCATGGGTTATATACCACTTGAGGGTCGGGGCGTACATCAGCCGCTTCTTGCCAGAGAGGGCACCGACCAGCTTCTGGGTGGTGGGCTGCTTCCTCCCTGTTCACCCTAGATATGCCAGCATCTCAGACGAGATTGCCTCTACTGGGATCTCGCGGTTATAGAAGAGAGGAGGCATTTCCTCAAACTTTGCCCACAGAGCTTTGGGGACCTCTATATCCACCTCATTAAACCCAAACCAGCTGTCTGCTAGGAGAGCCTCCTTAAAGCTAGCTACCACACTGGCCCCAGACCAATCGCGCACTTTCTCATTACCACATGGCATCTCTTTGGCCATCGTTGACAGGTACAGAGCATTTTCATCGTAGCCGAGTAGACGTTGGCAGACATGCTCGCTCTGGCGAATTTGGGTCACACTGGCCTCGTGGTATCTGGTGAACATGTTGCTGGGACCGCCAACAACAGCACCCTTAAGCATCTCGTAGGCTTCCTTGTCCGGTGAATAGAGGCTAACATCCGGCATGTGCTGAGTGGTTCCATGTAGGGGGTACTGCGGTGATACACCTGGGAGAAACACCGCGTCTTTGAGGATGTCTATTTCTCATTCTGTGTAGAACTCCCGCATCCGCTCTATGGCCTCGATGAATGGACTGACGTCCAGGTTGTTGTAGTATCGCAGCCAGTCAGCGAATGTTCGCATTCCATGCTCGTTGAATGTCTGGTTACACTGTTCCCACTCTGTTCGCGTCAAGAGGTAGCCACCCTTGAGCGTAGATGTCCATGCTGAGTAGCCAGGAAGCCCTGGATAGTTGAGCTTCTCATGTGTGTCAAACGATTCATACGGAAACCAGCTCTTCTGCTGTGTACACCCGTACGCTTTGACCCATACCTCGTACGAGACTCCTGGGCCGAAGTAGTTCCGCACATCGAGAAACCGTAGCTCAGGTGTTATGAGGAACATGGTCTGACTAGCCTTCTTGGCGACTTTCACTCTACCTGTACTGTCATTCAGCTCATCGACAAAGCACTTCTTGATGAGGTTTTGGTCATACCACCCAGGGTTGAACCCCAGTACAGGCACTTGGTCACACCACTCATTGATCAGTCGCTGCTGTCGCTTTGGTAGCTTGTCCAGGTCTGTTGGTATGTACTGTGCCCTAACTCTAACCCTGGCGCCATTGGATCTCCAGCATAAACACTCTGATCAGTTCTTTGGGGTCAGGATTGTAGAGGTGAGTGGGCTCACTCGTGGCGCCCTCTAAGGAGCAGCCAACTGACACAGAGATAGGTATGTGAGTACTCTCGATCGTGAGAGTCTCTGTAGGATGAGTCTTGATACCATCTAGGCGTGCTTCGAAGTCGTAAACTATGGAGTGTGGGTATGGGACAGTTCGAACTCGTTCAGGGACGCTTGGGCAGCGTTTTATACAGCACTCCCCCTGTGCCACAAGCATGCATCCAGCGGCTCTCAGCTTCTCCTCTCTCAGGACAGTCTTGCAGTATCTTTGTCCAGCATCCTCACCTCGCTGGTGTTGTGGACACTCATGTCAGTGACAGCCATGGAACTGGTAAAAGCTGTTGGTGATCAGATCATAGCCATCTACGGGAGCGCCCTCGATCCAGCGCTCGCCACCGTGCCCACCCTCTACATGTTGTATACGTACGCCTCTGTTTCTCGACTCAAACTCGATCCAATAAGTAGCCACTGACCTGAATGGTTGGGGCGGATAGAAGGCTTTCTCATACGCATACTGTGGCACCTCAACCTTCTCGCCAGGACACAGGATTTTTGTTTTGCCGACTGTACAGTGATCAACATGGTGTTGAAGATTGCATGCCTGTGTAAACCTCTGCTGACAGTGACTGCAGACTAGTGTATGTGCCAGCTTGGAGATGTTCTTGATGTAGAAGGCGTGATCGTCCCACACTCTGATGGTCATGGTGTCACGGTAGTGAGCCACTTGCCTGATCATGTGTCAGGTACCCTCTTCGGTTGGCTCATACACGTGAATCCTGATCTTGGCGAAGAACTATACCTTGTCCAGCTGATCCAGCGAGGTCTTGCGAACATCAGGTACTGTCTTGCCATAGAACTGTGTGGCAAACTCTCGTGCAGGAGCTGTACTTCTATCAGCTCTCGCTCCTCGGTGGACTGCTATACATTTCCAGAGACACATGTTGTCCCTGTACGTGTCGAGGGCAGTCATACTCTGCTTCTGTCATAGCCAGACTGGGAGGGGGCCTGTCCCAAGCAGAGGTTGGTGGTCGATGACAGCCCTGACCTCAACGTTGATTGATCGAACGAAACCCCACTTGGTGTTGGGTTGATCGATATAGTCTGTGTCAAGGCAGGCTTGCTCTCTTGCTGCCACCCAGTCCTGAGCTGCTCCTATCATATTCAGCCACGGTCTCCCTGGAGCATTTTTGTGGAAGAGCATCACCCTACCTTCTTCGATGTGACGGATGCGATAGGTATGGGTGTAGGAGAGGTAGAAGATGTTCTGGACAGTCTGCTGGATCTTTTGCTTGATCTGGCCTCTGAGGTCTCCTGCTAGACCTCTGAAGAATGTCCAGCGTACTGACCGGCATCCTCTATCCTCTGTCTCCCTTTCGCCGAGATGCTGGTCGAGAATGTGTTCGCCTTCTCGCCTCATTTTATGGGTTAAGGGTTTAGACCTCGGCCCCCTTATGCACTGGGCCGGGCTCAGACCTCGGCATTGCTTAACGATCCTGCATTTGAGAGTTAAGCACTCCAGTGGATGGGCCTCCATCCACCTCGCTACAGTCTTGGCTCACAAGCTAGCAGTCACCTCCTCGTCCAACTGATGATGCTCACGTATCCGCTGCGCTTTCTTGTGGGGATTCCAAGGATCCTCTTTGATAAGCACTGGAAACCTTCCCATATTCATTGCTCGGGAGAGTCGCTTCTGCCACTCCTCGGCACGGACCTGTCCGATTATCTGGAGCAGGTCGGCTTTCTTGGCCTTAGAGTAGACTCTAAGGCCGAATTGCTTTGCAATAGCGCGACGCTGTGCAACAGTACTCATGGTGTATATCCCTGTGGATGCCTGCATAGGGTGCGCGGGCCCCCAATATGTTGGAGAGTTAAGTGCTCCAGTGAATGGGACTCCATCTGCCTCGCTACAGCCCTCCCTCGCAAGCTAGCAGTCACCTCCTCGTCCAACTGACCAAACTCACGTATCCACTGCGTTTTCTTGTGGGGATGCCAAGGATCCGCGGTAAGTGCTCGAAACCTTCCCGTATTCATTGCTCGGGAGAGTCGCTTCTGCCACTCCTTGCCACGGATCTGGTCAATCATCTGGAGCAGGTCGGCTTTCTTGGCCTTAGAGTAGCCTCTAAGGACGAATTCCTTTGCAATAGCACGAATCTGTGCAGCAGTACTCATGGTGTATATCCCTGTGGATGCCTGTCTCTAAATGGGTATTCAGACCGTATTATGTGTGGCGATCAGTACCTGTGGATGCATGTCTGGGAGTTCAGACCTATTATGTGTGGTGCTGGCGATCAGTACCTGTGGGTGGATCCCTGTCTCTAAATGGGCGTTCAGACCCTATTATGTGTGGGTGGATGCCTGTCTGGGCGTTCAGACCCTATTATGGGTGGTGTATATCCCTGTGGATGCCTGTCTCTAAATGGGTGTTCAGACCCAATTATGTGTGGCGATCAGTACCGTGGGTGGTGTATACCCCTGTGGATGCCTGTCTGGGTGTTCAGACCCTATTATGTGTGGCGATCAGTACCTGTACGTGGTGTATATCCCTGTGGATGCCTGTCTCTAAATGGGCGTTAAGACCCTATTATGTGTGGTGCTGGTGATCAGTACCTGTGGGGGTGTATAGCCCTGTGGGTGCCTGTCTCTAAATGGGTGGTGCAGATACATGCCCCTTCGATAGGATAGTATGCGCACGTGTATAAAGCCCTATGAGAGAGGTATGGCTAAGTCTGTAAGAACGCGTAGCATGCATGCGCACTCGTCAGATCCACATGTCAGTATTGTGAGAGAGTGTATGCTTATATTGTACCGAGAAATCACTTCATTGGAAGATCTCTTCAAACTCCTTGGCAACAGTGCCTATGGGAAGCTCATCGAGGCCCTAGAACATCATAGCAATGCCAGCTTCACGAAGGATGAACGTGTGGTAGACAAGGCCCTGCATAGTGCATGGTTCGAAGATCTCGAGGAGATCGGTGAGTCATACGAGCTCCAGAGTTGCAAGCCGAGAATCATAATTCGAAGGCCCTTCCAGGTGGGGACAGCCGTTTATGAGCTCACGAAGCTGCGAATGCTGGAGTTCTACTACGAATTCCTCGATTGCTACGTAGCTCGTGACAGCTTTGAGCACCTACAGATGGACACTGACTCGGCGTATATCACTATAGCAGGCTCCAACCTTGACGACGTCATTCACCCTGAGATGCGAGCAGAGTACCAGGCTCATAAGCGGGACTGGCTAGCTTGGGATAAATGGTCTGGATGGACTCCGGGACTGTTCAAGCTCGAGTTCGATGGCTCTCGTGGCATTGCTCTCTGCTCTAAATGCTACTACGTGGACAGCTCAGCTGCAAGTAAGTGCTTGGCTAAGGGAATCTCAAAGTGGCAGAATGAGGTCTCTTGGCCGAGGTTCTACAGTGCCCTACATGGCGGGTGGACAGAGCTAAAAACTGAGGCCTACGCATGCGCAACCAGGGTATGGTGACGTATGCGCAGGAAAAACTCAGACTCTCCGCTTACTATGATAAGCAGCATGTGCTGCCAGATGGGGTCCTTACCGAGCCCATCAAGTATCATGTTAGAATCCTAGGGGGTGGTAGCTGTGTGTCTTCAGGGACTAGCTGAAGCATGACAAATGGTCGCCTAGGCACTCCGTGCTGGCGTGCCAGGTAGTACAGTGTAGGCCGTCCCTCCGCCTTCACATACCTATCAAGCCTGTGAACATCTATCGACCGGTTAGGATCTGTTGCACGCATCGACCACCTTCCAGCTCACCAGGCTCATACAGGCACCGAGCCAGCACATCAGGTGGTAGGCACTCCTCTCCCTTGTTCGCTCCTCTAGAGCTGTGACCAGCAGAGTGTCTGATAGCCGCTACCGGCTTCTTCCCGATTAGCCTAGTAACATCGGCATTGGATCTCTCCACCACAGCAGGCATCCCTCTCACCTATACTCCAGAATGTTCACTCGGTGCGGTCATTTCCTGGACGTATTGGTGTGGGAACAGTCTCTCTGCCAGTGCCCGATTCCACCGTTGAACGATAGCCTGGGCACAGTGATGCCCTACCTCGCCTCGCCTAACTGCCACACCATGTTTCCGCATGAGGGCTGCAGTCTCCCCTCTAAACTCCTTACCATCATCCACCTGCAACAATTCTGGCCACTAGAGGGGATTTTCCCAAGACTCGTAGACACCCTGGAATGCCTGGGCCACCTGGCCAGCTGACTTGTCTGTGAGCGGTACTGCCGCCTTGTACCTGCCGGCGACATCGACGATGGTGAGGGCATACTTGTAGGTCTTACGACCAAACAAGTCATATGGAAGGAATAGAACATCTGCCTGGTGAACTCTGTTCGGGACAGTTTCCTCGAAATGGGCATGCCTGTTGTGCTGTGGACGAGGTCTGTATATCTGCCACATCACCTGGTGGCTGAGCCACTGGCTAATTGTCTCCAGTGTGAAGTTGTGGCCCTTGCGGCGTGCAGCCTCGAGTAGTTCAGGGGACTTAGGGTAATATCCACCAGGCTGATAGAGTTCCTCAAGAAAGACGGAACTCCCGGATTTTATCACTGGCGCCCACTCCCGTCCTGTCATGCACGGCCTGGGTGAACTCTAAACAGACGAACAGATGGCCGTCATTCATTCGACCATCACTGAAGACCTCCTCAAACACCTCCATACACTGGCGTCTAATCTCTGCTGGATCCTCACTGAACAGTAGTTTATCGACCCTCGGAAGTTAAGGGACTTGACCAGGTCATACAGAGACGCCATCCTTATATAGTATGGCTTAAATATTCGGTGGCCCAGATGGCTGCGAGCGCTATAGCAACGTACAGTAGCCAAGGGCCTGCGACTCTGAAGAACGTACCTACTCCTGAGGCGATGGCTGGTATGGCTTCAGAAATCTTCTCCACCCCATGGAGAGCATTGTTGGCGATCTTGCGAACCATCTTGTCAGCCTTCATTGTGAACAAGGTGATCAGAGCCCCAACTGCTGCCAGCGACCGATAGAACCTTTTACGTAAGTGCGATAGATTCCTTTCGCTCTGTGTACTAGCTTGTGGGATTCAGGCTCTACATCATCATACTCACCTGCGGTCTCTGCTACATCGTAGTCGTCTGCATCATTATCATCCTCCTCATCATAGTCCTCCTCATAGTCCTCATCATATATATCCTCGACTGGATCAGCCTCTGGTTCATACATCGCTCTGGAGATCCATCGCTGGGGCAGTTATATAGTAGCTTTAAACTGTAGTCTATACCATGGCTTCCACAATCTTGAATGTGGGCGTGTTTGCCTTACTGAACTGGGGACTCAGCTTCGCCGACAAGACGGCGGCAGAGGTCGAGCGTGAGCGTCATAACCAGGTGATGGAGAAGCTGTCTAAGGAGAAGTTTGAGTACAGCAAAGCACTCGAGCATATGCGCCAGAGGGAGGCACGACAACGACAACTCCGAGCTCAGGACAACCAGAGCCTCAACGAGGCAGATGATTCTCGATGAGTACTACCAGGCTGTAAAGATATCTGAGCCAATGCTCGACTATGAAGCATCGACAGGTCAGAAGACAGCAGAGCGTATAGTCGTGGTGGCAGCTGCAGTGGTGATGACAGGAGTTGTGCTCTATGCACGCTCAAGCTGAATACCTGATGTGTTCGACATGCATACCTTAGCATAGCCAAAGTAAAGTACCATCACACCTACTGAGCGAGCCCCAGCTATGAGGTTTCCAATGTTGAAGCTGAGCCGGTTTCCCTGATTAGGTGGATGTCCCTGCCCCCGATGTGGTGACGGCCCTCAAGTGCCGACTCGAGGTCGTCGCTTCCACTGGTTAGGTGCAGAAGTGCATATGATTTAGTTTTCTGTCTGTAGAGTTGGCAATCAGCCAGCTCGCGTACCTCACCAAGAACACTGTTCCCAGCAACCACAAGCTTGAAGTCGTCTAGCTTATCCACCTGCTGGATGGCTCCTCCCCTCTGAACCAGGACCGCAACAGCGACACAGTCCAATGCACCATGATGCAATGTCAGCTCTACCAATTGGTTAGCTGTGGCTTGGACCTGCTGGTGTTCTCGCTCCACATGCACGATCCGCTGTTTGGAACCTGTTTGCTTCAGCTCCTCGTCATTCTCGTCATTCCAGACATGAAGTCTTGGAGCATTCATCGTCGCATCTGCGAGCTGCTTAGTGTACACCCGGAGTAACAGCCTATCCTGCATGGCAGGCGGATTCACGTGTGTGTTCTCGAGGAGGGTTAAGACTGGAACTGCCTCGGGCTTCTCGACACCTGCCCGTATTTCGAATTCCATGAACCCCTCATTGCACTCCACAGCATAGTACCCTTTTCCTTTTGCATAGAAGGTTGGGCCACGAGCCAGTGGACCTAGGACTCGGTACTTATCGTTCACATAGGTAGTGTCCACGGTGCTGTTGCTCTGCACGATCTCACACCTGATCATAACCTGCGGGAGCTACACCATCTGTTCTATTGTGCTCTGAAGTTTGAACTCGAGTGTCATGCTCTTGATCTCATGGATCTGTGCTGAGATTGCAAAGTCAATGTACTTCCCAGCAGCGGACAACGGGCTCTCATCGTGTATACTGGGTCGAATGATCGTCAGGCAGTCCTTCCAAGGATCATTGCAGTGCGATGTCGTGGGTTCAATGGCCCCATCTGGATGTTGCACATACTGATCATATTTAAGGTCTGGGTATATAGAGGGGTTAAACGACTGCCATGTTTGGTAAAGTTCTCCAGCAGATTGTCTATAAGCAACAGGACAAGTCAGCACGACCGTCAGCATGACCGTCAGCACGACAGTCAGCACGACAGCCATGGCGTGCACTGTCCCACTGTGACAGAGTCCGAGGACTGCTTCGTGACATCAACATTGTCCACGAGCAAGCCAAGGTCACACCTCTGTCTGATGCGGAGATACTGGCCACCATAGAGGAAGGAGCGTCAGCTCGTAGTACAAAAGAACTCCTGACTCGGTTACTCTAACGGAAGTTTGACATCACCCAGGGCAGAACACTCGACCTACCTCCTGTGGCCCAAACCAACAGTCCTGTTATTCTAGCTCTCCAAAGGGCGAGGGTCGACCCCAAAGATCTTCTAACGGTCGGGAATTGGGCTACCATATTTAGCCTCCATAGCCAGGAAGAGCGAGATATGCTGGATAGGCTCCATTCTGGAGCAAATAACTACTTCAAGGAGGAGGTCAGTGACGCTGTAGCGGAGATCCATACCACCGATCATGCAGAAGGTACTCAGGAGGGGTTCACTTTTGGCCGAAAGGAGGCTGTTGACCACATCTTCAAAGAAAGAGGTCGCAGATGATTGGCCAGTAATCTGCCAGCATTTCTGAAATTCCCAGAAAAACTACCAGGACTACCTCATCAAATCTGCTCACAAATCAGATCCTCGTCACGTATGGACAAAGTGGATCATCCGTGAGAAGTTCCATAAGAAGAGAGTCCTATACACGGACCAGTGGGTAGAGTTTCAGCGACAGTACGGACTTGACAAAATGCAGAAGTAGCAGCGGAGATTGTTGACGAAGGTCCTCAAGCAGCGGAGACCATGGACGAAGTAGCGGAGACCGCGGACGAAGTAGCGGGGACCGCGCAACCTTCTGATGAATGAAAAAAAGTTGCAGCGGAGACTGCTATGGTCTCCGCTCAGTCTGTCAGCGATGATGTGTAGAGCAGGTTAGTTTGCTGGCTGGATTCAGCTTGTAGGTGAAGGGCTGTGCCTTTTCCAGAGATGGCTTGAAGTGTGACAACTCACCTGTCTCCTTGTTGCTGAAGATGAAGTGGTACAGCTCAGCTGCCCTCTGTACACCTCCGATAAACTCCCCTTTGGTCTCCTTGAGGGTTAGGCTGTCGTATATGGTCTCGAGCAGGCCACGTTCACACTTGGAGCTGAAGTATAGCAACTCGGCATTGTTGCGGATGTCTGGTGAGATCTCGTGGGTGTACTTCTGAAAGCGGATGAAGACAGTTATCTTTGTGGGCCGGATGTGCCTGGTGATTTTGCTGACATAGGTTCCTGGCTTCTGGTCCATTGCAGGGTCATCGATAACTAGAACAAGTGGTTCTGTCAGTCGGGCTTCCAGCAGCTTCTCCATCAGTACTTGCAGGTTCTGCGTCTTGGTGATTGGGCCATTGTACCATTGATCATTACTCTCAACCGCCTCAGTGGCGGAGTCAGACACCAGAAGGATGTATTGAGAGTGTACAGGAGAGCCCGCAGCCAGATGTTTTTCCTATGTCCTGATGGGGCAATGATCAGCACCACCTGGCCAGCATTGGCCGGTCTACTGTCGAATGGTACAGACATATGTGCGGAGGATGGTTAGCACTTGGTCGGTGGTAGCCTCGTCTATTTCTGGGAGACTAAACGGCAGTACTTCCTGCACCAGCTCTTTCGCCTGCAGAGTGGGAAATCCTGCACCTCCGGCGGATACGAAGGATGCGATGGAGGCATCAAGCATGAAATCCCAGCAGCAGCTGAGAAGATAGCGTAGAGGGCCTGTGTCAGCAGACACAGTGTCTAGTACATCCAGTATCTGCATGATACATGCACGGGAAACCATGACTATCCTGTGGTCTTAAACGGCAAACCAAAGAACCCTGACTTCTTCACCTCTGGTAGAAGGAGGCTGGCGGTAGCACCTTTTTTGCCATCGACAGTGCTACTGCTCAGGCTGATGGTGCCTATCTTGAGATTCTCCCCATCCTGTCGGAATGAGCTCCGTCGTTTCAGGAGATCCTTAACCAGGTCCTGTGCATAGGACTCAGTCAACCTTGATGGCTCCAGCCTCATCGACTCCGAGCATACCGAGCATCGTCGCCCTCTCCTTGATGCCCATCGCCTTGTCTTGGCCTTGTTAATGGCTGATTGTCCTACCGTATCAGTGTTCCCGATGAGATCTCGGGATGGGATGGTACCTCGGATCTCCTATGAGTCTTCCTTCTCATCGAAGTCTAGGAAGGAGATAGGGGCAACAGTGTCCTCTGAATCGAGGCGTGCCTCACCCAAGTGAGCAAGATCGCCTAGCTCTTTGCTTTATAGGTCTGTGAGTGACAGAGTCATAGTCATAGTCATATACAGACGGCTTAAACCACCAGTGAAATAGTTGGGCATAGGAGGACCATGCAGTTGGCCAATGGAATAGGTAGCAATGCTCAGGGTACTGGCCCTCTCTGCAATTGGCATGCCTTGTGGGCAGTCCACCATTCCCGGGCATTTGCGATCCTCAGTCCGCGTGCTCGACTATGGGCTACACACCGCCCTCTGGCATTCCATGCCTCATATGTTGCAGGGGTCTCGTGATCCATCTCTCACTATTCAGAGGGGTTAAATTGCACTCGTTGCTAGCCCTAGAACCGCGGCCTCCATTAGTGTAACACGTTCAACCATGACCTTGGTGGCAACAGTGTAGGAGGCACCACTGAGGGCAATCTTTGGGATGGGGTGAGATATTCTGGGACAGTGCCCGGCCACCCCACTCACCACTGTAGCGAGGACAGCTGCAGTGGTGGCCGGAAGAACATCATTTCCCCCTGTCATCTTCACCACGGCCACATTCGACACCACATTACTGGCGACATGGACTGCCAGAGGTTTTGCTTTGGTCAATAACTTCTGTGTCTTGGTTCGCAGCAGGTTCTCCACCTTCTGAAGACTCGCATGGATCTCGGGCAGTTGCTTCATGATCTTTACCATTGACGTCATTGTATAAGCACTGAGTATACAATGCGGTTAAATGTCTGCATCCCCTGTCGAGAGAGCTAATAAGATCTTTCCAGTATGCTCTGCCAGGTGGCCTGGTTGGTACTCAGGAATATTCATCTCTCTATTGAGACATCTTAAACATGTCCGGGCTCACGCTATGTGAGAAGTACTATGATGTCTACCAGAGGGAGTTGAAGGACTACAAGAAGAAGACACTAGATGAGCTCGCTCAGCTCTCGGGTGCTGAACTGAGAGAGGAGCTGACAGCTGTGAAGCGCTATCTAGGATTTGGCAAGGGACAGATCTGCTTCCTCGAATACCTTATCATGGGCGGGATTATTGTCGAGCAGCTCCTGCGAGCTAAAGGTTTCTACAAGGATCGGGAGTATCTGTCAGATGTGTTAAGCAGTTGCAGACCACTATGGCCTCACCAGGATCAGAGCTGAACAAGGCTCTGCGATACTACAAGCTGGAAAAAGGATGCACTGCCGAGCCCTCCAGCCCTTGGATGTGCATGTTGACAGCGGGTATATGGGCTGTAGGGCATGCCAAGCTGGTTCAGTGTCACACCGTGGTCCCCACTGCTACTGTAGAGAGTCAGGATAGGCTTATAGCTGATTTGCCAGCCGTGGAGTAGGCTGATCCTGAGCGCCAAGATAGCTAGGCCTGACACCACATGTAGAGCTACCACAGGAAGTGGTGTCATGTTGACTGGCTGCCGTGTCGGGCCACCTGGAGCTGCTATGTCGACTGGCTGCAGTGTCAGAGTCGGAACGACTGTATGGTTCGTACTATGAGTAGGTTCATTGATGGCAGAGTTAAAGCCGAAGTGGACACCGGGGGGACTCCCCTCGACTATCATGTTGTTATAGTCCCTGACTTGGAGGTCCTCGATGATCACGATTATGTTGCTCGGAATCAACCGTAGGTGTGGCGAAGTAGTAGTGTCAAGTTTGCGACTGGCCTTATACAACCCCTGCTGGAATTTAGCAATAAGACTACTGGGGTCTGCCACGCTGATCATATCCTCAACGAGACTGATGAACATGGCCTGGACCTCTGCTCCGCTGACACCATCTATGGAATGCCGCAGCTGGGTCTGTGCCATAAGGAGGCAGTAGCACAGTGCTTCCAGGGACTGGTCGATCTGAACGATCCCTGCTGGTGTGAGGCCTGAGGTGGTGTGTGGGACAAAGTACTTCCACCCATCTGGATAGTCCTGCCGCAAGCCAGTGATGTGCATATTTTGCACCAGCGCTCCAGGGTCGGGGTCTGGATCGAACGAGAATGTCGCTGTCTTCTGATGGCCTACTCGTCGGGGGGTTCGATATTGGAATCCTGAGTAGTCACGTCTCGAGTCACCGTACATAACCCCTAGACCGCTGTTGTCACCACCATGCCACCGATAGGCTGGGTGAGTGCTGAACTCTCTCTGTAGTCTGCTGGCCACTGAGACGCTATGAATGTTGAGCTGTGGGTCGAAGGTGTTTGTATCAGGGAGGCTTGCACGCAGTTCATGGAGGATTCGTCGCACCGTGAAGTACACATGGAATCAGAGACAGCTGGCGATGAGCACAGCTTCAGGAGTACCAGAATAGGAGTGAAGCAGGGTGGAACTTACTCCTCATCCTGCCATGGCACACCACACGGCAAAGTTCAGCTGCTGATTCCAGTATGAGAGGCTTGGAGCTGCCATCCAAGTATGAGCTTGCTTTGCATCCTTGATGGTGATGGGGCGGTTGGACAGCAGTCGTGGGTTGGCAGAGAAACTGGTTCGGGACGATCCATCCACTGTGATGGAGAACGGTGTTAGCTCTGGAATATCATCCAGTAGACCTCTCAGGCCAGTCAAGGGTGTACCCAGGAGGGGCGGTTGGCTCCGGATGACTGTCGTGAGGTTCAGTTGGAAGGCCATCTATAATGGAGTTCTTAAAGCTACCATACAGCCAGCACACTATTTGTAGTCATCACGACTCCAGAGACCAGCGAGGCGACTTCGCCGTAACATCTCGTTTTTTAACTCCTCCATATCAACCCACCCACTGGAGCCTTTGAGGTATTGCTGTCGCACTTTAGGTTTCTCTGTGTGATACAGGGCTTGGACCTTCAATATATGGTGGTACTCTTCATCAGTGACCTGCCCATCCTCGAGAGCTTTGCTGACAAACTCGTCGATAGTCCATAGCATACGCTGTGTCAATGCCACGTACTTAGTATGCTTCTCCATAATCACTGTGATCTGCTGCTGCCCCACCCTCAAGCCGGTGGCCAAGACAATAGTGGCTAGTGTCACGCCACCCAGCGGGATGGCGACGGTGGCCCCCACCCATGTAGCGAGAGTGGCCACAGTTGCCAACCCAGCACTGGTTCCAATCACACCCGCAGCAGTGGCTGTACGCACGAGGACGTTGTAGGCTGTCTTATATCGCCTGCGCGTTCTGCTGTACTTTTCTGCCTCATGGCCGAGATTCTGTCTGATGGTATCTATCTGCTGGAGTCGCCAGCCGTGGATGGTACCGCCCTCATCAGCCATCAGGGAGGGTTATATTTCTGGTTGCTTCTGCCACTCTGATTTTGCCATAGTATACCTGGAGATTAAACCTGCATCACCTGCAGAATCTGCTCATGGATCCTAGAAGCGTACATTTTGGAGATCCTGGCGAACCATGCCAGATTGCTGGTTTCGAGACAGACGTCTCTTAGACATTGTTTCGGTACGATTTGCCGAAGAGGAAGTACATCCTCGAGCCGTTGATTCAGCTCTCGGATACAGACATGGCAGACATCAACACCCTAAATAACGACGTCAGCTTTCATCTGGTCAAACCATATTCGAGCGGTGCCCCGCCAATGGCCCATAATGGCCTGCTATTGACCCTGGCAAAAAACCTGCAGTTCATATTTGAGAAGAATGAAGTGTGGTACCGCGCTGGACCTGGGGGTGACTGGGAAACATGGTTGCCTCTATATATAGGCCTCCCGCAGTCATTGCCATAGAGGTTACTGCCCTCTCCACTGTTGTGAAAAAGGATGGGACGGTTCGAAAGCTCTACAATCGGGGATCATCCTTCCTCACCTACATAGGTGAAGGTGTCTCCCTGACGAGGGTGGGTCACCGGATCGGGGTTACAGATCGAAAGCTCCTGCTGCGTCATCCATTCGATATACCAGAAGAAGCTGTTAACCTCCAGGAGGGCACCCTCTGGGTAGCTGGTGTGTCACATGTCTCCAAAGTCAAGGGTGCTGTTAAACTGCTTCTGCGAGTCGGACTCACTAGCCTGCAAATGACTCATATAGTCCTAGAGCTACGTTTCTTAGCCGGCAGCAGAGTGAAGCAGTTAGCCCCTGCCCCTGAGGGGATGAAGATCACTATCGATCCGGATGGAACAGGGCTAGATCTGGCACAGATATTTCTCGAGGGGTTCACGCTGTTCAGTTTAACTCTTCATATATAGCCATGATTCTCATCATACTGCTCGTGCTGGCGTCTACAGCAGTGGCACAGGGCGCTGAGACTGCCATGATATTGGATGCCAAGTGGGCCCACTTCCGGGATGACCCTCAATACAATCCTTGGGTCGACCCCTTGCGGAGAAACATTTACGACCGCTTTCACCCACGTGAAGAGATCAAGTCTGTCTGCCACTTCTATGGGGTGGAGAGGGTAAGCCGTGGTTGTCTGCTGGAGATCCCCGCTCAGCACCAGATTCTCTGCGTAACATGTGAACATGCCAGAGGCTGCCGTGGTTTACATGCTAATCACTTTAGCCTCCTCCCAGGTGAGCGTTGTCAAGGTAGATGGAAGCCCCTATGGGTGATCCCATCATGCCGATGCGACTCTTGCAGAGACTACCTGTTTGTCTGAGCCTACACAGAATAGAGAGAGGTGTATATCACTGTGGAGGCTTGTCTCTAAATGGGCGTTCAGACCCTGGTAGTAGTAGTGTGATACTATCTCCCTGGCAGCCGTTCGGCGATCCATGGTGGCCCACGCAACCTATGCCCCAGGGATTGAGAGGGCGGTGATATCATTTGCCTAGCAGTAGTGTCGGAATTAAAATGATACAACCTCCCTCAACTGGCCGCCGTTCGGCGATCCCTGGCCCCAACAGCCCTCTCAATCCCTGGGGCCTCCATCTAGAGGCATACACCAACCACATGTCCCACCAACCTATGCCCCAGGAATTGAGAGGGCGGTGGGGGCCATGGATCGCCGAACGGCGGCCAGTTGAGGGAGGTGGTATCATTTTAACTCCAACACTACTACTGAAGTATTGAGTTAAAAAATCTTTAACATGAAGTAATTTAATTCGTTGTACACGATTTCATAGCAAAAATTGGCTGAAATTTTAGCCAATTCACAGTCTTCACTGCCCTATTGTCTGTAGGCTATGCTCGGACACAGATTTTCACCCACATAAACTTGAGTTTAAAAAGTATAATTTAGCATAAATTACTTTCAGCTGTAAACAATATGATATCATATCATCGCTAGCTATATTCATAATTAAAACAAATTCTATAATGAAATAATTCCGTAGTCCGCAATTCCATACAGAAAATTGGCGTAAATTTTGGCAGATCAGTGATTTTCAGTACCATACTGCCTACAATAAGTTCGGCCCATATTCGGTTCGAAATTCATATATATGGTCAGATCGGTATATGAATACGCTAATGAAGTATCAAGCTTAAAAATGTCTACCATGAAGTAATTTCGTAGTACACAATTCCATGGCAAAAATTTGCACAAGTTTTGGCAAATCCATGGTTTTTTTGTAGCCTACTGTCTGTAATAAGTTTGGCCCCAAAATGTAAGATAGATATATAAACACGCTAATAAAATATTGATTAAAAGGATTCCACCGTAAAGTAATTTTATAATACGCATCTTAGTAGTGACCAAAAGTTGTCAGATGCCAATAATATACGTACAGATATCTATGTACTCTGTTTGTAACCAGTTTTCGAACATCTAGCCATGCATAACTCAATATGTATTATTATGTACTGGTGCTGTACGAAATATTACACAATTCTACCATCAAATAATATCTTTATTACCAAGTATGTCCATTTAGTTACTTAATTGTAACATGTCCCCATTGAAAGATAGTTGGTTCACATTAGCCACAATCGGATAGATGTCAATATGTCCTGGCATATCGCTTGTAATAGGTTCGGCTCCAGAATTTCACACACATGTTTACATAGATATATATGAATGCGCTAATAAAGTATAGAGTTAAAAAAATTCTACTATGGAGTAATTTCGAAATACGCAATTTAGTCGCAACTTACAGTTTTCAAATGCTAATAATTTACTGTATATTCAGTATCAAAATCTCCGTACTCGGTTTGTAACCAGGCCTTCGAACATAATACCATCTAGAACTCACTAGATATTGCACGATTCTATCATCAAATATTTCTTGCAATAATATGAAAGTCTTTCTATATATCCTACAATTTAGCTCCAGATAGAATCTAAATTATCAAACCAAACCCACATAATTTACGCATATGGTCAACAAGATGGATGGAAAGATGGACGGACTGCCCAAAATATAATCTGCTTCTTCCTATAGCCCATAGCTAATCATATCCGATGCCATTACAACCATCTTAAAGATATGACACTACCAAGAAACTATCATTATTGCAATCGCAACCACCATCGGCACTACATGGTACAGGTAAGAAAGTGTAAATGATAGTAAGAACCTATGTAATATTTAATGTTAATATAACAAGATAAACACATTTCTCTCTGTCCTGCAAATATGTTGTCAATTTATCACATATCTAATGGCTTTATCTTTATAGTACATTGACTTTAACTTGAAGCCCATGCCTTCCTATATTATATAGTGCCTGTGCCAGTTCGACATGTATAATTTATTTATTTTGTTCTATGTAGGGGTCCAAGGTCTAGATATAGTCACTGTCTTTGATGGACAACCTGTTGTGCTACGCAAATTGCATATTATGCATAAAAATGAATTTGAAGCTCAACTTGAATTATAATAATCTCCGGCCACGCTTTTTGCCATTGATGCCTTGCATCAATATGTGTACTTGTATCATCTCGTTGTACGCGAATTAATATTGCCTGGTATAAAGAGAGTAGCGCTCGTGTCCTTTTACGTTTCAATTCTCTCTCCCACCATATTCTGGTTGAGATCACTACGCCAATAGCTTCTGAATACATACGAGATACATTTCTCGATCTCGTATCGACGAAGATCTCACGAGATACGAATGAATATTGGTGAGTCACGCGGTACATAGGTTTTGTATGGCGGCGAAGGGAGATGGAAGGGGGTTGTTCTAGTCCCATCCGAGCCATTGCTAATACACCCCCACCCCCCTCGATTAAGTGGCATAGGGCCGACATGAGGGGATTAAAGGTAAGTAACCGTCAATATGAATTGTATGTCTTTGTGGAATTAACATTTTAATACATATTGGCGACAACAGCTCCCCGTCAAAATAGTTAAAACTATACAATAGCTTATCCGTATAGTTAACTTGAAAGTGAGTTTCTGGTAATGGACCTTTCCAGTTTTAGCTATGCCCCACCCATCCATAGTTCAGCTCTGCCCACACCTCGCTCGTGTTGGGATCGATCGATTCCTAAACTTCTCGACTATCACGTTCCAGAAAACCATACAGGGAAACCCGTTTAATATTTTGAATCTAATTTGACTGGGTGCTGTGCTGCCTATGGCAGCAACAGCGCCTGGTCAAATTAGTCTCAAAATATTCAACATATTGTTTATTAAATGGTAAAGCCATACAATTCGTATAGCGTGTCGGACTATTAAGCGTTTAAGACGGACTATATCGAGTCATTCATAATGTCATGATTATGCCGTCAGCCTATACGTCACGTAGTTGATTATGACCTCATATGATTGAGTGAGGAAATGGATTCACTAATTGAGGAATCAAAGTGATAAATTGATCCAAACGCGGGTATAAAGTGGGCGGGGAATAGGCATAGAAAGGGATCGCTTTAATCGTCTTGTCAAGCATCCCAAAATATGTGCAATCGTAAAACAATACAAAACCCTAAATCAGTATTGCCATCTCAAAACATGCATGGCATTAGAAAACGTTCGTTATCACACTATCATGACAAGTGTTTTAGAAGAGTCAACATCCCGGATTGTAATCTGTCAATGTTTATTGAATGAAGACTAGCGGCTGTACTGTTATGAAACAATTCTACGTGCCGGATCAATAATACATTTGTCCATGTTTGGAAATAACGTGAACGATGAAGGATTGAACAGAAAATTGCTGTGGGTGAGTGCAACTAAAAAGAAACATCTAAAATGGCGACTAAATATCTTCTCTATGACAAAATTCATTTACTACGTCAATGCTATAGCTATGGAGTTATCTGAACATACTGCTTATTTTGCACTTTTGGCGAGGTTATATCTATGGACTCTGGTGTGGGTGTTTGGCAAAAAAACCCTTAAATTATTAAATTTGGCTGTGTCACGTTGAAGCGTTTTAAATTTAAAAGAAATTTCGCCAGCACTTTCCAGATCCGTTCATCGCAATAATATAACACTGATCAGTTTAACGTTGTAACCATTGAAATGTCAGTGTCTCGATTTCAAGGCACCTACAACAGAAAATCTTTTGAATATTTTGAAAGTAATTTGACTGGAACCAGGTGTTGCCATAGGCAGCAACAGCTCACAGTTAAGTTAGTTTCAAAATATTCAACATAATATTCCCTATATAATCGAGAATTTGTAGCGGCTGTCAGCGTTCGGGAGGATCACCGTGCTGCTGTAACGGATGGTCATGATGATGATGACGATGATGATTACGACGATGATGATTAAGTTGTCATCGATGACATAGGATTAACTATATAATTATAGTCCATTCAATCTAATAATAAATTGTACAAAAAACAGGCCAAAATTGCAATATAATTTCTGTTAGATTATTTTCCAGAATGTGACATGGGAAATAATATATAGGCTTTAGGAAATGTTCAGGGAAATATAGCCGACATCAATATCAAAGCGAAGACGGATCGGCAATGTAGCGCCTTACTGTCTGCCTGCACGCCTGCCTGCCCGCCAGCCGGCTTGCCCGTCTGCCTGCCTGTCAGCCAGCCGGCCAGCCTGCCTGCCTGCCTGCATGCATGCTTGCCTGCCTGTCTACTCACCTGCTTGCCTGCTCGTTCGTATGCTAACATGTACAACGTAAAAGATATTTCAGTTCATTTTATGATATAATTATCCTTTCCTATGGTCACAGTAAAGTTTTACTGATACGACTGATTGTTTCCCTCGCCTCTGAGAGTAGCAATGAGCGTCTGAAAGAAGAGCGGCTCTATCATTCAGACACGGAATGGTACCAGGTTAATATAGGTTACTGGCTCAGTAGGCTACCGGGCCAAATGCGGCCCAATATTGACCCAGTAGCAGCCCAGTGGCCTGCATTATCAGGGTACTCTGAGATATGAACTTGCACAGTATGTTCAGAAGAGTGTGTGTGCGTTTGGCATTATATAACAAAGATTGGCACCTAGTGGCCATTCTACAGTAGGCTAAGCATCTATAATACGTACAATTACCGTTTCAATGGTGTATAATCTAGTCGTGTGAGTCTTGAGGTCATTAAACTGTAGCCTATTTAAGACCAGTCGTACGCGAAGTCTACAGGCACGTCAGGATGTCTACTAATCCGGCCAGAAAATTGGATCCATACATTTATGCATTTCCGGGAGTTGACCAGCTGTCAAATTAAAGTTTCGATGAATGTAGTTATGAAACATCAAATTATAACTATTTTCAATTAAATCCTGTCACGCCGCTTAAATTCGTTATGTAAAATCAGCACTACGAATCAGAACGCGCTTATTGGTTGAGAAAATTCTGAATCTCTACGTATGGTTTTTTTATTGCTGTTTTAGCAGTAATGATAATCATATGCGTGGATCTTTCATTCATGAACGTTTTTAACCAGGTATGCTAACTATATTAACATATTCACAAAAGGTGATGTTTCACATTTATTCTAGGCAGAGAAGCAATAGCCTTTGTTTTCAATTCTACAGCAATGTAATATGTTTAACCCAACACGTATTCACCTAGGAATGCAATTTTATATTGACAACTTGGTCTACAAGTGTGCTGGTAGGCATACCCGTTACCATAAGCTAAGAAAACATTTTCAATAGATACATATAACGTCCGTTATCAAGATTACGCCAACCTTTCTGGCAGATGATTTATAAATCCAGCGAAATACAGAGATATCTAAATATAGTTTAGTAAATGTAAGCCAAAATGTATGCAAGACCTATAACAGATGGACCTTTCCAGAGTAATGACGTCATAATCAGCTAAGCGGCGCGTAGAATGATGCCATAATCATTATGTCATGAATGATTCTATATGGCCGGTCTTTAACTCTTAATAATCTGGCACGTTGTACGAATTGTAGGTCTCTACTATTTAATAAACATACTGTTGAATATTTTGAAACTAATTTGACTGGACGCTGTTGCTTCCAGTCAAATTAGTTTCAACATATCCAATAGCTTACCTGTATAGTTTTCTGCAAATTGATTGTCAGGTAGTTCAGAGATGGATCGATCACAACACGAGCGCGGTATGGGTGGGGATTAGCTAGAGATGGGCGGGGCTTAAAACTGGAACGGTCCATTGCAACAGAAGATTTTATTGTGTTTGTCGTATTTATTTCAGAAGTTGTTTTCAGTAATCTTGCTGCTCATTCTAAGCTATTAGTCCAGTCAATCTAAGAAATTACATCGGTAAAATTTCAACATAATTTCTGTCCATAGATTTATGGCGAAGAAGCAATGGCATATTGCCAAAAAAAACCTAGTCAATTCGACCGGTGGGATAGATATTATTTTATTTGTTATAACCAGCACTCTTTTGCGTCGCGTGTATTACTGATTTAATGAGCGCGCACATTGCCCTTACGGTGGTCAGCTCAGAATTTAAATCGCTAACTCTTCCTTAATGCTCCCCTGTTTCCTATTTTTAAACTGGCTGACTTATTTAGTGCTACGCTAGGTGTAAATCTATGCTTTATGAACGTTCATTTGTATAGCAGTTATTAAAATATCTGCCACGCTACCGGATTTCGACATACATTTTTTCAAATAAATGTTGGCAATTTGGAGGGTACTGTGTGTGCCTGAATTAAATTTATTTTTCAATTATGACATTTTAAGCAATTCTATAAATTTTATATCTGTAGCTTACACGATTTTAGCTTGTGTGAGAGATAAAACACCTATCGCGATCACCGCCTCTGTCTCTTATTACAGGCGTGAGTCTAGACCCTAGCATTGGGAACTAGCATATAAACGCCTTAAATATTACAACACACCGCCTCTGTCTTAGTGTTACACTCTACATATTATAATGTTCATGGGCTTTATTTGATTAAGCGGCGATAGACCCCTTCCCATGAACTAATGCAACACGTCTACGACCACACAGAATAACACAATCAATCTTTAGATGGCATAATAATCAAATCAAATTTGAACCATGGCAGTGTTTAATGTGCATTTAAACACCCTAATACAGTCCTTTCACTTAAAGGTAGTGTACTGGGAATGGTATACAGGGAAATATGGTCGAGTGGATACATTCATATAATGGACACTTGTCGACTGTGGAGCATGCCACCGAAGCAGGCTATAAAATACGGGAGGTCGTGAATAAGCTACAACAGTGAACAGAAGATTCAGGGCTAGACGTCAATGAGTTAAAGACATTATCCAGCATCTTCTCACTCATGCTTGGAGACAGTACCCTACCACAGATCGGCACACTCACCTTTTTCGGCTTTTTGGCATCAATCTAGATTACCTCCTGAAATGAAAGCCCTCTATTGAGTTGGTGGAGGTGAGGGCCATCAGAAAGTTTGGTGTTATGAGGAAACATACTTGGTGCAATGAAAATTACTCCTATATCCATGAAACGGAAAAGACGGCCAGCATCCAACCGACGGAAACCTGAAGGGAGAAAAAATGGATGAAAATTTCAAGCAACTCATGGATCACCCTCTCAAAATGAAGTTGCAGGCTCTAACAAAGAGCTGACTGAAGCAACAGGGCAAGACCAGCGGAAGAAATTCCAGGAGAATGTAGGTGTTGTCCAAATAATCCAGATCACTGTGAGATTCTGACACACCAGGTGTGGTCTCCAGAGCCACTCAGTGTCGGAATAAGGAGTAGCGCTCCTGCACTTGCTGGAAAACAAGAACAGACTGATGCCACACCCAAAGCCCTGGCACAGCAAAAAATCTACCAGAGCCATAAGAGACAGTGGTGTATTCAGCCAACACACAGGAATACTTTCTGAAACCATCTCTATACGCAGTGGGTCCCTCTGTTCCAACCTCAAAGTGGAAATAATTGCCCTCCATGTAGCAGCTGACCACCTGAGGGGTGATCCTGGATGCCCTCCTATATTGAATGTCAAGGTGACTGATTAGCAGTACAGGCGATGGGTTGTGAATATAAAATATACCGTATATACTCTTTAGTCTATTGCCAATTTGCATCTCATCACTTTCAATTGGTAAACGTCAGCTTTCAGGGGTTAAGTTTGGCAAAGATGATCGCTCATGGAATTGACATTAATTTTGTGAAATTCCATGCATCAATGATGAGAATTGGCAACATATCATGCTTCAGTGTTCAGAAGTGGTAACAAATCATGTTTCTGGGTATAAATATAATTTTCAGCACTAAAAATTTGAAAATTATTTTCTTTCAGGGCTTAGAATTGAGAACAGATCAACTTTCCTCACAAACAAATTGGTAAATGTTATCTTTCAGGGGTTAAGTTTGGCAAAAGGTCATCTCTCATAGCATGACATTTGTGAAATTCTATGCATCAATGAACAGAATTAACAACATATCATCATCCAGTGTTCAAAAGTGGTAACAAATCATGTTTCTGGTCAGAAATATTTTTTTTTCAGCACTAAGAATTTGTAAATTATTGTTTCAGAATTGACAACAAAATCAACTTTCCTCACTCACAATTGGTAAATATTATCTTTCAGGTGTTAGTCTTGGCAGAAGGGCATCTATCATGGCATGCCATTTGTGAAATTCAATGCATCAATGATCAGGATTGGCAATACATCATCCTTCAGTGTTCAGAAGTAGTGACAAATCATGTTTCTGGGTATAAATATTATTTTTTAGCATTAAGAATTGGTAAATTATTGTCTTTCAGTACTTAGAATTGACAACAGATCAGCTTTCTTCACTCACAATTGGCAAATGTCAACCTTCAGGGGTTAGGTTTGGCAAAAAGGTCATCCATCTCTCACTTGTGAAATTATATGCATCACTGATCAAGATTGCCAACATATCATCATTCAATGTTCAGAAGTGGTAACAAATCATGTTTCTGGGCCGAAATATTTTTTTCAGCACTAAGAATTGGTTTCAGGGCTTAGAATTGACAACAAAATCAACTTTCCTCGCTCACAATTGGTAAACATTATCTTTTAGTGGTTAGGTTTGGCAAAAGGTCATCTCTCATTGCATGACATTTGTGAAATTCCATGCATCAACGATCAGAATTGTCAACATATCATCCTTCGGTGTTCAGAAGTGGTAACAAATCGGGATTCAGGGTAGAAACATCATTTTTCAGCAATAAGAATTGGTAAATTATTGTCTTTCACTGCTTAGAATTGACAACAGATACCACTCCAGGTGCATCACATTTAAGTGAAAGTGTATCAGGGTATGCAAACACACATTAAATACTGTTGTGGATCAAATTTGATTTGATTGATATGCCATCTAATGTTTGATTATGTTGTTCTCTGTGATCGTAGACGTGCTGCACTAGTTCATGACAAGGGGTCCATCATCGCTTAATCAAATAATAGCAATGGACATTATAATATGTAGAGTGCAGCACTGAGACAGTGGCGGTGATGGTGTTTGTTTTTATGGCTTTCGCACCAGCTAAAGACTGGTTAAGCCAGATATAAAATGTATTGCTCAAGATGTCATCTGAAACTGAATCTGAATAACATACTGCGTTGGACCACAATGTGTATAATAACGCAGGGAGCGAGCGCGCTTAGTTGGCCTCCTCAGATAATTGAAAATAGATTTAATTCAGGCACACACATGTACGCGCCAAGTTGCCTACATTTATTTGAAAAATGTATGTCTTGGTATATGTAAATACATTGCATTCAGGCAAAAATGAGGGTTGTATGTATTAATGAATAATATACCAAAAGTGTGTGGATTATCACCTACCACACCAAGCTAAGTTTATGCCAGCATAGATTGCTATATTATAACATAATTTGATAACTTGATCATGATACTCATACTAACGGCAGAATATCAGAAGAGGAAAACGACATGAGGAAATGACAGAAATCTTAGCTCAGTATAGCATTTTAAAATATTAAAAATATTTGTTTGCGATTTTCCTAGACTAGATAGACGGGATCTACACTACAACTACCAAGTAAGAGGAAAATTCCAAATCCGGTATCACGGCAGATATTTGAGTAACTGCTGTACAAATGAACGTTCATAAAGCATAGAGTTGCACCTAACATAACACTAAATAAGCGTGCCAGTTTAAAAATAGGATATAGGGGAGCATAAAGGAAGAGTTAGCAAATTTAAATTCTGAGCTGACGACGGTAAGGGCAACGTGTGCGCTAATTAAATCAGTAATAAACGCGACGCAAAAAAGTGCTGGTTATAACAAATAAAATTATATATTTCCCACCGGCCTAATTGGCTAGATTTTTTCTGGGTAATATCCCATTTCTTCTTCGCCATAAATCTATGGACAGAAATTCTGTTGCGATTTTGCCGAGGTGCACCTACACTTTTTCTTAGATTGAATGGACTATATGAGATATACTCAATGATTGCACAGGTATGCTGCTAATGTGCAGCTCCACGCGAAAGTGCACATCTATCATCTATGATCAAAATTTAAAATACACGCTGTCTTTCATGTATGGTATAAGTATTTGATCAAATATTTAATTTTAAAATATTAAAATTAATAAGAAATGTAATTGTATATCTATTCTCAGCAACATAAATCAATTTTTTATACCATCTACTGAAAGTTATTATCTTTAGTGTAATAACTGTTTAACAGATGTTTGACAAGAAGCATTTCTGTAACATAAATAAAGACAGGTATTTTATGAAGCGTATTAGCAAGATCAATCAATTAGTCAATCTAACAAACAAATAAACAAAAGAGCTGACAAAATTTGATCTTTATATTATTGTTTTCTTTATGTTTATCTTGCTGAAGTGCTGCATATGTCACTCCTCTACCGACATAGGCATATTTCTTCCCTTAGGTTCTTCATCTGACTCATCACAAAGCTCTAATTTCTCGTGACATGGTAATTTTACCAGGGTAGTGCGTGTGGGCCTATGCCATAACAGCCGTGTGGAGGTTTGTTTTCCTTGAGCAATGATGGCAACAGAGTGACATCTGTTACTCCTAACGGAGTGACACGTGATTTATGCTATAGCTCGGCAAGTAAATGTTAACACCACATTTATACTCGAAGGGATAAGTATGCCAATATATCATTTCGCAAGGAATGTAGCAAAAAAAACCCCAACAGCAGCTAAAAAATAATTCCGGTTTGCGAATCACGCGCAGTAACGTTATACTTAACACGCCCATAACGTACTGATGTGAGATAATTCACCTTTCCAGAGTGTCCGTCTAACATCTGCCGGCATATGACGTCATAATCAGCTAAGCGGCGTGTAGGATGACGTCATAATCATTACGTCATAAATGATTCTATATGGCCTGTCTTTAACTCTTAATAGTCTGACACGTTGTACGAATTGTATGTCTCTACTATTTAATAAAGATGCTGTTGAATATTTTGAAACCAATTTGACTGGACGCTGTTGCATCAATCTATCCCTGAACTTCCTGACTATCAATTTCCAGAAGGCTATACAGGTAAGCTGTTGTGCTTATGGCAGCAACAGCGCCCAGTCAAATTAGTTCCAAAATATCCAATAGCTTACCTGTATAGTTTTCTGGAAATCGATGGTCATGGAGTTCAGAGATCGATCCCAACACAAGCGAGGTGTAGGTGGAGCTTAGCTAAAGATGAGCGGGGCATGGCTAAAAATGGAAAGGTCCATTATTCTGATACATGGGTATTATACAGAAGCAGTGCTGAACTTAGGACGCGGGGTGGGGTGGGTGGGGTGTGTGTGTGTCAAAACAAAGCTATGCAAAGGTTATGAAATTCATACCCGGGTCCCTCATAACAATCGCGAGAAAGCTAGAGACCAATTTAAACCATTATACCATTGGGGCTCCTGAGGTCGGATGGCTGTAGAATTTGGCCACATTAGTCTTATAGGTGTGGTACATATACATGTAACTTGAAGCTACTCAGAGTCCCAAAAACTAAGACAATTTGTTCTGTCAACTTCAGGGGCCCCTGAACATCTGAGGGGTGGTAGTAGGGATGGGGATGGGGGGGGGGGGGGTGGTGGTGTGCCTCTGCAAATGCACTTGTTGCGCTGTCATATGTTCAGCTCTGCACAGAAGGTTATTAAATGACATCTTAATAATAGTATACTGTATATTGCTATTAACATGGCATCTAAGGATACCTAGTAACATATGGTAGTGTAGCTTCCAGGGGTACGCGCTGCTCCGTATTCTCATCTTCCATGTCTGATTGGTACCCATGCGGTATGTCAGCACGATGCTGCTGGTTAGCTGGACTCGGGGATTGTGAAGAATTATCACGCATATCTGATGTCCATAAAGACAGAAACATGTGTTTGGTTGCGGCGTATGCTGTGCTGTATTACTTGTGGCTGTCCGTGTGGTGTTTTGTGCGGCTGCCGTTGGTGACAGGGTTGTTAGAAGATTGGTTAAAGGCGCGATTTGCTTTGTAATTTCTCCTAAGCATTCATGTGTGTTCTGGCGATGGCCGTTATTGTGCTGGTTTCCCCGTTCTGGGGCGTTATTATGACCTCCCCGATGGGACTGGCCACGACCTCTGCCTCGTTGTGCATGATTGCGATTTTGGGTTATGCCTCTTGATGCTGGTTAGCCTCAATTGATGTAGCTGAGACTGGTGCGGTGTCCGTGGGGATTAATATGTTGGTGTCATTCACTTCATTTATGTGATGGTTTTGATGCCTCGCATTCTTTTCACTCTCAAGGAAATTTTCTATGCGTACAGCAGTTGCCGTTACAGTTTGCCAGCTGCCGTGTTCTAACAAAAAGAGTTTCTCTTTAAGGGCTGGTTCACCGCTTAAAGCATCTATGAAAGTGTCCAGCTGTAAAAAAAATCAGCGAATCCTTCGTGATTTGAGCTGGCATATGCCCTGGTGACTATACGCATGAAGTGGCTCGATAGCTCAAGGAGAGTTTCAGCAGCCCGTCGCCGCAGATTTTTCAGCTGCAGACGGCTGGTCTCTCCAAGAGCCGTGTCACCAAACCTTTCGGATAGGGCATTGTCAAGGGTTGTGTAGGTGGGTGTTACATACGACCCTAAATCTGCCAAGACCTGTAGTGCCTTGCCTGACTGTCTAGCGGCCAGATACTCTCGCAATTGCTGATCAATCCATCTGTTTGTTCTGCTAATAATTTCAAACTAGCAGTTATAGTTGGCCCAGTCACCTCTCCACTAAATTCCGGCAGATGAATGACTCGGCTGCTCCCATGATATGGAGTGATTGGTGCAAATCCAAGTGGTGGTGTGGGAGGAATTGGAGTAAACTCTGAAGGAGGTAGCGGATTACGTCAATGCTGATGTTGTTGTGGATGCGGTTGTGTGTAGAGCCTATCATGCTGCAAGTCCTGGTGATGCTGCGATGGAGGTGGAGGAAGTGAAAGGGTTTCACGCTGCAGGGATTCATGACGATAACATTGTTTCAAATTATAAGTGGGTACTGCTGACTACACAGGCTTCTGTACAGGTACAGGGCGATGAATTTGTTCCGGTGGTACAGGTGCATCACTCATATGCCTAGGCAGATCTGAGTGGCATTGTGTAGGTCGTCCTTCATAAGGCAGTGGTTCAGGGGGGAAACGCGGATGATAGGTGGTTTGTGTATGTGTATGTCTTCTAGTGGCTCTTGGTTGTTGGGGCTCTGTGCTCAATTACTCATACCGCGGTGTTTGTGTTGTATGCCGCTGCAGAGGTGAGGATGTTCGTAATGGGGGAGAGCCCCACATTGGATGCCACTTGTAACTTCCTGGGGTATACGCTGCTCCGTATTCTCATCTTCCATGTCTGATTCGTACCTGTGCGGTATGTCAGCCCGATGCTGCTGGTTAGCTGGCTTCGGAGATTATGAACAGTTACCATGTATCTCTGGTGTCCACAGAGACTGACCTCTAGAGTTGGTGGAACGAACACGTTCCAGTTGGGCCGTGCACTCATTGCCACAGAAGTTGTACATTACCATATCATCGCGGCTGTGTGTGCTACCTGTGTGTCGATTCATTCCATTCATTTTGATGTGCACGGATCAGGGAGTTGAAACTGATCTTACGAAAATGTCTTAAAGCTGCTAAACAATCGTACTCATTTGCTGCTAATGTATATAGGTATATAGAAACGAAATTGTGCTGTTTGCTCCGTATCTCGCCAGAGGTACCTAACCGATCTTTAATTGGTATATTTTGAAAGGTATCCCTGCAAGGAAGGGTCTTTACGCGGCTACTGGCTGGTTTAATATGAACTATATATGCCTCAGGCGGGTCAATAATTGTTGCTTGCGAGAGGAAAGTGCCTCGCTTGGGCCTCCATCACAGGAAAATGCCTACAATGCTGAGGTGGAGGAGATGCAGCAAAAAGCCGCTCTCCCATTCAAACAATACTAAAGGTGAGAAAATGAATCAACCTAGTGTAATTATGTGCATGAGGGATGTACGCTGGTTTACATGAATATGGTGATGCTGATTTCCAAGGAATTCAATGCTGCCACCTTATGTGAGTTAAAATACTAAGTTGGTGGTTGCCACTTTATTTCTGCGGGCCTTCTTGAGGGGTTAGACTATCATTTAGTTTTTAAGCCTGAACGTTCATGATTTAGGCTGCAAGTGGCTTAGTAGCTACTTAACTTTGTAACGGGTTGCCTGCCTGGTGGATGACCCCTGGCAGCCACGTCTCATGGCACATATCCACTGGGACACTCCCACAGGCCCGTGGCACATACATATCATCTGGTGATAGTTTCAGAACCAATGAGCAATCCTCCGCATACCACAGCACAACCACAAATAACAAGACAAGGAAGGCAAGTCACATTACAAAAGCATTAGAAAGCACTATCTATTTACGGTGGGGAGAAAGAAACAGATAACCAACTGTGGTGACCTTCCTGTGAAGGCGTGGAGGGCTCGTAGGCCGCACCCAGTCACCGTTGAGTTAGAAGGTGATTTGTGTCCTTGTCCATCACTTAGCATTTCGAGAGCGAACCGTGTGAGATCCGCCCCCTGGAGTTAACCTTTACCTAGTTTAGGATTAAGGAAAGTTGTCCAAAAGAATTTACTGCTGGCCGTACTACAATAACTATATTCCTACTTTGGCAAAAAGGCTTAGCTGGTGTAGTGTAGATTGACCGGATGGTATGGACCGTTCCAGCTTAGCTGGGTATGGGATGACTGTTCCGGGTACTTTCTGAGCACGCCCCCTTAGCAGGATAGTGCGCATGTATAAAGAAAGCCATATGGTAGATGTTCTAAAAATGACTAAGTCCGTGAGATCGCGAAACATGCTTCGTTGCCCCAAGAACCAATGCTAACCAGCTCGTCTGTGCACCGTGCACATGCGGTGCCGCGGAGCATAATGTTTGGATGGGCCGTCGTGTACCCACCCGAGAGGCTACACTAACAAGTATCCAAGGATACAGGGGGAAGTGCATGAGTCATCGACACCTTGATTGTGACCGTTAAGCAACCCAAATAGTTTCTTACATCAACTCTAACTAATGCGGCAGAGGGATAACCAGGCAATTAATAAGCCAGGTGGTCGGAGAAGCATAGGAAGAGACAGCTACTCTTGTATTAGATTTAGAAAGCCTCAAAGTGAGTGGCCGATTATTAAAACTGTCCGTGCACCTGGGTGAAAGAGGCTTTACATTAAACAGTCTACTTCAGGTGAGTAGTTGTCCCTAGCTACTTTTAGCCTATCCTATTGAGCTATCATAGTTACGCTTAGTGGCCTCATATCGTGTTCACCAAGTGAGCACGAGCAGCGACCTTAGTGAAAAATTGTTGTTGTGGGGAGGAACAAGGTGGTGTGCTTGTTGATGATGCATAGTGTAACTTGAGCGAAATGCAGTCCAAGTATTTTTGAAGAATAATAACTAACTACAAAACGTAGACGGCTTCTGCCGCATTACAGTTCTAAACAATATAATAAAAACGACGAGGTCACAACCAACCTTACCTGTTAGCCATCAGCACTTGATAAATGAAAACAAATATATACAGGTAAAATAGTAGTGGAGGTCACAACCGACCTTATTGTACCTTTTAGTCATCGGTATGCAAGAAAATGAAAGTAATTAGATATATTCTATGGTGCACCTATTAGTCATCAGTGCAATGTTCATAAACGTCACATGTTGTTGATACGTCGCATAAGTGCGGCGCGGGATGGCTCAATTCTGTAGTTGCTGCTTGTCGGATTGCCGCAGGCTGTTTAACTGATGCAGCTCATACTCAGGAACGGTGAAGAATAAGTCACAAGTGTGTGGTGATAATAATGCAGGGTTCATTATTTGTGGCACAAGATGATACACGTCGCTTACCTCTTAGCGGCGAGTAAGGCAATGCCCTATTCCGGACTGCAGTCTAAAACATTAAAACTGAGGCACTAGCTACGTGCATCGTTCGTCCACCACTATTTCGAAGTGGTACAGCAGATCTGGCAAGATATCAGCGAACACCACTGGTTAGGATGGTAACTTGCGGCCAAAGGGCCACGCAGTAGAGACGGTCCCTCTGAAGTTGTTGGTAGTGGGAGACCTTTCTTTGAATTTAGATTATTACCCCTGGTGATATCTCCAGGAGTATATAAAAACTAGATGCAGCATGGAACGTGGTCCCCAGAGATTCGAACTCAAAACCGAATTGCACTGTTTGGGGTTAGCAAGGCTAGTTCACCGTAGCTATACAGTAACCAGTATTCCACGTCTTGTCTCTGGCAGAACCATGACGCCCACCTGTCTCTCGATCGAAAATTAAGAGCTCCTTTTATACTAAATGGCGACGTCACACCAGCGCGACTCGACCAATCAGCATGCGCGTTATATAGGAGGTACGGGAGCTGACAACGTGATAGCTAGCCTCCACCCCACCAACACGTGCGCTATGGCGATGTCTCTTTTAGTCGGAGCTTCAAAATAATGCCTGAATATTCTCTGAAATCCTCGACAGTTCTGAATAGATTTCAGATCTGTAGAATGTATTAAATTCCTCGTTCAATTCTGGTATTAATTCGTACCAGGAAAAGCGAGGATGGACCTGCTTTAACGAATTATGGTTACATGCAATGTATATACATACGATGCCATACGATGCCATTCTCCACACGCTAGCGCGCGTATGTAGGCTATCTCTCATGGCCGTGCATGCGCAACGGGCCATCTCACCGGCTATACGGAGCCTCTACTATATAGCCATACGCGCTTGTCAAGGCTACTAGGTGGGGGGGGGGGAGTTTGGAGCATCCCAAATCAGGCCATTCCGTACCCAGATAGACTGGGTCGGTTCGTACCCGACAGGGCGATCAGCGCTACAGCAGGGTCGCTGCCACACATCTTCACCATCGACACTAGGGCTGTGTTCACACTGGAGAGTTAATACGGAGTAACGCCATACTCCACTCTCTATAGGGCGAACACGACCTTAGCCTACATAGTCGGCTGATTTGGATTACCATATGACCAGGAAAGCCAAGACAGCTCATACTCACCCCCAGCTGTGAATAGTTAACATTGTTGATGGTCTTAGGATAATCTATGAATCACATCCGGTATCATTATGGTGTATTGCGCTTCTTGTATTTCTTTATGACATGTTGACAATATGCATGCTCCTAGGTAAGTCCGGCTTTCCTTTCAATTGATATGGCTGGTCAGTTCATTAATATCCTTCTGATACTTTCCCATTTCACATTTAGGATAAGATTTGATGGATAGGCGGAACTGTCAATTAAAGATGCAACATACCATATGCATTCAAATCACGGTCAAAGGGCTACTACTGGTGGTAGTGGTGATGGTGGTGGTGGTCCTGGTGGATGGGCTGGTGGGGTGGTGTGGGTGTTGGGGTGCGTGTGTGGAGGGTGGTGCTTGTGGTGGTGGTGTTGGTGTTGGTGGTGGTGATGGTGATGGTGATGGTGGTGTTGGTAGTAGTAGTAGTAGTAGTAGTAGTAGTAGTAGTAGTAGTAGTAGTAGTAGTAGTAGTAGTAGTAGTAGTAGTAGTAGTAGTAGTGGTGGTGGTGGTGTGGGTGCGCTTGTGGTGGTGGTGTTGGTGGTGGTGGTGGTGGTGGTGGTGGTGGTGGTGGTGGTGGTGGTGGTGGTGGTGGTGGTGGTGGTGATGACGGTGATGGTGGTGGTGATGATGATGATGGGGTGGTGGTGGTGGTGGTGGTTTTCACCAGTGGTGTAGTCTCCAAGTTTGAGCATCCGGAGCGCTGGGTAGCAGCAGGAGTGCGGGGAGGGGGTGACAATAGTATTTCTATAGGGCAGGTGTCTGAGCAGGCGGAGCGAAGCTCAGGCGTGCTCCGGTCCCACTACACCACTTCTTGGTGGAAAGTTGCAAATCAAATGGAATACGTGCCTTAGATGCAAATTTAGATGCTGATTTAGAATAGCAAAGCCTAGAGTCGACTATGGCACCACTGGGATTATACATACCATTGATGATTACACTGTCATGTTAGTGCTGATTTGCCACAATGCAAAGCTCCGAATACGGGCTTTTTGTTTTCAGAGAAATCATCAGCTATTTAATCAGTTTCGAACATTATCTTCTTAAGATAGGTACTCGGTGAGCAAGGTTGTCGTCGTCTAGCTTTCACACATTGAAGATTTTGGAATCTTCGGTGAAACTAACTTCTTACTAACTTGGTTGGTGGTCCCGCTTCGGCACCGGTAGCAAAGATGGAGTGTTGCTGCGACAACACGCTAGCTGATGTCGAAGAAGGAGATAGGCAGTCTGGCTCGCCTCGTCTGACAGACGGTGGGTGACGATATTTAAGGTTGACTGCTGGGCCTATCTGACGTTACTCAGGTAAGGACTGGAGGTTTCCTCCAGCTCAGGACTAGGTTCTAATCTACTAAATTTACTCAAGACTGACTTACATATACGTAAGTTTAAACTTTTATTTACAATATACAATGTTTTCAATCAAGGAGCAAAAGTAGCTCATAAATTCACACTTGGTACAATCGTGTACAATACTAATCATCGAGTAATCTAATTCTAAGTAAACCAGAGCTTCGTTATGCTAATGCAATAGCTCACAGTGCTGAACGTCGGCGTGATGTTCAGGATTCACAGTGGTGAATTGAATAAGTTCTAAGTCCAAAATTCTGACTTATATACAATTTAACTTGGCACTCTATCCAAGTTCTATATCTATCATAAAAATTAGATTCTTCCTGAATCCATTAAATGACGCTTCTAGGTATGCTATAAGCACAGCTTGATTGGCCCGGACCACCAGTCCACCAATCAACTTCTGCTTATCTCTTCCTAGAGGTTTCTATCTACTAAACGTTGGTGTTTCTGACCAATCAACGATCCTTTCATTTCGTTGTTGGATGTAAAACCTATTCTATTTAATTCTCTGCTACAGAGTTTGATCGACACTCATTGATCATGATGTCATCCTGACCAATCAAACTCTGTGCAACTCTTCTATGGAGATTATATCTCACATAGACAAAGCAGTGGTAGCTGGTTCTGATTTGATGCGATCTGTCAGCTAACTAACAACATTACGGAATGTGTTGTTGTTGCATGCCATTGTATGAGTGACATATAGTTGATATACAAATTTCGATTATGTTATTAATTCCTACAGGACGCTACAATGTCCATGTCCTGTCCATTGCCTATTGATGGATAAGCCTGTAGGATGCTAGAGTTAATAGGCACATGAGCTGTATGATCTCATTGCCAGCCGATGTTGTTCTATTCTCATGTGAGAATCTAGAATGCCTACGTCATCAACTAAGTCCCTGTGTCACGTCCGACTCCAGTGATTCTTATACCTTGATTATTTTCCAAACTATCGATCCAACCGACTGCTGAATATCATAAAAGTGTATGCCGACTGAACAGCAACAACTTTCATCTAAACTATTTCCAGATACACATCAACTCAGAACCGTGGGACTCATTCCAATCAATTCGACTATTTCAATTTGATGATAAAACTTTATCCATCCATCCTGAGTGTGCTATATTCACACACCATCTATTTAATAGAAACTGCGTATCATCCGCACTAGCTCATGTAATAATAATAAACTAAATATTGAAATATAAAAGTCAACCGGTCCATTAGCTCACCTGGTATTTTCAAATCAAAAATTTCTCTTAGGACTTACTCATAAATTTAAGACATCTAGCGGGGTCATGACTTCCCACAAGACAATCCCATATCTACAACATGTGCAATTTGTGGGGGGTGATAACGCCTCAAGACTATTTGGACATGTGATTCACTTATGGAGGCATAATCCGCTAAATCTTTCTGGAAACACGCATAGGATGAATTCCATGCAAATGCAGACATATAACTCCAAATACAAAGCCATGAGGGGACGTCATTGCATAAATCTGCTAAGCGTGATATGAAGAGACCTCAGGAAAGCAGGACTCGGTACACTCACGTCAAGAACGGGCCTGAGTAAGCTAAGGATTTCGGCTGAGGACAGGACGCAGTGGACAAAGGCGAAGAAGGACTGATTGCAGCTGTAGGATGTTTCTACTACCACAGCCGCAGAATACAGTAATCATACATACAAGGATGTTATGACGTCATAATTTACACTTTTGTCATCTACTATAACGGGCAACACTCATAGTAGGCCTATGAATAAAATTTGGAGGATATTGTTTATTAAATAGTAAAGACATACACTTCGTGCAACAATGTTTAGCCCGTCATCAATTAAGCACTCGCGACGAACTTCTACGTCATTCATATTGTCATCGATTTTGACGTCATTCTACACGTCACGTATATGTTTATGACGTCATATGATGGATGGATAAACTGGAAAGGTCCATTCCGTCTGCAGGCAAATATTACACAGTGCACGATCTCGTGATCTAAATCAGGAACTGGTATTGCTGAAAGCGCTTGCAACATCCTACAGCAACAATGTCCTCGATTTGAACAGCAGTTAGACTATCGCATAAAGGGATCGTGATTAATAAGAACTGTCAAGAAAGCGATGGGTTTTCTCGCGGCATCCAGAAATCTGCGTTATATCCACATGCTATGATTTCAATTTGTATTACGGTAGGCCTACTAGATTAGCAGATCTGCTTGGATGTTTTCATTCCATCATGATTTTTATCTAGTACAAAGGAGGGCAATAGTGACATGTTGCGAATAGACACAGCGAGAAGCTGCACTCTGACTAACTATCTAATTAATATTGCATGAGATAAACATGTATTTTTCTAATACTTAGTATCGAAAATTAGAATTCCCACGCTAGCAGGCAAAAACAGCTTTCTTTAAACAAGAGATGTTCAAAAAGACACGCTGAATGAATGGTGGGTAGGTAAATATATATAAGAGATACGCATCAATTTGTCTAGCTAAGTTCGGACATAATAACTCAGGAATTCTAGGTGATAATATGATCTATATAGATATTTGTTATTCCATTATATTAATCCGAAAAAATCGGATAACTTCTGCCATGTTGAAGGAAATAGTTTCAATGTCTCTCATAACCTATATCGCATTTGGTATGATTCCGAGTTCACACTATCTAGAGTTAATCCAGAGTAACGCGACACTTCAGTAAGGAACTTTAGTGTGAACACGACCTAAGGCAACTTGCGGCTAATACCAGCTGGTTTATAGTTTGGTCTGTTAGTTAGTTAGTTAGTTAGTTAGTTAGTTAGTTAGTTAGTTAGTTAGTTAGTTAGTTAGTTAGTTAGTTAGTTAGTTAGTTAGTCTGTCTGTCTGTCTGTCTGTCTCCCAAATATGTTATACACTTAATAAAGACACGTATGTCGCAGCTAAATCTCTTTTGTAGATATGCACGTGTTTGCTTTACGGATTTATAATCCGATAAACCACTACGCCATTTATGTAATTTTAGACATGGTTAAAGCTTGTGTAGGCCTATTCTCTGATAAATCGTTCTTGACGTAGCGTGTTAGTACGTACGGAGTGCCGTTTAACTGAACGCCATTGCTTTCAGAGCTATCAACGAATTTCTTCAAACTGTCTAGGGTACTCAACATGTTATATAGATAACATTCTTGGAAAAAAAGATTATGTGAATACATAAATAAAATCATAGGACAAGGCTTTCAAAAACAGTGTCCAAATTTCTGAACGTTGTCTCATAAGCGTCAATAAGAATGAAATACCTTCGTTGCTTAAAAGATTGCCAGAATGAAACAATACCCTATTTGAATTTCGGGGATTGTTAATCTTAGTGCGAATCAAATGAATGCAATCTAGCTGGAGGTTGTTGTTAGCTACGGTTATTTGATGTTAACCCCTGATGTTTCAGCTTAATCTTATAATGGTTAAACCTGCACAATGGCACAGGTCTGCGGTGCTGTACCGTGATGTACACTTGCAGGCCAAGGGGAGACAATTTGTGAAAATTTATCACTGGAATGACTGGCTCGGTAACCGAGCCAGTCATTCCAGGGGTAACATTTCAAAAATGGTCTCTTCTTGGCCTACGCGTGTACACTGTCAAAGCAAACAGTTGGATTTTCTGGAATATTAACCATTTAATGAACAACACGTGTGGCAACATAAAGTAATTTTTGTAAACTTCTGTGGCAAATTTACGAGCATTGTCTTCTCTTAAATGGACATTTACTGAGTGAGAATCGCTATTTTCTTTGAGATATCTAGAGCTTTTACGGGTTAATTGATAGAGGCAGCATTTTGAGCGCTTTGAGGCGCTGTTGACACACGAGGGGTTAAAATATACCATCCGTTATATGGCTACTTCATATATTTAACGTTCTTTATAGATATTGTCTTAAGCATTGCTCTTGGTAGTTCCAAAATAACTCACCCTAAGGAAATATACTTTACTATGTTGCTTATTAGCTTCGTTAAAAGTAGACCAAACAAACAATTAGGATTATATTACTTATTAATAATAACGCTGTAATATCGATGGGCGAGTTTACGCTTTTACCTGTGTATGACCTAGAGGTACTAGAATAGCGATACTTGGTCTAGAAATATATCTCGTGGGTAGTGAGTGATCATGGACGTGGTAACACCACACACCCACACCTGCCACCTAACTGGGGGATAAAGAGAATTCAATCTTCAAAGGACATTGGGCCTACCCTATTCATATATACAGACAATTATTAATTGGGTATGAAAAGCGGACAACAATTTGCGGATATCACCTGTCGGTTTTTGTATCATCTTAGCCCCGACATCACGAGCTTGATGCAGACATTCGAATCAAACCGGTCCCCGCACAGGCTCACGCGATATCAACATTTACGGGATGTCCGTAAAGCCATGTTCATATATATATATCCCGTAAATGTTGATTTACATGAGCTAGTGCATGGACAGGTTTGATTCGACTGTCTGCATCAAGCTAGTGATGCTGGGGATAAGATGATACAAAAGGCACCATTTTGAAAACTACATACCCTAATCATGGCGATGGGATTGTAGCTGGGTTACATACTCTAGGTTACTTACCCATGCAAACACACACACGTTTGCGGCTTTCACGCTCTTTGTCCTAATGGCTGCGTTCTTTTTTCATAACTAGTCCTCGCTATGCTATTTGTCGTTGTTTGAACATGGAAAAACCCCCACACAAAAACACACACAAAAAAAACCCCATGAACCATATAGAGTTATTTACATAGTAGCACTCGCAGTCTCTCATCTATTAACTCTTCTTGTTTCAGCGCAATCTTATAATGGTTAAACCTGCAAAATGACACCTGCAGTGCTCTTGGGTGATGTGAATTTGCAGGCCAAGGGAAGACAATTTTTGAAAATTTTTCACTCGGATGACTGGCTCGGTAACCAATCCACTCATTCCAGTGGTCAAATTTAAAAAATAGTCTTCTCTTGGCCTGCGCATGTACACTGTCAAGGCAAAAAGTAGGATTTTCTTGAATATTAACCATTTAATGATCAAGCTGAACAACACGTGTGACAACAGAAAGTTATTTTTGTAAATTCACACACATTGTCTTCTCTAAATGGACATATACTGAGTGAGAATTGCTTACAATTTTCTTTAAGATATCTAGAGCTTTAAAGGGTTAATTAATATAGGTTGCATTTTGAGCGTGTTGAGGCGCTGTTGACACGAGAGGCGTTAAGTAGTAAGAAGAGTCTATACTCTGCTGTATAAATACCAATTATATAAGATGAACAATGGCTTCCAGGACAGCCTCGCACCAGGTAGAAGATTTGTCTAGATATAAAAAGCACGCTTCGAAACATGATTCAATGTGACGAACTTATGTGACTTTGACATAGTTTCACACATAACGGTACTTTAACATCCGGATCTAATGACGCACAATTATTCACGAAACTCTCTAAAACTCAATAACGTTATGTTCAAATATCCTCCACCCCACACCCATTTGAATCCTGGCCATACATCTTCTGCTATCACATCTTTTTGTTCTTTAACGACAAAGTAGCTACGGTGGCTGAGCCGACAATGGATATATATATGTGAAATGATATCACCAAATTTAATGCATAGTAGGACAGAAGCCACTTTGTCTTAACTTGACATGACCGGTCCAGTCATTGTATTAATTCACCTTTCCAGAGTATCCATCTATCAATTTGACGTAATATGACGTCATAATCAGCTATGTGCAGTGTATGATGACATCATAATCATTAATTCATAAATGATTCTATATGGGCCCGTCTTTAACTCTTAATAATCCAACACGTTATACGAATTGTATGTCTCTACCATGGAATAAACATGCTGTTGAATATTTTGAAACTAATTTGACTGGACGCTGTTGCTGCCCAGTCAAATTAGTTCCAAAATATTCAATAGGTTACCTATATAGTTTTCTGTAAATTGATAGAGAGTTCAGAGATTGATCGATCCAAACACGAGCGAGGTGTGGGTGGAACCTAGTTAGAGATGGGCGGGGCATGGCTAAAACTGGAAAGGCTCATTCTGTACAAACAACATATTCTTTTTATGGTCTCAGTTGAATTCATCTGAGTTAACTGATCGATGAACGCATTTTTGTCAGAAGAATGGTATCATCCAGCACCACAATCGCCTCTGATTATCTAGCTATATGGTAAACGTTTGAGTCGCTCGATGTGTGGCGATTACCTTATTGCATCCAACCGAGACCGGTAATGATGTCCGATATTCCTATTCAGGACAGACTCAAAACACGTTCACATTGTGATTTACCAACATCATTGTTATTATCCATTTGTCTTGTAGTAGTAATAATAATGTTCTCGTCAGTTCTGTTCGAGGCACCTGCTAACAACAGCATTATTATATTAATTGTAACAAAACAGCGGAAGTACGAATTATGTCAATCTTTTCAACCCTATGCTTACCGGACAAGCGACAGTATGCAGAAATTAATTTGAGCAGAAACTGAGGTTGCCTGAAACTACAATCAATATGCTTCAAGACTTGCGGAAACAGCTCCAACAGCTCACTCAATCAGCTACTTTAACCTTTTCAACTCTTTTTTCTCATAATCCCAGTTTCAAGGTAACGATAAACGGGCGCTGGTTAGTATTCTGACACTAATTTGACAGGAATCTGTTGTTGCCTATGGTATCAAGAAGTTTCAGTTAAACTAGTTTCATATTACTTAACCAACTAATTGTTAACTCGTAAAGGTGTGTAGTGTTTATTGCCGTTCGGTGTTAAAGTGTTAATCAATGGCCACGTGTGAAGATCATGACATTCAGATTCAGATTAGATTATTTTATTTACACCCCCAGGCCACATAATGGCATATATGGGGAATATGAATTTACAGAAATTATAAATGTTATGGCGATCAGACATTATATATCAATTCATAATTACATATTTTGGTATTTATCTAGTTATATAACCACTGTTTGTGCTTTCGGTAGTAGCAGTAGTAGTAGTAGTAGTAGTAGTAGTAGTAGTAGTAGTAGTAGTAGTAGTAGTAGTAGTAGTAGTAGTAGTAGTAGTAGTGGTAGCAGTAGTAGTTGTAGTAGTAGTAGTAGTAGCAGCAGCAGCAGCAGCAGCAGCAATAGCAGTAGCAGTAGCAGCAGCAGCAGCAGTAGCAGCAGCAGCCGTAGTAGTAGTAGTAGTAGTAGTAGTAGTAGTAGTAGTAGTAGTAGTAGTAGTAGTAGTAGTAGTAGTAGTAGTAGTAGTAGTAGTAGTAGTAGTAGTAGTAGTAACTTAGAATTATTATGAAAATTACAGTTATTATTTACACGTACTTCATAATTAGTAATGACAGAATTATTACTGTTATTGTACCGCCATCTCAATAACAAAGTACTAAAATTATAGTGGTCATATTGTGGGGGTCATCAGGATTTAGATTATAATAAATATATAATAACTGATTATAAAAAATGTCAGATTGGTATTCTTAGAAATGGGTTATTGCTGTACATAAGGTAGTCATTTTTTAAACTAAAATACAGAACAACCTTATTTTCAACAATAGACAGTTATATTCATTCATATCTGTATATTGATATTTGATTGTTACTTGGTGACCAGAAGAATGAACGATAGACTATTTGCAGTGTAGATAAATGCGAATTCTTTAAGGCAGTCAAGTTTACGTGAAATATACACGGGGCAGTGTTGTTCACCAATACACTAAACAACAGGTTTTTTATTGTTTGCCATAATAATGATAATGGTTGAATTCGGGTTCGTTGTCGGGCTACTCGGACCACGCGGTTGCTTTGCCTATCTACGCATGCGCACAATTTTACTCTCGCTTGAAGCAGGAGTAATCGGGTCAAATTTGTACCACGTGATACGAATTTGAACCACGCGATACCGTTGTCCAATTATATTCTTGGTCGTTCGGATATGGTGTCGAGGTACCCCGCTTAGCCAGACAACATACCCGAACTTAGCCAATGACACGGGGAAACGCGAATTCTTGCATAAATACACGTGCATACACGACTGCATGTATACACAAACACACAACGCTCACACATAAGCGTGCACATGCTCAGACGTGAGCAAGCACTCGATTGACAAATTGACATTATACTACGAGTAGCGGCAGCGGTAGCAGCAGCAATAATATTAGCAGCAGCAGCAGCAGCAGCATCAACAACAGCAACATCAACGACGACGACGACGACGACGACGACGACGACGACGACGACGACGACTACTACTACTACTACTACTACTACTACTACTACTACTACTACTACTACTACTACTACTACTACTACTACTACTACTACTACTACTACTACTACTACCACCACCACCACCACCACCACCACTACTACTACTACTATTACTACTACTACTACTACCAACACCACCACCACTACTACTACTACCAACACCACCACCACTACTACTACTACTACTACTACTACTACTACTACTACTACTACTACTACTACTACTACTACTACTACTACTACAATATGCTCTCGAAATTTAAGATGGTCTATACACACGGACAACTAACTTAATGAACCGCAAGGGTTAAAAGCTGAAACCTAGCACATTAACTACATCCTGGTGACCACCATGCATCCGGGTTCCTGGATCATCGCTTTATCCACCCGTGTCTTAATGACTGCCTTCAAGGCTTAATTCAAACATGATTGATTGCAAACTGACACTCTTCGCATAACAAATTTCAACTTACAGCTATGTGTAAATATTAATGTCTATGCTAAAGAATGGTAAATCGTCAACAGCGTGGACTCGCGTCGTCACATCCCAATCAAGATCTTGGATGCTTATTTGACAGCACGCATTAATATTCATCTAATATATTGGAAAATTGATGCTCGTTAGCAAAATTGCAAAATAAAGTTTTTCAAGGTCTCGCGCTAGGCTAGCGCACTAATCCCTAAAATCCAGCATCTCAGTCTCTCAGCAACCACGCGTCCATGAATTATGGAGGTGGATGGTCGGTGGGTAGGGGAGTGGTTAGCGCAAGATCCAAGGACTCATGTGAGATGAAGCATGCAGATTGGCGTCTTTGCATGCAAATCTTTGAAGACTATATACCTTATATGAGAAATTTAAGGACAAGTTTCAGATTCAGTTTTCTTTATTTCACTCATGCCATTGTTGTAATGGCATATGAGGGCGGTTTATCATTGCGTGCCCGCTCCACGGGCATGCTTCTATTTATTGCTGTCTAGAATTGCCTATAGGCGCGGCCATTTCGCGCAGGGGTGTCTCGCCAGATCTCCATCGATACGAGATCTAGAGAATAATTCTCGGTGCGAAGACACAGCTCTATTTTTAGACTGCTGGATATCTTATAATTGTTATCTTCATGCGCGTGATTCATGGCGAGTTCTCTTATTTGTTCTGGTCCGACTGTAATAGAGTTTGCGCAGTGATGATCGCTTAATTATTTTAATAAACGGCCAACGGAACTCCAAATAACTACTCTAAATAAGTACTCTTCATTTGCTGGAGGACTGCGTACAAAACATGTTTATCATTCCTTCTGCAGATGAAAGTACTCAAGTACACGCCCATGTGCGGTGTCTCTTTAGCACTCTATCAAACTGACCACAAATGGCTTCTTGCGGCGATCGTGAGAAATGTCCATTTGCATTAGCTACTCGCCGGAGAACTTGTTTTGAAAGTTTACCACTGGAATGACTGGTTGAATAATCGGTCCTATAATTCCAGTAGTAAGCTGCAATAGAAAACCCACAATGGTCTCTTGGACGGCAATTAGACAAAGGACATTTTCTATGACAATGGATTCTTCTGATCTGTTTCTGCAGTATATGACGTCATACATATTTAGGTCAGATGTAGCTGGACGTCACAATCAACATGTGTAATGAATGACGTATCTAGCTCCACCAGGAACATTGAATAGCCAGTCAAGTATGCGAATTGCACGTCTTTACTATTTAATCAACATGCTGTTGAATATTTTGAAACTAATTTGACTAGACAGTGTTCGAATTGTATGTCTTTGATATTTATTCAACTGTGATTTTCTATTTGAATGGCTGTATTCGAGCTGTAGCTGAAGGATATGACGTCATAATCAATTACATCAAATACAGGCTGACGTCACAACCCAAAATGTGTAAATGAATGGCGTATCGAGCTCAGTCATGAACATTGAATAGTCCGGCAGGTGTACGAATTGTATGTATACTGTTTAATCAACATCGTGTTGGATATTTTGAAACTAATTTGACCTGGTATTGTTGCGGCCAGAGGCAGCAAACCTTTAAAAGCACCCAGTCAAATTAGTTTCAAAATAGTCATCAGCTTACCTGTATAGTTACCGTGAAATTGGAAATCTGGGAATTCATTATTCAGCGTATATATACATCGATTTCAACACGCAAAAAAGGGGTGGAGCTTAGCTAGAAATAGGTGTGGCATACCTAGAAATGGATCTCTCTCTATTGAAATTGTCATGAGCAAATTGAGCATTACATGGCTAATACCACTTGGTAATGCGTGGCCCACACAATAGGCACCACTTGTATTAGGAGACCACCCATATTTATAGGTCACATATTTTAACAAGGCAATTTCATAGATTGTTGCCCTGAATACAATATACTCGTCCTCTGACGGAGGGAGGATAATTAATACCACTTGCTAATGGGCATTTTCATGTTGTCTATCGATCATATTACGTCATATGATGTCATAATCAACGACGTGACGTATAGGATGACGTCATAATCGTGACGTCATGACTGACTCGATTTAGTCCGTCTTAAATACTTAATAGTCCGACACGTTGTACGAATTGTATGTCTTTGCTATTTACAAAACATGTTAGTGAATATTTTGAAACTAATTTGACTGGGCGATGTTACTGCCACAAGCAGCATCAACACCCAGTCAAATTGGTTTCAAAATAGTCAACACCTTACCTGTATAGTTTTCTGGAAATTGATAGTCAAGAAGCTCAGAGATCCATCGATACCAACACGAGCGCGGTATTAATGTATTAATAAACCATCCGGATTCAGTGACCGATTGACTAACGTTAGGCCTATGGAAGTCATTTCGAGCAACCGCCACCAAGATATGACTTACCTGGGCACAATTATGTGTTTTTCTAACAAAATCCTTTAGACTGTTCAACACCGAAATTTCAATATCTCAGATAAAGACAACTATACGAATTTATTTTTAATACTTTGACTGGTAGCCCACCCCACCCTACCCACCTACTTGTTGCTATCATAGCCCTGTATTAAGTATTGCAAAGACAACGACTGTCTATGTACGCCTATCATCTTCTCTTATTGTATTTTAACCCTTTCATGAGGAGGCCGCCAAAACAGGTCTCTACAGTGATCTTGAGGATGCTAATTTGCAGGTCAAGAGAAGATAGTTTTTGAAAATTCACCACTGAAATGACTGGCTCGATAATTGAGCCAGTCATTCCAATAGTAATTCGTCTAAACAGTCGTCTATTGGCCTGCAAATAGGCACTCAATAAGCAATTTTTTTTTAATTCTTGACACAATTTAGGTAATACAGGGTTAATAAATTATGAGGACGACGATGATGTACCATGTCTGTTTAACCTTTCCCGTATTGTATTATAGTATGATTCACATTCGTTGCATTCGAGATAGGGTAAAAATTGCAGACTTGTTACACACAGTCTTGAGGCGTACTATGGGTGTTGTAAATTTCAAAAGAAAAACATGCATAATAATATTGTAGAGGGCGAAAAAGTAGACAAAGTTCGCTAACAATAATGGATCCATCTAAAAATAAAGGCGTGGCTTCTTCGAAACTACACGTCTAATGTAATGACCGGTTATCTTCTTACGTTATCACAACGACTAGACTGTTACACCGACTCAACTTCGGATACCAAACAGACCTGGACCCAGTCTATCTCAGTAGCGGACTGTAAAAGCAGCACTGTGGATCCTGTTGATTTTTCGATCGCCTTAACCTCAGACATTAAAATCGACTCGATCCATCCAGTGGTGGTGCGATGTCAGCATCTACGCAACGTCACAGAATTCTTGACCTCATTTAATTTGTGCGCGACAGATTTGAATTTTACAACAAATTCAGAGGGACTATTTTTCCGTTAACTACTTGTCATATAGACTACTATAAGCTTTATATCATCTCGTTTTACGTGAATTAATATTATCTGCTACAAAGAAAGTAGCACTCATGCCCTTTTAAGCTTCAATTCTCTCTACCACCATATCCTGGTGCAAATTACTACGTCAATGGCTACTCAATAGGCCCCTACATACGAAATACATTTCCCGATCTCGTGTCGAAAGAGAACTCGCGGGATACGAATGAATAATGGATGTGTGATTATCAGCAGTATCCTTTTGTCCTTAATCCATCTGTGGGAATAAATCCATGTAGGGTCAATGCAATTATGTAGCAGTATTGATAGACTACCAATGTTCCAAATTTCCAGTCAAAACTGCTGTCAATAATATTGTAGCGGATTGTTGAATACAGAAATCAACCGAAAGTGTAGGCCTATGCATGTGCTAAGTTAAGAACGTCTACAGGAAATTCGGCCACAGAATTTCAACCATATGGTTAGATAGGTATATCAATACGCTAGTGAAGTAATGGATTGAGGCTAACAAATTTGTTACCATGAAGTAATTTCGTAGTGCACAATTTCATACCGAAAAATCTCCGGTGATTCACAGTTTTCAGTGCCCTATTATCTGTAGTATGTTTAGCCCCATAATTTCACCTACATAGACCTGAGCCTTAATACACTAGGTATATTCCGAATCTAACAAATTCTAAATGAAATAATTTTATTAGGCAAAAATTGTTTTCGTGCTCTTCGGTGCCCTACTGTCTGTATGTAATATGGTCGGCTCCAGAACTTCGTTCACATAGACGTAGAGGGATTTGAATACGATAGTTATATTGGGAATTAAAAAAAATTCGACCGTGAAGTAATTTCGTAGTATGCGATTTCATCGCGTAAATTCGTTCCAATTTTGGCAGATCTGCGGGGTTTTCAATGCCCTACTATTACTTGTCTGCAAGAGGTTTGACCACATAATTTCACCGATATGGTTAGATAGCGATATGAACACGCTAATGAATCTTGAGTTTTCTACCACGTAGTAATTTCGTAATATTCAATTTAGTAGCCACGGACAGTTGTCAAATGCCAACAATTTACTATATTCCGTATCAGAATGTCTGTTCTCGATTTGTAATAATTTTCTTATATATGGATGTATATAACTCAATATGAGCTAGTGCTTTTGCACAATTCTACCATCAAGTAATCTCATCGTAGGTAGTTACATATTCGCCGTATGGCCCCATTGTAATATGGTTGGTTCACATTCACCACATTCAGATAGGTGTCGGTATGTCCTGGCATATCGCTCATAATGTGTTCGGCCCCAGAATGTCACCCATATGTTTAGATAGGTATAGGCATACGCTTACGGAGTAGTGAGATTTAAAACTATCTACCATAAAAAAATTTCGGCTCAAATCTATCCCGATTCACAGTTTTAGTTGCAATATGGTCACCCCGAGAATTTTACCGCAAAAACTAATAGGAGTCTGAATATGCTAGTGATATTCAGAATTCAAACAAATTCTACTGTGAAGTAATAGTACACAATTCCATACCGAAAATTGGCTCAAATTCTGGCAGATCTGTACCATACTGTCTGCAATAGGTTCGGCCTCAGAATTTGACCTATACGGTTAGATACGTATATGATTACGCTAACAAACTATCAAAGGTTTTAAAAATTGTACTGTACAGTAATTTCTTTATATGAAATTTAATAACGACCGACCGACAGTTGTCAAATTCCAATAAGACCGACAGTTGTCAAATTCCAATAATTTACTATATTCGGTACCACAATCTCTGTACTTGCTTTATTGTCAGTTTTGGAACATAAAGCCATGTAGAACTCACTATGTTCTCGCGCTTTGTGCGAAATATTGCACAATTCTACTACAAAATATTTATTATAATAATGTGAAAATCTCTCTCTATATCCCATATTATTAGCTCCGTGTACTGGTAGAACCTGGCATATCAGGCTAATACCCTAAAATTTGCACATATGGTCAACAAGATCGTCACCGTATTTTCTTTGATAATGGCTGGATTCGCTCTGTCACTCAAATATATGACGTCATAATCAATTACGCCATATGCAGGCTGACGCCACAATCAAAATGTGTACTGAAAGATGTATCAAGCTCCATCATGACCATTGAATAGTCCGCCACGTGGACGAATTCTATGCCTTTACTATTTAATCAACATCGTGTTGAATATTTTGAAAGCAATTTGGCCTGGCATGTTGTGGTCACAGGCAGCAAACGTTTTAAAGCACCCGGTCAAATTGGTTTTAAAAGATTCAACAACTTACCTGTATAGTTATATTGAAATTGCGATTCATGGAATCCATTATTCAGCGTATATAAACCGATATCAACACGCAAAAAGGGGTGGAGCTTAACTAGAAATAGGCGTGGCATACCTAGAAATGGATCTCTCTATTGAAATTGGCATGAGCAAATTGAGTATTACAGGGCTAGTACCACTTGTTAATGCGTGGTCCACACAATATGGACCACTTGTATTAAGAGAGCACCCGTATTTATAGGTCACATATTTTAACAAGGCCAATCATAGATTGTAGACCCGAACGCACGTAGACCAGAATACAATACACTCATCCTCTGACGGAGCGAGGGTAATTAATACCACTTGCTAATGGGCCTTTTCAGGTTGTCTATCCATCATATTACGTCAATAGACGTCGTAATTAATTAAGTGACGCGTAGGATTACGTCATAATAATGACGTCATGACTGACTCGATTTAGTCCATCTTAAATGCTTAATAATCTGACACGTTGTACGAATTGTATGTTTTTGTTATTTAATAAAAATGCTGTTGAATATTTTGAAAGTAATTTGATTGGGCGCTGTTGCTGCCATAGGCAGCAACAGGACCCAGTCAATTTAGTGTTAAAATGTTCCACGGCTTACCTGCATAGCTTTCTTGAAATTTATCGTCTAGAAGTTCAGAAATCCATCGATCCCAACTCGAGAGTGGTATGGGTGGAGTTTAGCTAGAGATGGGCGGGGCATAGCTGAACTGGAAAGGTTCATTGTATTAATAAACCACCCATATTCAGTGACAGATTGAGTAATGTTAGGCCTATACCAGTCGTTTCACACAACCGGCACCAAGATGTGACTTACGTGGGCACAATTGTGTGTTTTTCTAGCAAAATCCTTTAGAATGTTTAACACCGAAATTTCAATATCTCAGATAAAGACAACTATACGAATTTTTTTTTTAATACTTTGACTGGTGAATACGCTAATGAATCTTGAATTTTCTACCACGTAGTAATTTCGTAATATTCAATTTAGTAGCCACGAACAGTTGTCAAATGCCAACAAATTACTATATTCGGTATCAGAATGTCTGCTCTCGATGTGTAATAATCTTTTTTTATATATTGATGTATATAAACTCAATATGAGCTAGTGCTTTTGCACGATTCTACCATCAAGTAATTTGGTAATATGTAGTTACATATTCGCCATATGGCCCCATTGTAAAATGGTTGGTTCATATTCACCACATTCAGATAGGTGTTGATATGTCCTGACATATCGCTCATAATGGATTCGGCCCAGAATATCACCCATATGTTTAGATAGATATAGGCATAAGCTTACGACGTAGTGAGATGTACAATTTTTGTAACGTAAATAAGCTCAAACTTAGGCTAATTCATGGTTTTCATTGCAATACGTTCACCACCAGAATTTCACCTACAAATACTCATAGGAAATATGCTAGTTGTATTCCGAATTTAAAAAAAACTCTACAGGAACGTAATTACATAGTACACAATTTCATACCGAAAATTGGCGCAAATTCTGTGGGCTTATTTTTCATATCCGAGGTCTAATAAGCCAGCTATCGGCGGTTGAAATTTGAATGTGAAAATGTGTGTGTTTTGGCTGTTATAGAGAGGTTTTTTATGAGATTTTGTAATTTTTCTACACAACTCAACGTAGTTGGCGGCTGGCTAACGATGTTCCCAATTTTGACCTTGCACTGACATTTTGTGGGCAAGGGGAGCTAATTCCTGCCAAAAAGATTTAGCGCAAAGAAACGACCTTGATATTTGACCCTTGATCCCAAAATGAGAGGAACTCTTCGAGAGCAAACGAGTAACGTCCTAGGAAAGTATGATAGTGATCCCATCAAAACTGTAGGTGTAATCGCACTTCAAAGATCAATATTGATAATCTCTATACATTTCCTATGGGACGTTTTTGCCCACGCAAAGGCAGGTAGCTAAAAAACTACTGTGCAGATCCGAATTAAAAACACACACCATCGTTTCCACCAGGTGTGCTATGAGTTGACCAAGTCTGGAATTGATCGCATCAAAACAATAGGAGGAGATACGTCCTAAACATTTGGGAGAAGAATAATTAATATCTCGACAACCGCGTGACATATTTTAATTCTGTAAACGGATTCAGAATGTAGACCGCACTGCGAATCACGTAGTCTTACGCCAGAACCGATCGGACCAGAATTCGGAAAAGAGAACAATTTTATAAGGAAATCGCGTGGTCGCGTCGAACTTTATATTTTTGGTGAAAAGTTGGGAAAACGAAAAAGAAAAGAAAGTAGCCAAAATTTGCGAAAATCGGATCAAAACTCTAGGAAAACGAGCGTTCTAAAATGTTAAGATTTTTGGCAAGAAAAGGGATACTTCTCGCAAACAATTGGACGGATCAAAGATCTAATTACTAGCAATAAACTACAATTGACGTTCTATTGGGTTGATATGGTTGCAAAATGCTGTTGTTGTCGGGTGTTGGTGATGTATGCAGTGTATGGGAGTGGTGGGAGTGGTAATTACTTTATTTCTCTCGGAGGTGGGATGGGTGGAGGGCAGTCTGTGAAATGAAATCTGAGAACGGTAATTAGGCAGAAAGTTTTGAAATAAAAAGTATTAAGAGACGAAACTGAAAGATAATACTATCAAATAAGAATAAGTAACTTAAAATAATGGCATGCGATTAAATAAACAAGAAACGGGGAAATTAACCTAACATCTAGTGTTTGCCCAACTAAAGATCCAAGGATAAAACTTAAAATTATAACCTGTTGCTGTTAGAAATAATAAGTTGAATGCAGATGGCGCTACTAGTCACGTCGTAAAGTCACTAAAAATCTTTTCATACACATGATAAAATGTTGATCCAGCGCTGGACAAAGGAGAGCAAAGCAGAGCGATAGCATCTACACCAAAAGCAAAGCCACGTCAACCACGACCACCCCACCACACCCCACCCCACCCCCGTGTCCAGTTTTCGCGTTTCCAGCGCCACATATCATCACCCACGCCTGCATCATTGCATCATCGGGCGAGTCGTCACCAGGAACACAGCAGTAAGCAAGCAGCGCCACCAGCGTCTCCACATGTCCAACGGCATCTGTCCAGGGCTGGTTGATTGCGGTTCAACCATAAGCCCGCTTTCTGTACCACGTGGAGCCAATCCCACATCCGGTACGTCCGTCGTCCCTCTCTCTCTCTCTCTCTCTCTTCTCTTCTCTTCTAAATTGACTTCTCTTCTAAATTGACATTATTCATTATTGGATTTACGGTGTTGGGTCAGCCTTGGCCCAATATCTCTAACCCAACTGCCATTTTGCCACTGTTATGCCAATGATGTTGGCTCAACGCATGTGTATATCATTATTAAATACATTGGCTATTAGTTGACGGACCACGTTGGCCCAATAGCTCTAACCTAACTGTGATTTTGGCACTGTTATGTCAACGTGGGTCCAACGCATGTATAAAACATGTATAATGACCGTTGGCTGTAAGTGGTTGGGCCAACATTGGCTCAACCACTATAACCCAACTATAATTTTGCCGCTGTTATGCCAATGTTGGCCCAACACGTTATTGTCAATGGCGATGGTGCCAAACAATTCATCTTTCTAGAGTATCTATCTATCAATCTGACGTCATAATCAACTATGTGAAGTGTAGAATGACATAATAATGAATGACGTTATTATGACATCATGAATGACGTAGATATGTACGTCACGAACGCATATTTGAAAACAGACTATGCGTTGTTGTACGAATTGTATGTATTTAATATTTAATAAATATTCTGAAAATTGTGAAACTAATTTGACTGGGCGCTGTTGCCATTATAATCGATTTGAAATTGAATGTCACGACTACAATTGACGTTCTATTGGGTTGATATGGTTGCAAAATGCTGTTGTTGTCGGGTGTTGGTGATGTATGCAGTGTATGGGAGTGGTGGGAGTGTTAATTACTTTATTTCTCTCGGAGGTGGGATGGGTGGAGTACTAAAATAGAATGGTATGTGCTCAATTTTTCTTAGATTGCTTTATCATTACAGCTGCCGGGATCACTAATGCGCCACCAGTTCAATCATACAGTCCTGCTGCATAAAGAATAAGGGCCGTTTCTTCATAGAATGGATCCGTGGTGTAGAGGATATTCTTCCATTAGCAGATATTTGAACGATTTTAAGATGCATTTATAACAAGATGAATGACTATAGACATAAACCATCAGCTCAAAAGCGATACCACACCAAAGCAAAGAAGACCTCGATTCATGGATGAACACAGATAATCATGGATCTGAGATGACCATTTTCGAATTACAGAGCTATGAAGCATAGGTTGGTATGGCTATATATGGATTCCATTTTTGTCCGATAATAAGCTAGGGTACATTACATTAAATCCACCTATCGAGATTACATAATCGCTCCACTCCATGACCCGAATGCACGAAACTATACTCTATGTAGATGATTCTTAATTGCAATTGAATATTCCTGTGGACATCATATCACACAGCTCTCTAGATATTTTGATTTAAATAAAATATATTATAAAACCTTTGTTTGTACAGTACCATTCAGAATTAATTTAACACGTTTGTACAACTAAATAAGACATACGGTTGGCTATTTTGTACTTACACCAAATTAAGTACAAAATACAGCAGAATATTTGTTTTCAAAATTGTACGGTTTTGAAAGTTATTTCTGAGATGTACTGTGTATATCTCTGTACATATTTCATTCTTTCTACCATTGGTAGTATCGACGATGGGACAACGCTAGGAAAAATATGGTATAAACGCTATGCATCTTTTCTCGTACTTGAAAACATATCAAAATAGTTTTACTTCGATACAGTGTTCTATAACTGTATCAGGCTTATAGCTAGTGGTACCTTTCAGATTTATCAATCTATGAGAACAGTTTCAATGTAAACTAGCCTTCATTCAGATGATGTGCTGGCTCATGCTCCCTATTTCCCCAAATGCATTTAGTGGCCTCTGACCTAGATATTTGATCATTTGAACTTAACACACACCATTCCTAGCCAGACAAAATATGAATGGATGTCCCGATTTTGATTATTCTACCTGTATTCCCGAGTAAGGCCGAGTTATGGTCTAAAGGTTGTATTTCAATATGCACTCGGTATGCTCATGACCTATTTGACCCTTCGACATAAATCTTCGACTCTCTCTCTCTCTCTCTCTCTCTCTCTCTCTCTCTCTCTCTCTCTCTCTCTCTCTCTCTCTCTCTCTACCCAACCACAAAATGATTGTATGTGCCAACCTTGGTGATTGTACCTTCTGCAGGTATGGATATATTATGCGGACAAACATACAAAAGGACAGAAGCACCAACCACAATAGTCACACTGGCAGTATGAGTAATAACCAGTGTTTATTTGTTTGTTTGTTTGTTTGTTTGTTCATACCTGGTTATCGTCAATCTACAAAAATACCAAAGAGAAAAGGAAACTAATTTGAGTGATAGACTATAACAGACAAAGTCAATGCAAATTTGGCAGTCATAAATAAGCTGAACCATGGAGAACACAAGCATATAGTCTATGCACGCTCTAGGACAATGCGGGATTAACAGTCACATGCTAGACCATGAAGAAACAGTCTGTCTGCTCGCACTAAGACACTGTGAGATTGACAGTCACACACTGGGCCATGAAGAAACACTTTGTCTTCTTGCACTAAGACACTGTGAGATTGACAGTCACATGCTGGCCCATGAAGAAACACTCTGTCTTCTCGCACTAAGACACTGAGATTGACAGTCACACGCTGGGCCATGAAGAAACACTCTGTCTTCTCGCACTAAGACACTGTGAGATTGACAGTCACACGTTGGGCCATGAGGAAACGCTTTGTCTTCTTGCAATAAGACAATGTGAGATTGACAGTCACACGCTGGGCCATGGAGAAACACTCTGTCTTCTCGCACAACGACACCGTGAGATTGACAGTCACACGCTGGACCACGAAGAAACACACTGTCTTCTCGCACTAAGACAATGTGAGATTGACAGTCACACGCTGGGCTATGGACAAACATTCTGTCTTCTCGCACAAAGACACCGTGAGATTGGCAGGCACACGATGGACCATAAAGAAACACACTGTCTTCTCGCACTAAGACAATGTGAGATTGACAGCCACACGCTTGGCCATGGAGAAACACTCTGTCGTCTCGCACTAAGACAATGTGAGATTGACAGTCACACGCTGGGCCATGGAGAAACACTGTGTCTTCTCGCACTAGGACACCGTGAGATTGACAGTTACAGGCTGGGCCATGAAAGAAATCCCTGTCTGCCCGCACTAAGACACTGTGAGATTGACAATCACATGCTGGACCATGAAGGAACACTGTCTTCTCGCACTAAGACACTGTGATATTGACAGTCACACGCTGGACCATGAAGAAACACTCTGTCTGCTTGCACTATACTAAGACACCGCGCCATTGGCAGTCATGCGGTGGGCCATGAAGAAACACAATTGTCCATGTATATAAAGAGCGCGTAGCGTGTGCAATGTCGTAAAGTAAAAAAGACGACCAATCAGAATGCAACATTTACTCCACTTGGGAGGCGTAATCCCTAGCTATGCCTCATCTAGGGGCGTACGTCCTCGTCGTGAATACCGGCTCTGTGATCTAACCTCCTCTTGGCACACACTGCTGATATGCTTTAGAGTCGATATTAAACAATGATCACACACACATAGAATGAATAGAATCTTTCTGCAACATGATAGTAATTGAAAATAATATTTGCTTGCCAAAATGGATGTTTATTTTGACAAGGTGAACCAACCGTATGTGTAGAATTGGCACGTCTATCCAAGAGTACCCACAAGCATGCACACCCACCCAGACGGCATAGAATACAGCTCAGAGACAACGCAAATTGTTTTACAAACAAAATAAAAGATAGTGATACATATTTTGAACATATTTTGATTGGAATCCATTCCACTCAAAATAAGTCAAAAATATTAAAAATATCATTTCTTAGATCATGTGCATCATTGACTAACTAACATGTTTCTGTTTTTGTTTTACTTCCATGGTGTACCGTAGATGACTCTGAGTAATATATGGCATGCGTTTATGTTTTATTCGCTGTGAGGCCAATGTGGTGTGGGTGTTTACATCAAATTGATGGTCCCTGCTAACCTTTTTAATCTGGATCGACTAACGATTTGTAGCGCTATGGTATGAAAGCATAGCTTCCTTAATAGAGATGGCTGATTAGAAGATGTTAGAAAATGTCCCAAGATTATACACGCTAGCCCAGTTGTGGAAGTCGGGTGTCTTAATTGTACACTTTGTAGATAGATTAAAGTATAGGAATATGTTATACGGCCGATATTGTATCCTTCAAAGGACAGGTTCGGCTGATACAATATAATGAGAATAGCGAGTTCCATTGTGTAATGAAATTCGGAGTTGGTCATCCTTCCCTGCATGTGTTGTGGGCAGGGACAGATCCACACTCGGGACGTGAGTTCGTTTGCACTCCTTTCTCGGCCACATGGCCAGATTGGAGTTCCCTCGTATTCCACGCCATCTTTGCATTCGCAAGGCAGCTGCCTACTCTCTGATGACATACATATCAGATGTACTTGAAACTGTACCAAATTAGTATATAAATGATTACATAGTGTTTGCTTAGACCGACGTTTTTGAAGGGCGCGCTTAGATTTTTCTTTACGTAGAATTTATTGGGAATTCCGAATCGGCTAACCGTTTTTTCAACCGGGACAGTACTTAGAGAGTTATGTGAGATTGAATTTTCCAGCCCCACCTTGAGAGGATGGTTTGTGAAAAATGCTTAAATGCTTAAATGCGCCAGACTTTGGGCTATGTGACCCTTGGCTTGGTTCGTGCCTGGTGTCTGGTTCTTTCGACAGGTACGTGCCAGAAGGCGGTAGGCGCCATAAAAACACTAAGCGCACCTGAACTGTTAGGCTAGTTTTTGCCAGTGACTTGATCACAATATCAGAGACTGGGAAGACTTGTTTGCCAGACTCTCTCACTTTCCACGATAACTTTCCTGGTTTTCATAATCTGCCGCGCATAGCGACGGCTGACCCATGCAAAGTGGTACTTTAAAACTGATCTTGAACTGATCCTGATAAAACAGAATTATTGGAGGTACACGTAGATTCCAGATAGCGGAGAATTCCACCCACACCCTGCTTTATTGAGTTTATGTTGCCAAACTATCCTTGTTGATTGGCCATCCTAAATTACCAGATACTGAGTGCATGGGTACTCGTCAGTTCTTCTTTCCTCTATTCATCTTCGTCAGATCCTGTGGCCATCCGCTTCCGTATATGAAACACAGTTTAAAGAGATTGGGCATTCTCATGAGAGTTTGGATTTCCAGAGAGTGATTCGATTCTTGGCCACCAATCCAGACATCCTGTTCCCAGAGACTTTCCTGAGTCAGCTGACCAGTGGTAGCTACCACCACATCAAAAGAGCGTGGTACCTTCTATCACATTGTGCTTATGTTGCCAGCCCCATAGTGGATGTTATATGTGCATGTTCAGCGGATGATATTATCAGCAGATCCAGAGTGACGAAAACTGATTGGTTTGGAAAAGGATGTGGTGCTCCAGAGTGATTCTTATTTTCCGGGACTCCAGGTGATTCCACTGAAGAAGTGAATATTAACACCCCCAGCCCAACCCCTCGGGACTAGACATTATTGGCCTTCGTGAAGACAAATACCTCTTCCAGAACAATTTATATACGGACACGTTATACTTATATGTTGATATATAACTGGACACATTGCTCTATTATTAGTTCATTATTTACTTACTATTACATAACCGGATTACTATATTACACCAACTTTAAGTGTCTAACTGACTTTAACACATATTATAATTAATACCACCATACATCTGGGAAGAGTTATTGACTCTCCTGGAATGGTAGTTTTACCACAATAATCTGTAGGATTCCCTGTTCCATGATATTATGATTGCTAGAATTTGTCACACCAGTCCTTGTCTCAAATTGAATCAAACGAATAGAAATACTTCTTTGAAACTCCATAGACACCATCAGTACCTAGATATTCTGCTTATTACGTCATTAACCTGAACTCTGTACTCCATTTTCTCTTCTCCCTATAGGACGTAGAGATTTCCATGCTACGGCTATTTCTGACCGACGTGACCTCATGCGACGACGATTTCCTTCACGCGGATCGCCCTCCATAATGGGATAGTATAGGATTTTTCCAAAAGTTCAAATACGGATTTCCATGGTGACGGTTGGGAGATGTTTCAGCCTCTGACCAGGTGATGATACCAGACACCATTGTGACAGATGGAACGTTGTTGACCATTCGATCGAGGTAGACCTTTGTCCTTTTTGGGAAAGAGTGTTATCATAGAGAAGCGTGCCACGCCCTTGTTCGATCTGAGTGGAACCTGAAATTGGCAAACCTTAAACTTATGTTACGTTCTTGATTCTGCCAGGAAGTTATATGTTGTAATACTTCTCTTTTGCTGCATTTCTCAGAACCTGTCTGAACTCTTTGTTACAATACTTTTTATATTGATCCTCCCAGCTGGAACATGCGTTTCCGTGGTATAAGTTATTGCACTTATCCGGAACCGGAACCGGATGGCTTCCGCTGGATGGTATCTCTCCATGCTGGTGTACAAGTAGTTGGTTCTTCCATTTGATACTTCTTTGGAAGGAACTTACTATTACTCGAGATGCTAGGTCCCGAATTCATATAGTTCGAGCACTACGAATAGAGAGTTGAATCGATTTTAATTAATAACTAGAGAATATCTACTGAAGTAACTGTAAATCTGCGATGTTTGGCCATTAAGGAATATTGTAGGCCTTCTTCTTATATGACCTTTGAACACGTCTGATGCTGATCCGATAAAAGGTCTAGGTGTAGTCGCAGTTCAAATATTCATGGTTGAGATTCCTGTAGGTTTACACTAAATGGTCACCTTGATCCTAAGGATGAAATAAGGTGTGTCTTTTAACATGCTCTTTGAAAGGCAGGTAACTTATGCCAAACATGAACATTTGAAAGTTTCCCCCGTGAATGACCTTGACCCCAAGAGGGATGTTGCAATTTTCATTTGAAATTATGTAGATATCTCAATGTTCTAGAATCTGGTCAGGTTTGAAGAGAATCGGAAAAAAACTCTAGGAGAAAACGTTTTTCAAATATTGCTCCCATAGTTTTACTATGGGGATATGGCATGGAAAGCTGATTTTCTCGAAAACTGTTGGATGGATCAACTTCAGATTTGATACCAAATCAAGTCAATACAAAACTTAGAAGTTCACTAAAGTTCAAGTCGATCGGAGCCAAAATGATTTCGGCGGGCATTTATGAAAAAAAATTTCGTTCACCATTTGTCATCCCGAGTCCATTTCTGCAAAAAACAAAAACTGGTATTTTTTACCCCAAAATGTGCACCTTTTAATTCTTTCATCGCGAGTTTCTGGAAAAAGCAAAAATTTAAATTTTGCACAAATTTTTTTCATGGCAGCCATTTTGAACAAAAACATTTTTTTACAAGAATAATTATCAGTGATAACACCTACCCACGTATGGTAGTAATCCTATCAAAACTGCCAGGGTGGTAGCGGTTTGAAGATCAATGCTGCAAATCCCCATACATTTCCTATGATAATTTTTTGCTCACTTAAAGGTGGGTACCTCGAAAACCATTTTGGCGGATCTTAAATAAAAACAGTAGCACACGATTCAAGGTTGTGTAGCAGAAGTTGACCTAAGTTCCGAGTTGATCGGATGAAAACTGTCGGAGGAAATCCGGTCCAAAGTTTTTGAGGGAGAATAAGAAAGAAAGAAAGAAAGAAAGAAGAAGAAAAGATTCTGAGTGATTTCAATAATCTGCGATTGTATTGCAGGTTAATAATAATAATAAAAATAATAATAATAATAATAATAATAATAATAATAATAATAACACCCCATTAGCTTTTTGTCATATGAGATCGTCCTTAAAAACCGTCCATCACTCAAGTATTGTCGTGCCGAACTATAGCCGCTATTGTCATACTGTCCTTTAGTCGGATTTTCTAATTGAATTAGAATTTTTTTAAATCATATTTCTACGGCTTCAAATTAGTTCCCAGTGCTATAGCTTTGTTTGATTAATTAACTAAGTTCCCATTTGTATTCTAGTACATTCTGAAAATTAAGTTGCGAGCACTATCTACGATCTGGCAACCTAATGTTCAAATCGACAGAGCTAACGATAATTGAAAACAGTTTGGCTGACCGTCTGTGCTTTCACAAGCATCGGCGAATATGATTCAAACTGTTTTAAAGTACCCGTCATGTTATATAGATAGAGTTCTTGGAAAAAGGAATACAGAAATGAAATTGTTAGGCACGGGTTTAAAAAACAGTCTCCAAATTTCTGAACGATGTCTCATATCGCCAAGCGTCAATAAGAATGACATACCTTTGCCGATCAAAAGAATACCGAAATGAAATAATAGCCTTCTTGAAGTGGAACGATTGAAAATCTTAGTGCGAAACAAATTAAGATAATAATGCCATCCAACTGGATAATGTTGCTTGGTGACGTTTTCCAAGGTTAAAATATACCATCCGTTATATGGCTCGTCCTCATATTTGCAGTTCTTAGATCCCGTCTCGAGTATTGCTCTTCGTAGCTATAACATAGGTCACACTAAGGAAAAATACATTAGTATGTTACTTATTAGCTTTATAAATATTTAGCCAAACAAACAATATAGGATTATATTACTCATTAATATAACGCTGTAATATCTCTGGGCGAGTTTACGCTGTTATCTGTGTATGAACTAGAGGTACTAGAATAGCGCCCACGATTCACATTGGTGTCTGGCGAGATCTCATCTGATACTGGATCTAGAAAGGTATCTCGTGGGTAATGAGTGATCATGGGCGTAGTAATCCCCCACCCTGCCACCTATCTGTCGCATAAAGAGAATTCAATCTTCAAAGGACACTGGACCTACCTATTGATATTCATTCTGTATGTTTCCGTATGTTGATTCTGGACGAAAGGCTTAACCTATGAGTCCATATCCTCATCTTCAGTACTCCTTAGTAAAACTGCTACATTGTGTCTCGAAGCCGATATTTCCAGAGGTGCCTCGAAATTATAGATCATCTCCTGGACCGACCATTGTCTAACCATGCGTGCTTCGAAGGTTTCACTGTCGGTGCTTTTAAGACTTCCTCGTACAGACTATTCCATGGTTCAGCCATCCGGACACAGACACTATTTTGTCTTAGTCTGGTCTTTACTATCTGCTTGAAGATCATAAGCTTGTGGTCTCGGGTGATACTGGACTCTCTGAGCGGTATGTGTGGGCACACATCACTATCATACACCCCTGTCAACGTCTTGCATGTCTCAATCATATCACCTCTGAGCCTACGGTAGGTCAATGATGGTAGCTTCAGTCGCTTTAGCCTATCGTCGTAGCTCACGCCCTTTAACCTTGGGATCAAGTTGGTGACCCTTCCCGGTACATTATCAATGCTGACTAAATCAGTCTCCTAAGTGGGTGCCATACTGCGTTCGCATACTCAGGGTGTGGTCGCACCAGTGCCTTGTACATACAATTGAAGCTCTCTGGGTCCAGATATACAAATGTTCGCCGAATAATCCCCATGATTTGTGTCGCCTTGTTCACCTTTTCATTTAGATGCTACTCAAAAGTTAGTCTGCTGTCATTATCGCCCAGGTCGGAAGGTCCTTCTCAATAATCACTCCACCCAGGTTATGGTCTTCGATCTCACCTGTGCCACCTCTCATTACATATACTCTCACTTCATCTTCATGCTTTCTGTCCACAGCCATAACCGTACACTTATCTGGGTGGAACCTGCGTAGCAATTCATCTGACCAGTCCTGAAGCTTATATGAGTCAGACTGCAGCTCTCGTTGGTCTTTCTCATCCCTAATTTGTCGGCATATCTTTGTGTCATCAGCATACATGTATAAGTCAGAGATAAGAGTGTTTGGTAGATCGTTGATAAATAGTACAAATAATACTAGTCCTAGCACACTGCCCTGCAGAATCCCGCTTAAAACACTCACACATGCTGAGGCTGTGACCATTTGGTTTTGTTCAGATGGGAATACTGTTATCCAATCATGCACCTTGTCAGTTATGCCGAATCCCCCTTTTGCAGTAGTTGTTTGTGAGGAACAGTATCGAAGGCCTTCTTGAAATCAAGGTACACAACATCAATATCGCTGCCTGTATCTAGTTGGTCTATCCATGTGTCTACCACCTTTAGTAGCTGCAGTGATGTTGATCTCCATTTAATAAACCCAAACTGCTCACTACTGATCAGGAAGTTGATCTTCATATGTTTTATAATGTGGTCAAGTACCTTGCATATGAGGCTGACCGGTCTATAATTGCTCGCGAGTTTCTGGCTGCCATTCTTAAATATTGCTTTAATGTTTGTGGTCTTCCAGTCTTGTGGTATCCTCCCGGTTTCTATCGCAGTGTTGAATATTATTGCCACTTGCTTGCATATTACCTCGCTCATCTCTTTATGCAATCTGGGATGTATTCCATCTGGCCCTGGCGACTTATCAATTTGAACTTCTGAAAGCCTTCTTACTACTTCTACTGTGACTGGGATCTCGTCCAATGGATCAGCATATGATCTCACAGGTACATCTGGGACATCAGTCTGTGGTTGCTTCGTGAAAACACTGGAGAAAAACTCTGAAAGTACTTGGAATTTGCTTTCATCCGATTTAGTTAAGATTTCAACCCCTTCAGTATTTGCCATAGCCAGATCTGCGATGGCCTTTGCAGTCTTCAGTTTGCGCTTTATATATTTCCAAAAAGCGTTTTGGATTGTTTTTTAGCATCTCTGGCCATCTCCCTTTCAATATCTCTCTGCTTTCCTCTGGTCATTGCCCTCACCTTGTTTCGCTGTCTGGTATACTCTCTGTATTTACATTGGTATCTTGTTTCTATATACCTCTACCAGCATCTCAGCTTCTTTCTTATTGCCTCTAGAGTTTCTCTGTCAGGACAGGTACCACATTTACTTGATTGTGAGAGTGCGCTGACAATCTTACTTGGCATATACTTCTCTTCAGCATCCTTTAATGTCCTGAGACAGATCTCCCATTGTTGCTCTACATCGTTATTGTCCACATTCAGCTTCTGATCCCAATCGAGGTCTAGTTCCCGCTTCATGCTGACACAGTCCCCTTTTCATGGAAAAGCTTCTTAAACTCCCTTAAGTAGCCATTATTGTAGCAGTTAAATGTAAATACCAGACAATATTATCTAACCTAAAGCAAGATGATATAAAGCGCATACTCTGAACTGTACGAAGAATGGTTAACAGACAAATTATGATGATTGTCTGTGGCCATAGTAGTAGAAATTTCCTACAGTTGCAATGAATCAGTCCTTCGCTTTCGACCAATGTATCTTGTCCTCGGCTAAAATCTGTAGCGTCCTCAGATTCATTCTTGATCTGAGTGTACCGAGCCCCGTTTTCTTGAGGTCGTTTCGCAGCACGCTTAACAAATTTATGCATTCGTGGAACAAACTCAGAAAAGTAGTTTTTGCTATTTGGTCTTAAAACTCAGAAGGTATGTACCATGAAGGTGTATGAAATGCGAACATGGATTTGCAGACATGGCGTAGATACTGGTGGTAAAGAGTGACTGGTAGATCATGTTGATTTCAATGTCTGCATTGAATATCTGCACCAAGCTAATCGCGCAGGGGCTAGGATGATACAAAGAAATTACATGACGCACAGTGCTTCCTGCGATATCTCTATTTACATAATATATACGAAAGCTTTTGTCCACATTTCATACCTTTTTGAAAACGTATTCAGTCGCTTTGATGACGTAACAAGATAGCCAACTCTAACGTTAGAGTACACGTACGACGCCTTTAGCCCATCTTTAAATTGCAGGATTCATACTCGTAGTACAGGAGAGATTTTAATTTGTATGAGACATAGTAACATTCAGGAGGAAATATGTAAGACATGCATCACTCAAGCATCCTGGTAAGCATCCAATCCCGATGCCATATGTGGCCAATGAGTATACACCCAGAATCGAACACTGCGTGGCACAATCAAGCCATGCATGGACGATCAGAACAACCGCCCTGAGATTAGTGACAGCCAGTTAGAAACCCATTTGCCATACTAGGCTGGTACAAGACTCATCATTCCTTTACTGGCGATTCTATGGCTGTTTTCTGGAGGTCGCTTAACATATTTATGTACTTTTGGCTACAACTCAGAACAGCCTCGAGACGAGTCATAGCTGGCCTAGTCATGATACTAGCATGATGCATGGATTACATGCGCCGGTCAATGTTTCCTAATCCGCACTATATTATAGTTCTTTAGTCGCAATATGGAGTTATTGCATTGTATCGTTCAAAACCTCTCACATTTTAAGTAGTACGAATTTTTTTCACATCTATGGCAAAAATATCAATCCTAGAAACAATGGCTAGTAGTACAGCCTAGAATAGTGTCGAACATTTATTTGTATTTTAAAACAAAAATGCTTGCTTTTAAAAATCTACTATGATGATTCAAACTGACTAACTAATTGATTTTGACATGATTTCATACATAAACGTGCGTTAATATCCATACCTGATGAAGTACATGTATGCACGCATGTCTCTAAACTCAATAGCGTTAGGTTCAAGGCCCGCACGTCATTTTAATCATGGCCAATCTCCGACTGCTATCATAACTTTGTGTTCTCTAATTAGAGCATAGCTACAATGGCTGAGCAGAGAATGGATGACACCAGGATGAAGAGGTGAAGAGATCATTTTATATGTGAGATCATATCATCAAATTTAATACATAGTAAGACAGAAGACATTTTGTCTTATCTTGACATGACTGTACCGGTCATTGTATTGATTATCAACTAACAGGTTATTCTTTTCACGGCCTCAGTTGAATTCATTTGAGTTAATGGCCCTTTCCAGAGTAATGGCGTCATATGATGTCATAATCAGCTAAGCAGTGTGTAATCATAAACGGTTCTATACGGCCCGTATTTAATTGTTAATAGTCCGACACGTTGTACACATTGTATATATCTACGATTTAATAAACATGCTGTTGAATATTTTGAAACTGATTTGACTGGGCGCCGTCGCTGCCATATGCAGCAACAGCACCCAGTCAAATTAGTTTCAAAATATTCAACAGCACCCAGTCAAATTAGTTTCAAAATATTTAATAGTTTACCTGTATAGTTTTCTGGAAATTGATAGTCAGGAAGTTCGGAAAGCGATCGATCCCAACACGGGCGAGGTGTGGGTGGAGCTTAGCTAGTGATGGGCGGGGCATAGCTAAACATGGAAAGGTTCATTGATCGATGAACGCATTTTTTGTCATAAGAATGGTATCATTCAGCAGCGCAATCGCCACAGATTATCTAGCTATATAGTCTGAGTCGGTCGATATGTGTCGACTACCTTATTGCATCCAACTGACACCGGTAATGATGTCCGATATTCCTATTCACGACAGACTCAAAACACGTTTACACGGTGTTTTCCAATATATTTGTTAACCCCTATCACTCAGGTGTCAAAATTTTAAATCTTCAAATTATATTAAAACATAAACTGGTGTTCATTTTTCAGCAAACTTGGTGGGAGATGGTGCTGTCGCAACCCTATACTTACCAGACACATTGGTCAGAGCAGAAATTATGGTTGCTTGAAACTACAAGCAAAATGCTTCAAGGATTGCAAAAGCATCGCGCTCAACCAGCAGCTATCACCCGGTCAACTCTATACTATCAAAAGCTAATATCAAGGTAACATTACGCTAGCGGTGCTTCGTATTTTGAAACTAGTTTCACAAGAATCTATTGATGCCAATAGTACCAACAGCTTCCAGTTAAACTAGGTTCAAATTATTCAACCCTATCATTGCTAAATTGTACGGATTTTTGGTGCTTGGCCATTCGGCGTTAAAGGTTAAATCAATGGTGACGTGTAAAGGGTCACATCATCTACCTGTATATTGATATTTGTACGGTTGATTGTTAATTGTTGAATGGAAGGATTAAGAAGAGAGGATATACCATTAGAAGTAAAGCTTAAAACGGTGAAAATGTCTTTGGCAGTTAACTGTAGGCCCACTACACGAAGTATACGTGAGTCAATAATGTTCAATATCCTCAACGACTTTTTGACGGTTTGACAATTGATAATGCATTACATGTTCAACAAGAGCAACCAGAAATGGCAGACCCGCGCACTCACATTTTGTAATATTGTAAAACGCTTTCGGATTTTCCAGATTTTCTGCATTTTTACGTATTTTTCGGATTTTCCTGGATCACGTCCAAAATTATGGAATCCTTGTATAGAGTCATACCCTTTCATATCTT